>CM064482.1:56593809-56963809 GCA_032716605.1 Paralithodes platypus | reverse complement strand
GATCCATAAAAAGTGAGTAGTACCCCCTTAAACCAACGCATCAGCAATACTGTTTATGTTCTGGGCGTACTAGAGCACTTTGTTGATTTTATATTTTGGCTATCACTCCGGACTTTGGGAACTGGGATCATGATTTGTTGTCTCGGTACATAAACATCTGAGGTGAAGCCATTGATTTCGGGGCTGATAAGTGATTGGTGCTTCTGAATGCTTGTGTGCTTGCTTTTTGTGGGCGAACTATTATGTGTTCTTCTCCTGTCACCTCGTTTTCCTTTCTTGTGTCTCTTGGTTTTACTCGGTACCATATATTAACTGTTCCAAACAAGACAATGCTTACAGGGTGTCAAACCGGAGCAATTTTGTTTGAAGATTTGAATGAATATGAAAAGGAATGCAAGAATATTAACATAAAATAGCATTGTTTTGGTCTTTTTATCACTTTCAAAGACATACTTTGAACTATAAACCATAACATTATCCTTATACACTAATACAGACGAAAAAAAAAAAAAAATGGACTTGGCTTTCGCTTGACACCCTGAATGCTTATAACTCTTTTTCAGCGACTCTGAGAAAATAACGGCCCACCTACAGTAAATGTCAACAATGTCAGCTGATTGGCTCTTGCAACTGTGTCTAATGTCTCGTTTTATAGCAATTATTTATTCTTGAAACCCCTTGAAGATAATGGTGCGTTTTAGCAGATTCTTTTGGCTATCGTTAGACAATTGTATTCAGCTTAGGAAGGATCTGTGGGGATCAGACGCATTATTGAGTCGGTTTCGACCCCTTTGATACTTAATGGTCCTTCCTAAACTACATCAAATCGTCTAACGATAGCCAATATACTGTATATTGTCAAAATGCGTCATAGTCCTCGAGGGGTGTTAATAAAGTTTTTTAGGGGAGGTTGCTTGGTATTTCTGGTGCCCTTTCTCCCTCATGTTTAATACCATTAATTTTCAGATTTTAAGACGTTCGGACCATTAGTTTGGCGGTTTTAAGACCTTTCGTCTTTTTTTGAAAGATTTATGGAGGTATATATATATACTGTATATATATATATATATATATATATATATATATATATATACTGTATAGTGTAGAGTATATATACTGTATATAATTATATATATACAGTATATACTGTATAATTATATACTGTATATATAATTGAAAAATATATACAACAAAATACTGTATACTATAATTAAAAGATTCAAAATATCTGCAATAACATAATTATAGAAATATATTATTAAATATAATAAAATAAATATAAAATAAAATTTGAAAATAAAATCCCCAACTCTCAGCCAGCTCAAAGACCTCCAGGCACCGGTATCCATGTTTTAAATCTTGGAATTGAGTGGAGTTGGGGGCGCCGTTATCAATGCATGGCCAGCCTTTCAGGTCGCCATACCCACCCTCCCGACAAACCCTATGAATTTTGGATGGCCCGTCACGAAATGGAAATTGCTGGGAAAAAAAAATGGGGAAAAAATAGATGAAAGAGAGTTACATAGAGTTACGTAAATACAAAGACTGCACAGAACTTCCACCCCCTACTGGGCAGTCCAGACTTAATTCTAACAAATGTGTTACTAAGTGGAAGGTAAGGATATAAAAGCAGAAGCGAAAGAAAGAGAGAGAGAGAGAGAATTACAGATACTCAGACCACACAGACCTTGCGGTTACTAGTAGGTGGTCCGGCCTTAATACTACTGGAGACAGAGACAGTTTATAATAAAAGAATAGGACAGCAAAGCAGAGAGAGAAAAAGAGTGAGCGAGAGCGAGGGCGAGAGGGGGGGGGGGGGGGGGGGGGGGAGGGGGAGAAGTGAGAATGAGTGAGAGATGGGGAGGTAGCATATTGTTGAAAGGAGGGTGGGAGGGGTGGGGGGGGGGGGGAGAGGGGGGGTAGCAATACGACATAAATACGCACCAAATACAGATTCACGACAAGAGTAAAACTGATGCCAGAGAGAGATGAGAAGGTGGGATATTGCTGAGGGAGGGGGGGGGGGGGGGGAAAGGTACGATGGGGGGGAGGGGGGGGGTACGATGGGGGGAGGGGGGGGTACGATGGGGGGAGGGGGGGGGGGAGTGAGGATAGGAGGTAGGTAACCATGTACTATATAAAAGGGTTAGGGCTGCTTAAGGGGAGATCTCCACTTGAGGGATTTTTTTCTTGACCCCTTTCTCCCTCACGTTTAGCCCCATTGCTTTTGATATTATAAAACGTTTGCCCCATTAGTTTAGCGATTTTAAGAACTTTCACCCCATATTAAGACCTTTCGTGCCATTCAGGTGTCGATTTTATCCTGGCGAGCGATAGCGAGCCTGTAATTTAAGAGGAACCGGCCTTCGGCCGGGACATTTTTCTACCGAAAAATGTACAAATTTATCTTGAAAGGGACTCAAGAAGGTGTAATTTTAAGCTTGATGGAGGTCTAGGGAACAAACTAAATACCTCCCCTTAAGGGGGTACTACCGGACCCCCTTCTCCCTCATGTTTAGCATATTAGTTTTGAGGTTTTAAGACGTTCGTTCCGTTAGTTTGGCGATTTTTAGACCTTTCGCCTCATTTGTTTGTCAGTATGAAAACCTTTCGTGCCCTTTAGGTGTCGATTTTTTGCTGGCGAGCGATAACGAGCCTCTAATTTTAAAAGGAATGGCCTCGGGAAAAAATGACAGCTCCGATACAGACAGACACACACAGCCAATCAAACCAAATCGTAAACAAGTTTTAGTATATATTCAGATGCACGAACAAGGTCAATACAAAATGAGTGAGACAGGATTATGGCTAGGGGGCTGAGAGAGAGAGAGAGAGAGAGAGAGAGAGAGAGAGAGAGAGAGAGAGAGAGAGAGAGAGAGAGAGAGAGAGAGAGAGCTATTATGCCCTTGAGTTTTATGGTTTATTCTGGCTATCATTAGACGATTGTATACAGCATAGGCTATGTGGGAATTAATAGGGTTAACGACTATCTCAATAACCCCTCTGACTTCCATCAACCCTTCCTCATCTGAATATATATACTGTATATATATATTAGAACACAAATTATTATAACACTGTATATGTGCACCATATTTGTTACAGTTAACCCACTCAGTACTGGTGACATCCGTTTTATTATATTCTGGCAACTATCAGTCGATTTTATATAGCTTAGGAAGGACGTCTAAGTATTAAAAGGCGACAAACTATCTCAATTAATCCTTTTAAATACCAAATATCCTTCCTAGGCTTTTTTTCAATTCGTCTAAAGTAAACTGAAATCAAGTAAAAATTAAGTCATAAAAATTACATCATCGGTACTGAGAGGGTTAACCCTTTCTGTACCAGCAACGTCCTTATAACTTTATTCTGGCTACTATTAGACGATTTTAGGAAGTTTGAAAAGGTCCTCCGGCAATTAACAGGCTTCGAACTATCTCGCTTGACCCTTTTTACTACCACAGATCCTTCTTAAGTGGCGCATAATCGTCTAAATATATAGCTATAAGAAAATGAAAAAGACGTCGCCGGTACAGAAGGGGGTTAAGAACAACTGAACAAAATTGAATAAAGGCGAGGAGGAGGAGAACAGAAAAATAATTGGTTATGAAGAATGAAAAGAACGCCATCCATGAGAGACGAAGTGCGTCTGAGGGGAGAGCGTGAGCCTAGAGGTGGGTAAAAGAGGTGGTTTGGTTATTATGCATGGGTCAAAAGTGTGTGTGTCAGGAGTTATGAGAGAGAGAGAGAGAGAGAGAGAGAGAGAGAGAGAGAGAGAGAGAGAGAGAGAGAGAGAGAGAGAGAGAGAGAGAGAGAGAGAGAGAGAGAGAGAGAGAGAGAGAGAGAGAGAGAGGTCTGAGGGGAAGAAGGCTAATTGGGTGAAAGAGTGTTTAGTTATTCATAATGCCAAAAGTGAGTGTATCAGGAGAGAGAGAGAGAGAGAGAGAGTACAAAGGAGTACAAAGGAGTACAAAGGAAATCAAGCAACAACAGGTCTAGTGACCCTTCTAGGTTGCTTGTCCTCCAAAACACTGAGGATCAAGTGTCCAAACAGTGGTTTAGAGTGGGTAAGGGAACATTGGAAAGGGAACTACTGCCCTGCCACTAACGTGGCAGGACTAGGAAGTTAGTAGGGGACATATGGGTTAGTAACTGAGGTGAGGATAAAGTTATTCATTTACAAACGCAGTCAGTCGCGGGTTTGATGCGAGATATTTGTCTAGGCGGAATTTAAATGAATCAACGGTGCTGCAGTCTATAACGTCTCGGGGAAGCCCATTCCACAAGTTGACAACTCGATTGAAGAAGAAATTCTTAGATTCGTGCGAGTTAAAAGATTTACCAATAATTTTGCAACCGTTTCCCCGCGTGTAATTAGATTGGTCGATAGTGAAGTACTTACTACAGTTCATATTGTCGATGCCTTTGATGATTTTGAACACTTGAATTAAGTCGCCTCTTAATCTGCGCTGGGTTAAAGGAAATAGATTTAATTCTCTAAGACGCTCTTCGTATGGTTTGTTCTTTAGGCTAGGTATCATTTTGGTAACTCTACGTTGAACTCGTTCTAGCTTGTTTATATCTTTTTGGTAATAAGGGCACCAGGATTGAACGCAGTATTCCAGAAGAGGGCGGACTAAGGAATTGTAAAGGGTTAGGATAACTTCTTTGGATTTATGCTCAAATGACCTGCCTATAAGCCAATTATTTTGTTTGCCTTCTTAACAACTTCTGAACATTGTTGACTCGGTTTTAGGTTACTCGATATTGTTACTCCCAGATCAGATTCTCTGTTTACATTCTTAAGCTGAGTGCCATTCATCGAATAGTTTTGCTTTCTCATTTAGGTATCCGACATGTATACTTTACATTTATCCGCATTGAAACTCATTTGCCAAATTTGGGCCCAACATGACAATTTATCTAGATTGTGTTGCATATCGTCAACTTGTTCTTTTGAGAGTACGCTATTTGCAATTTTTGTATCGTCAGCAAATTTTGAGATTGTGCAGGTGAGACCCTCATCTATGTCGTTGATGTAAATTAGAAAGAGAATTGGTCCTAGTACCGATCCCTGGGGTACCCCGCTACTTACATTGGTCCATTTAGATGCCTTACCGTTTATGACTACCCTTTGCTTTCTGTTGCTGAGCCAATTTTCTATCCATTTCAACACACCGTCTTGTATTCCATGCGCTTTTAGTTTTAGCAGTAAACGTTTGTGGGGAACTTTGTCAAAGGCCTTTTGAAAATCAAGGTATATAATATCTACAGCTTTACTCTCATCGTAGAGGTTGAGGATATCGTGGAAGAAGTCTAAGAGGTTTGTTAAACAGGAACGTTTTTTACGAAAGCCGTGTTGAGTATCTTTAAGTATGTTATTTTCCTCTAAGTGATTTACGAGTCTGTCTCGTATGACCGTTTCTAGCATTTTACATACAACTGAGGTTAAGCTAATTGGACGATAGTTACTGGGTAGGGAGAGAGAGAGAGAGAGAGAGAGAGAGAGAGAGAGAGAGAGAGAGAGAGTAATGAGGTAAATGTCCCACAATCAAGCCACACCTGCCGATCTAATTACCTCAGGTGTTTGGGTCCATCTACAAGAAAATCACACCGCTTACCTTTTTTTTTTTTTTTTTATCTTCTTTCCTTCCTTTAGTTTGTGTGTGTTTCTTCGTCTTTCTCTTCTTCTATCTCTCTTAATCTTCGTTTTTCTTTTGTCTTCTTCTAATTTTACCTTTCTTTTTTGTCTTCCTTTGTACTTTATTTTTGTGTTATTCTTCATCTTCCTCGTATTTGTTTGTCTTCATCTTGTTTTGTGTATCTTGTTTTGTGCATTTGTCTTCTTTTGTACTTTGTCTTTGTGTTATTTTTCGTCTACCTCTTCTTTTCTTCATTTTGTTTTGTATATTTGTCTTCTTTTGTACTTTGTCTTTGTGATATTTTTCGTCTCTTCTTTCCTTCATTTTCTTTGTGTATATTGGTCTACTTTTGTACTTTTTTCTTTGTAGTATTTGTTGTTTTCTTCTTTTCTTCATCTTGTTGTGTGTCTTTGTCTTCTTGTGTACGTTATCTTTGTTAATCTTCGTCTCCCTCTCCTTTCCATTTTGTTTTGTGTATTTGTCTTCATTGGTCCTTTGTCTTTGCGTTATTCTTCGTCTCCCTCTTCGTCAATCTCTTTTGTATATTGTCTTTGCGATATTTGTTTGTTTTCATAATTTATCTGTCTTTCTCTTCATCTTGTTTTTATGATTACTTTTGTCTTTGTCTTTGTTATTCTTCGCCTTTCTCTTCTTTAATCTCTTTCGCTATCTGCTTTTGTATTTTGTCTGCCTTATTTGTTTTTGTCTTCATCTTTTCTCTCTGTTTGGCGTATTTGTCTTCTTTGGTCCTTTATCTTTGTGTTATTTGTTGTCCTGCTTTCCTTAGTTTTGTTTATGTGTACTTGTCTTCTTTTTGGCACGTTGTTTTGGTGTTATTCTTCGTCTTCCTCTTATTATATATTTGTCTTCATCTTGTTTATGTTTTAGGCCCTTAACTCTGTCTGTACCGATGACATCCTTTTCATTATATTCTGGCAATCATTAGACGATATCATTCAGCTTAGGAATGGGGCGACATGGCTTATAATCGCCAAACCAAGCAGGCGAAACATCTCAAAATCTCCAGACTAATGCAACGAAACAGGGATGGTTAATACAAATAAATAAATAAAACCTCCCTCGGACCAAATAGGGTTAAGTCTTCAATCTTCATCATTCACCCGTTCCAAGATCCTCCCCATTCTTAAATTTGGCACACTTTCTTCTCTGCTTCTTTGGTGGTCTTTCCTTTTATTATGTTTCATGCTGTTTCTTTCCCTTTAGTTCACTTTGCATTCCTTTATTACACTTGTTTCCATTATCATATGCTATAATTATATTTATAATTAATATTCTTTTTTCGGGTTTAACTTTACATATAATCGTAGTCATGTGCTGTACTTATAAGTGTCTTGATCGTGTAATGGTTAGAGTGTTAAAAATGTTAAAAATGTTGAATTGAAATAAATAGATAGATTATAATTATATATGTGTGGCTGAATTTGCCTGGGGTGTGATATAGTCTTCAGTCTCCATCATTCGCCCGTTCCAGACTCCCCCTTCCCCTTCTTCACTTTGGCACACCTCCCTCTCATCAGCCAAACCACCACCACCATCACTTTCAACTTCTTCTCCTTTCCTTTTCTTTCTTCTTCTTCTTCTTTCCTTTCTTATTTTTCTTGTTCTTCTTGTTCTTGTTCTTCTTGTTCTTCTTGTTCTTCTTCTTCTTCTTCTTCTCCTCTCTCATCTTTCAAGCCCTCCTTTGTATGTCTTTATACATCTTCAATTTCTCGTGCTTCTTCCTATGTTGTCTATTTCTCATTATCTTCCTCTTTCCTCTCCTCCTCTTCTTCCTTCTTCTTCCCCTCTTCCTATTCCTCCTCCTCCACCATCTTACCCCTGACCAGCACCACCACCACCAACAACAAAAACAACAACAACTCCTCCTCCTCCTCCTCTGCAGCCTTGCAACGAGACAAATTCAATTATTTCCCCCTTTCCTATCACCGTCCATATACGTCCTCCCATTTTCTTATTCTCTCTATCCTTTTATTCTCATTCTGCTTCTCTTCCTCTGTATGTCTGTTGTTGTTGTTGTTGTTGTTTCCACTCCACCCATCTTCCTCCTCCTTCTATTCTTCTTCTTTTTCCTACTCTTCTCTCCCTTTTCTCCTCCTCTTTTCTATCTCCTGCTTCTTGTTTTCTATTACCCACCATTCTAACTCTTATTTACATTTCTTCTTCTTCTTCTTGTTCTTCTTCTTGTTGTTGTTGTTGTTCTTCTTCTTCTTCTTCTCCTCTTTTTTGTCTTTTTGTTCTTCCAGATCTTAGATGTAGACTAGAGTTTTCCAACTGTTTCCACGCCAGTGTAAGCTGGAGGGAGTGGTGGGTGGGGAGGAGCCTTTTGCTTTACTATTATTTTCTTTACCTAGTATTTAGTACCTTAGCAGTGTATATATCCAAACTGCCCCGTAAGGACCAATAGGTATGTTGCAGTTTGTAAGTCTTTGGCATTATTTTGTATTCCTCCTCTTCTTATCCTTTCTCCTCCTTCTTTACTTCTTCTGTTTTCCTCCTCCTCCTCCTCCTCCTTCTTCCGTCACCATCGATATAATGCCCCTCCATTTTATTTTGTTTTTTCAATTACGATGCCAATTTAATGTTCTCTTTTATCCTCCATTTTTCTGATCCAATGTAAGATGCCTTTATCTTGGCTTAGCTCTCTCTCTCTCTCTCTCTCTCTCTCTCTCTCTCTCTCTCTCTCTCTCTCTCTCTCTCTCTCTCTCTCTCTCTCTCTCTCTCTCTCTCTCTCTCCATCTCTCTCTCTCTCTCTCTCTCTCTCTCTCTCTCTCTCTCTCTCTCTGTATATATGTTAAAAGGTATGTTGGTTGTTGGTGACCACCTATCCCTCAAACCATTGCCACTCGAGAGACCAGACTTGGCTAGGGTTAGGGGTCCCAGAATAGGTTTTTTGCGAGTTTCTTAAACCGAAAAAGCTGTACAACAATATAATACGTCAAAATGTGTGTATCTTGCTATTTATATATTTTTAGCCTGGTTCCTCTCCCTATTGTTGTGTGTGTGTGTGTGTGTGTGTGTGTGTGTGTGTGTGTGTGTGTGTGTGTGTGTGTGTGTGTGTGTGTGTGTGTGTGTGTGTGCGTGTGTGCGTGTGCGTGTGCGTGTGTGTGTGTGTGTGTGTAGAGCTCTTTGAACGTTTTTGCGATTAGGAACTTTTATTTTTGAATTGGGCAGTATTATAAGGATATTTTGCAATACTTCTGGAAACTAAACAGACTCTGAAACACAAGTGTAACGTTATTATGATTACGTGATATATAACTAATATCTCTGACTTTCGCATAAAGTTTCAAATATATAAAATCATATGCTTTTAGTTAATGTTTGCCAATGTGTGTTCTTCCATTCATATCTAATCTTGCATTAGAGTAGAGTATCAATTTTTTGTTTTCTTTTTAGTTAATAATGTGTACGGTCGCGATAATAAGTCATATCCCAGCTGTCATTACGTTTGGCTTGCTCTGTGCTGTATTAATGTCTGTCAGATGTCGAATAAGGTGGGTAAGTGGAGGAACATGTTTGTATATTTCACTCAATATGAAGAAATGAATCTCATATATTGCGGATACCAATTATCGATCAAAATATACTTGGTGCCGCGACATCACTTATTAGCGCGACTGTACCTCATTCACGTTTTTCTATCATTCCCTTTCCTCTATGCTTCGTTATTTTCTTTATATTTTTCGAGACGCTTCTTGGTAGTCAGTCAGCTGTATATGGTGCCAAACTTCGCTTTCATAATTTCATTTAAAAAAACAAAACCCATACAAATAATGTCCTTTGATCTTTTAATTACTGCTATGATAGGGATTCTTGCTATTATTAATCTCTCTCTCTCTCTCTCTCTCTCTCTCACACACTCTTTATACGATCTCTCCTCCCCGCTTGCCAACTCCGGTCATCGCGCCAACTCTCACACGCTTCCAGATATTGCCAAGACCATCATGAAGCCTGCCTATAAGAAATGGGACCCTATATACTTTCACACACACTCACCCTTCCTCCCTCCCTCCCACTCTCACTCACTCACTCCTCTCTCTCATGTATGCTAGTTAGATAAGCTAAATATTGTCATCCTCTGTAATATCCATAAGTTTTTCTGTCTAAAACGGTGTAACACGAGCGATTAATCTGTCAGTTTTTACGAACAATAATTGTTGTCTGGTAGGTGAAGTTCCATAAGAAATCAGCTAGTTAAAACAATGTACCTTCGATCTAGTTTCTAATGCCAATGCACAAGAGCCTCAAAATAGTAAGAGCATAAACTTGCTCGTCGAAAATTGCTGGAATATGTATTCGTGTGACACAACCTTCTGACCTGCCCTCCCTGCAGAATATATATAAACCGGATTACAAGCTTAACATGAATCCGCTGCATGACATCAATACACCGTCCTAGGTAAAGTACTTGGCGCTGTTTGCAAGGGGGGATTATCAAGGTGAGGGGGACATCTTGCGCGGGAGACTTTCGGTATTTTGACATCGTTATTTTGTACGCATATTAATTTGATGTGCCGACACTTAAAAAGGGTGCTTTCCCATGGACTTGGTCTTGGTGTGCGAGTCACCCTTAAATGGTGTGGCCTTTGCATCGGCTCTCTCTTCAGGAACAGAACCTAGATTGTCTAGGTTACCAATGTACTCTTCTTTTCATCAACACTTTTTCCACGAAGCCTTTTGCACCCTCAAGTGTGGTGTTGTTCCATTTATCTAGTCTGCTTAGCCCCAGCAGAAATAGCACCATACACAACGCATCCCATTCCATTATTTCTACTAGATCATTCCACTGTACCTCTCCTATTTCCTATTCCCTTTCCCTCTCGTATTTCTCACACTCAGGGTGTCAAACCAGAGCAATTTTGTTTGAGACTTGAATGCATATGAGAAGGAATACAGGAAAACATCATGAAATACCATTGGTTTGGCCATTTTATCACTTCCACAGACATAATTTCTCCGAATTTACAGGCTCCCTATCGCTTGCCAGGAAAGAATCGACACCTAAATGCCAGAGGTCTTAAAATCGTCAAACTAATGAAGCTAAACATGAGGGAGAAGGGGGACCAGATTAACCACTCCTCCCCTTAACCCTTTCACGTTTTTATGACGCAGAGGGTTGCCAGATTAGCAATAATAAATAGAGTTCACTCACTCTTATAATTACCTCTCCAAAATTAGTTTTCTGCCCACAGCTAAATCAAAGACAACTGCAGAGGTTGAAGTAACTAAACTAAAGGTTTCTAAATACCCCCGATGGTAATAAAGGCTTTAAAGTATCCCTAATAGGCTCAAAATTGCGTCAAAAACGTGAGAGGGTTATTAATGGACTGTGTTGGGGGCCCATGGAGAGGGTCTAGCACCCAAGGCAGGAACCAATGTAGCGGCGAGGGGGGCGTGGGGCTATAGGGTCTATTCGTTAACAAACCTTTTCTCTTAACCCGTTTTGGTCCGGATTTTTTTTCTCTTTCGGACCTCCCACGTTTCACTCAAATAGTTTGGAGATTTAAATACGTTTCACCACATTAGTTTGGCGTTCATTGTAGCTTAGAAGAAATCGGCCTTCCAATCGAAATATGTACAAATTATGCTTGAAGGAGATTTTTTTAGTTTGAAGGAAGTCTGGGAATTCGCTTTTGTTAGCCCAGGGGACAAACTAAAATACTCGGTACATTGCTCGAAAATGGCAAGACTAGCTAAATCCTCAATAATAATTAAATACAATATAATAATAACCCACAAGACGTTGGACAAGATAGTGTTAACATTTAGAGTTGATTCATCCACACCAAATCTCCCTTAACTTAATCAAAATAAACGGAACCTTAACTTAACCTAGATTAACCTAACCTTGGCTTAAATTTATCTAACCTTAACTGAACCAAAATTAACCTAAACTTAACATAACCAAAATTAACCTAACTTGAATTTATCCAAAATTAACCTAAACTTAACATAACCAAAATTTACCTAACCTTAACTGAGCCAAAATTAACTCAACCTTGACTGAGCCAAAATTAACATAAGCTTAACTTAACCAAATTTAACCCAACCTTAACTGAACCTAAATGAACTTAACCTAAACTTGACCTAATTTAACCCAACCTTAACCTAACCCAAATTAACCTAACCTACAACTAGCCAAAACTAACCTAACCTTAACTTAATCCAACCTTAATCTAACATAACTTAACCAAACCTCAACTCAACCAAAATTAACCTAACCGATAATTATGAGAAAAACGGAATTGTGGACGAAATAACCCAACCTCCAGACACGACAGAAAGCAATGTAGCGGCGAGAGGGGTGTGGCGGTGGTGGGTATAGGGTCTCTTCGCTCACACGTATTTTCCCCTACAATCACGAACCCCACAGCAAGGTATTTTTTTTCCAACTGTTTCCATGCCAACTTTAGCTGGTGGGTGGGGAGGAGCCTTCTTCTTTGTTATCCTTTTCTCTACCTCGTAGACAGTAGATTAGTAGTTTAGATATCCAAACTGCCCCGTAAGGACCAATAGTTGTGTTGCAGTTTGTACTCCTTTGTATTCCTTTGTATAACCCTACCTAACTACCTAGCCTAACATAGCCTATACCTAGCCTATACCTAGCTTAATTAGGCCTATATTCTAGCTATGTAGACAATTAGGCCTATATTCTAGCTATATGTAGACAATTAGGCCTATATTCTAGCTATATGTAGACAATTAGGCCTATATTCTAGCTATATGTAGACAATTAGGCCTATATTCTAGCTATATGTAGACAATTAGGCCTATATTCTAGCTATATGTAGACAATTAGGCCTATATTCTAGCTATATGTAGACAATTAGGCCTATATTCTAAGCTATATGTAGACAATTAGGCCTATATTCTAGCTATATGTAGACAATTAGGCCTATATTCTAGCTATATGTAGACAATTAGGCCTATATTCTAGCTATATGTAGACATTAGGCCTATATTCTAGCTATATGTAGACAATTAGGCCTATATTCTAGCTATATGTAGACAATTAGGCCTATATTCTAGCTATATGTAGACAATTTTGTACAGTTTAGGAAGGATCTGTGGTCGTAAAAAGGGTTAAGTGAGATCATTCGTAGCTCGTTAATTGCTGGAGGCTCTTTTGAAGCTGAATGGAATAGTCTAATAATAGCCAGCATAAAGCTAAAAGGACGCACCGGTACAGAAGGGGTTAAAAGCACAACCTAATATTTGAAGGATAAACAATCAAGATGTATAAATTCGTCAGGGTGAACAAATGTTAAGGGAGCCCACCTCGCTCTTTTTCTCTTTCTCTCCCTCTCCCTCTCTCTTTGGCTTTTATCCATTCGGCCCCATTCAGCCTACTGTTTTAAGAAGTTTGTCCCAATCCAGGTGTCAATATTTTCCTGGCGAGCGGTAGCGAGCCAGCATATATATATTTTGTTTTACAACAAGCTAAATTTGTACATTTTTCGATAGGAAAATGTCTCTGGCGAAGCCGGATTTTTCCATACAATGCTGGCTCGCTGTCGCTCGCCAGGAAGAAATCAACACCTGAATGGGGATAAACGTCTTCAAACAGTTGGCTGAATGGGGCCGAATGGATACAAGCCAGAGAAAGAGAGAAAAGGAGGGAAAGATAAAAATAAAAGCAGGTGACCCACCATTAAGCCCCATTACCCTCAACTCAAAGGGAAAACAGAATACTCAACGGGGGCTGTTTGGGACCATCAGAAATGCAACGGGTGTTAAGGGGGAGGTTTTTGTCTTTAATGGACCCCCATCTCCCTTATATTTTAGTCCCGTAAGCTTTGAAAATTTCAGACGTTCGTTCCATTAGTCTTGCGATTTTGTAAGACCTTTCACTCCGTTTCTTTGTCAGTATTAAGACATTTCGTCCTATTTAGATGTCAATTAATTCGATAGCGAGCCTGTAGGCTAATTAAAAAAAAAAAAAACGGCCTTCGGCTGGACAAGTTTTCTACCAAAAAAATGTACACATTTCTGTCGAAGGGGGATTTTGGGGGATGTTTTTTCAAGCTTGATAGAGAGGTCTACGAAGGAATCTAAAACAAAATATTGAATAATATATGAATAAATAAATAAATAAATATACAAATGATAAATATCTTCCCTTGAGGCACAGTTCCCTCTATAAATATAACTAACTAACGGAATAGACAATTAAACACATATATAAATAACGGAATAGACAATTAAACACGTATATAAATAACGGAATAGACAATTAAACACATATATAAATAACGGAATAGACAATTAAACACATATATAAATAACGGAATAGACAATTAAACACATATATAAATAACGGAATAGACAATTAAACACATATATAAATAACGGAATAGACAATTAAATACATATATAAATAATGGAATAGACAATTAAATACATATATATATATATATATACAGAAAGAAAGATCTCCCCTTGAGCCACAGATTAACCTGTACACAAAGGGTAAACAAAATACGGCCGTAGTGCATAATACTGTATATACACATCAAATCAAATTCAACATAGTTTCTATCTATCAGCAACCTACATTATTATTGGACTTCTGTTTAATATTCTAATGTTTACGGCTCCAACTTCCTTATAGCCTGAAATTCTTAAGTGGTCAATCAGTGTGTACGTATGCCTGGTGCTGCGGCGACAGATTAAATAGTGTTACTGATTACGAATTGGTGCCCAGGTTCGATTCTCGGCCAAAGTAACTGGCTACCCGTTCCCTTTCATGGGCTGTAGCCCTTCACCACCAAGACACCTTTAGCCCTTCACCACCAAGACACCTTTATACCTTCACCACCAAGACACCTTTATACCTTCACCACCAAGACACCTTTATACCTTCACCACCAAGACACCTTTATACCTTCACCACCAAGACACCTTTATACCTTCACCACCAAGACACCTTTATACCTTCACCACCAAGACACCTTTATACCTTCACCACCAAGACACCTTTATACCTTCACCACCAAGACACCTTTATACCTTCACCACCAAGACACCTTTATACCTTCACCACCAAGACACCTTTATACCTTCACCACCAAGACACCTTTATACCTTCACCACCAAGACACCTTTATACCTTCACCACCAAGACACCTTTATACCTTCACCACCAAGACACCTTTATACCTTCACCACCAAGACACCTTTATACCTTCACCACCAAGACACCTTTATACCTTTGATTCTGGCTATAATTTGGTAAGTTTATGCAATTTAAGAGGGACCTATGTTATAAAGAGGGTTTATTGAGATCGAATATACCCATTTGAGTCGTAGAGGTAGATTATATACTGAAGAAAATCGTCTAATGGCAACCAGAATATGACAACAATTACGTAATGGTTTTGAAGGGGTTAAATTCGAAACTAGAGAGACACTCGGTAGAGCGCATACCTCCGCCTACGCTGGTTTTGTCACAAAATAAACTTAAATGTACAACAATAACACCAGTGTGACATAATTATGATCCGGATCGCTTCCTAAACTGAATCGCTTCTTCCTTGGCCCATATCCTATCTGTCCACCAAATTTCGTGAAAATCGGTTCATAAATGTGTGTCATATCTTGCTTACAGACTAACAAACAGACAGAAAAACAAACAGAGGCAATAATATAACCTCCGGCCACCTTCGTTGGCGGAGGTAATACGCGGGGATATAAAACTATTCTCTCGGGGAAATATTGTCCGGATTATTCATGTAACACTTTTAAGGGGGGATGGTTAACTTTTTTGGTCGATTTTTTCATATATTCATTATTTTGTCTAGTTTCCTCCCTGGACCTCCATCAAACATAAAAAAAAAAAAATCATCCAATAGATCCCCCTTCTAGATTAACTTGTACATTATTCGGTAGACAAATGTCCCAGCCGAAGGCCGGTTCTTCCAAAATTACAGGCACACTGTTGTTTGCCAGGATTTTTGTGTACACCTAAATAGCACGAAAGGTCTTAATATTGACAAAGAAATGGGGCGAAACGTCTTATAATTGACAAACCAATGGGGCAAACATCTTAAAATCTGAAAAACTAATGGGGCTAAACATTAGGGAGAAAGGGGTCTAGAAAAACAACCCTCTCCCCTTAATCCATTCCGTACCGCCGACGTCTTTATTATTTGATATCAGCTACGGGCTATGAAGCTTAGGAAGGATGTATGGTAGCTAAAAGTACTCGCTGAGATAGTCTGTAACCTTCTAATGGGTAGGTAGTCTGTACCCTTATAATGGGTAGATAGTCTGTACCCTTCTAATAGGTAGATAGTCTGTACCCTTCTAATGGGTAGATAGTCTGCACCCTTCTAATGGGTAGATAGTCTGTACCCTTCTAATGGGTAGATAGTCTGTACCCTTCTAATGGGTAGATAGTCTGTACCCTTCTAATGGGTAGATAGTCTGTACCCTTCTAATGGGTAGATAGTCTGTACCTTTCTAATGGGTAGATATCCTTTCTAAGCTTAATGGAATCGTCTAATCATTGCCAAAATATAATACAAACTATTTCGCCGCTACTGAATGCGCAATATAAATAAACAACATTATTTAATCAGAAACAAAACCCTAACTTTAAAAGATGATATTAAATTGCAAAGAGGTCTCCTACAAAAGGGTGTAATGTTGCAGTATGGAGAAGTGTGGGATGGCATTGAAGGTCACATTTCCTCATGCGGTTTGGGCCAGTAACGTGTTTGGCCAAAAACATATACTGTAGGTCTAATATTAATACTGTTGTAAATAATGTTTGGTGCATAAAAACCTATAGGATACCGGGTATATAAACTACAATGATGGATGCTCAAAATAACATAATCAACTCGAGGTGCAGCCGGTAGAGTGCATACCTCCGCCTACGCTGGCTGGTTCCTTACCATTAATATCATAGGCCAACATTTTCTTCTGGGTCTGGGGTCCCCGGGTAAGATCCGGATCGCCTCCTAAAACTGAATCAGCTCTTCCTTGGTCTATAGCTGATCTGCCCACCACATTTCGTAAATATCGGTACGGTCGCGCTAATAAGTGATGTCTCGGCATCAAGTATGTTTTGATCAATAATTGGTATCAACACAATCTAAGCTTCATTTTTTCATATCGAGTGAAATATACCGGTACAAACATGTTTCTACACTTACCCACCCTATCCAACATCTGACATACATTAATACAGCACAGAGCCAGCCAAACGTAATGACAGCTGGGACATCACTTATTAGCGCGACCTTACATAACACACACATTACACATGTACACACACACTCACAAACACACACACACACACACACACACACACACACACACACACACACACACACACACACACACACACACACACACACACATTTAGCTTTAAGGGGGTTTAGTTGGGCATTTTTTAGTTTGAAGGAAGTCTGGGAAGGCGGTTTTGTTAGCCTAGGGGAAAACTAAGATACATTGCTCGAATATGAGAGAAACAAGCAAAATCCTCGATAATAACTTAACAACATATCATGACCAGAACGACACTCGGGAGTTATGGGTTCTACTGATCACCTCCTAAAGTGATGTGGGTCGTTTTTCTAGACCCCCTTCTCCCTCATGTTTAGCCCCATTTCTTTTCAGGTTTTAAGATGTTTGCCCCATTAGTTTGTCGATTTTACGACCTGTCGCCCCATTTCTTTGTCAATATTAATATTTTTCGTCCTATTTAGGTGTCGATTTTTATCCTGGCGAACGATATTGAGCCTGTAATCCTATCTGCCCACCAACTTTCGTGAAAATCGGTTCATAACTTTTTGAGGTACCGGTATCTTGTTTATGGTCAAACAGACAGAGGCAAAATCGTAACCTCCGTCCAACACTATCGGCGGCGTTAATAAACTCCAAGAAGTCGGACCAGATAGTGTTAAGGTAAAAAAAATAAAAAAAAATAAAATAAAAAAATACAGACCAGGCGATGAGTTAAAGGTCGCTTAGGAACACCCCCCACCCCACCCCACCCCACTCCCCTCAGCCAGTGGTCATTGCCTATGCAAGATGGTGGGTGTTTTCCTGGGTGTACGCTTTAACACTAGCTGATCGGACCAACCTAGAAGGTTGGCAGACTGGGAGCCAAAGCGTCACATTTCTCCCTTTGCCCCTCAACTTTCCCTTCATAATTGTTAAGGGGCACAGGGCCCTGGGTGAGGCTTTGGTGTCCCGGGCGTTTCCGCACCCTACTCAGCCCCTCACCTGGGAGTGGTTTCGGTCACCTGGGCTTTCTTAATGGTAAGCTGGGAGGGTTCTGTGGGGGCGCTAGGTTATGGTTTTGGCCTTGCTCGGGACCTTGGGGCTGTTCCAGCCTGGGGAACAACAACAACAACAACAACAACAACAACAACCCTTATCAGTCCCACAGATCCTGTACAAGATCGTCTAATGACAGCCAGAACAAACTGTGAAAATGCATCATAATCTTCAAAGGGTTAATTGAATTTTTTAATGTTAATGCTTAATTTCTGACTAAGTAAAATCGATTATTTTCATCTACTCTGCCTTCATTTTGATAGTCAATATTTTTAGCATATAATGAATGTTTATCTGATGTGAATTCTAGCCACTTGTCCCTTACAGTACCGGTGCCGTCCTTTATAATATATTCTGGCTACTATCAGACGGTTTTATTCAGTTTAAAACGGGGCTTCCAGCAATTAACAGGCTTCGAACTATCTTACTTAACCCTTTTTACTACCACAGATCATTTTCAAACTACACAAAATCCTCTGAATAAAGCTAGATTAAAATGAAAACGTTGCCGGTACAGAAGGGGTTATTAAATATTCGTGTATTTATGTTATTATTATATATTTTTTTAAATAGCACTGCAACCCCCTCCCCCTCCCCCCCCCCCCCCTTATCTGTTGCAAGGGAGTTATTACCGATCAACACTTGCCGGATAATGTAAATTACCCTTTGTAATTTGACCATCTGAGGGAAGGTATACTGTATATAACCGCCTATATATATATATAATTATATTTGTACATTTATTTGTTTACGTATATATATATATATACCGGTATTATTATATATATATACTGTATATATATATATATATATATATATATATATACTGTATATATATATTTATATATAATATATATAAATATATATATACTGTATATATACTGTATAAGTGTATAATTATATTATATACACTTATACAGTATATATATATATATATTTAGTTTTTTGTGTTTTTTTTAGTTTTCTCCCTAGACCTCCATCAAGCTTTAAAAAATACCCTCAAGACCTCCCTTCGAGATAAATTTGTGCAATATTCGGTAGATAAAACTAGATTGCAGGCTCGCTATCGCTCGCTAGGAAAAAATCGACACCTAAATGGCACGTAAGGTCAAAAAACCGCCAAACTAATGGGGATGAATGTCTCCAAATCTCAAAATTAACGTGGCTAAACATGAGGGAGTAGGGGTCCATAAAACTCCCCCTTAACTTGGTAGTGAGAGACGTAATTCTTGACGTAATCCAGTCGCCTGATTGTGGAACTAAATATACGATACCGTACTGGGTTTTGTAACTTGGTTTACAGACAGTTTTACAAGTTAGAAGGATTTGTAAGGAATTGTTGGATGATCTAATGTTTTGTTCTATTAATATGCTCCCTAGACCTCTATCAAACATGCAAAAAAAAAAAAAAAAAAACACACACACACACACACACACACACACACAATACCTCTCCTTCGAGAAGTACTGCTACATTTTTCGGTAGATGAACGTCACGACCGAAGGCTGGTTCCTCTTAAATTAAATCGACACCTATAAGGTCGTAATATTGGCAAAGAAATTGTGCGAAGGATCTTAAAATCGCCAGACTAAAAGGTCTAACGTCTTAAAATCTCAAAACAAATTGGTGCTAAACATGAGGGAAAGGGGGGTTCAGAAAAAATGAAAACCATCCCCTTAACAGTTGATTCCCTTGTGTTGCTGAAATGAAAACCATCCCCTTAACAGTTGATTCCCTTGTGTTGCTGAAATGAAAACCATCCCCTTAACAGTTGATTCCCTTGTGTTGCTGAAATGAAAAACCATCCCTTAACAGTTGATTCCCTTGTGTTGCTGAAATGAAAACCATCCCCTTAACAGTTGATTCCCTTGTGTTGCTGAAATGAAAACCATCCCCTTAACAGTTGATTCCCTTGGTTTGCTGAAATGAAAACCATCCCCTTAACAGTTGATTCCCTTGGTTTGCTGAAATGAAAACCATCCCCTTAACAGTTGATTCCCTTGTGTTGCTGAAATGAAAACCATCCCCTTAACAGTTGATTCCCTTGTGTTGCTGAAATGAAAACCATCCCCTTAACAGTTGATTCCCTTGTGTTGCTGAAATGAAAACCATCCCCTTAACAGTTGATTCCCTTGTGTTGCTGAAATGTTATGTACGGTATATATGTACTGTATATATGTACGGTATACTGTATATTTAAAACAAAAACCAGCATTGACTTATACCCATGACACCGTTTGTTTATGGAACTTACATAGGCAGGATCAGGTGAAGGTATTGAGGCAATAGGCTTGGCAGAATACGTTGATGTGTGTATATATACTGTCTATATATATATATATATATATATATATATATATATATATATATATATATATATATATATATATATATATATATAATTATATATATATACAGTATATATTGTATATACGCTGAGAGTACATTGCCCCGACCCTGACCCACAGTATCCACACCTACCTATGACAAAGGTATACAAGAGTGCGTCTGATCGTATGTAGCCTATGTATGTATATACTCAGGCATATACCCCATTGCTGGGAGTGGCCGACTCGAGACAGAACCTGAATAAAAACAAAATGTAAAGTTCCAGTTCTTAGGAACCACTTTCGCGTTCCCTTGCCCCTTTCTCCGTCTCGTCTAGTACCGAGGTGAATTTTACAAGGGGATGAGGATTCCTAGCCCACTGCCCCAACAAGGAAAAAGTAGGACTGTAAACGATACAGACAGAACGGCTAAGGTTGGGTAGAGGATGCCAAATTTCATATGGATAGGACCAGCCCTCTGACTTAGATCACTATTCCAGTAATGATTTTTTTTTAACACGGTCAACACCAGGTAGCCCTAGTAGTAAAAACGATTGCAGGCCACTAGGGCCCAAGGGGCCCGTTCGCTACAAAATGCCTTACTTAAAAATGACTTGATAACATCGTATGTGGGTAGCCAAGGGGGATTAACAGCAGTAAAGTGTTGCCTATTTACAGCGTATTTTTCAACCAATAAACAGAAATTTTCCCAACCGTGTCCATAATAATTTTTGTCGCGATTTTTTTTATTTTTTTTATTATTTTTTTGGTTAGGTTTTATAATAATTATATATAGGCCTAAATATATATATACACACCTATATATATATATATATATATATATATATATATATACACACCTATATATATATATATATATATTATGTTGTTAAAAACGTAGTGTTCCTCGTTTGCGTGTGTTTGTGTGTGTGTGTGTGTGTTGTAGAGGACCACCACAGGGGGCCACAGGGTCCTTGTCACACCACCACCCCCTGCAGTATGTATGACCTGAGTGTGCTGTCACCTGTGGGGGGTGGGGGGGGGTATTATTGATGTTCCAGTAGGTGGTCACTGGTCGTCATGTTTTATATATATATATATATATATATATATATATATATATATATACTGTATATATATAATAGTACCGGTATATATTTTCGTGAGGATACTTTTTACTGACATAACAATTTATATATTATAGCAGAAAACCTACATAAGCGATACTACGACATCACAATTGTTCTGACCCCAACAATAACCTAGGTGAAACAGGTCAGGTAGGCAACACTCCCTAACGGCCACAACTAAAAACGGCCACAATCCTAAACACCCTAAGGTAAGTTAAATTAGGCTAGGCTTGGTTGAGTTATATTAATTTAGATAAAGTTAGTTTAGGTTCAGCCTGGTTAGTTTTAGAGTAGGATTAGTTACGTTGAATTGACTGTAGGTTAGGTTAGGCCGTTTAGTTGAGGCGGTATCAGAGTGTGGTCATTCTGACATCAAGTAATAACCCAGACATCCTAAACTGACATAATTCCCTCCATCCTTCAACCCCCCTGACATCCTAAACTGACATCATTCCCTCCATCCTTCAACCCCCCTGACATCATTCCCTCCATCCTTCAACCCCCCTGACATCCTAAACTGACATCATTCCCTCCATCCTTCAACCCCCCTGACATCCTAAACTGACATCATTCCCTCCATCCTTCAACCCCCCTGACATCCTAACCTGACATCATTCCCTCCATCCTTCAACCCCCCTGACATCCTAAACTGACATCATTCCCTCCATCCTTCAACCCCCCTGACATCCTAAACTGACATCATTCCCTCCATTCTTCAACCCCCCTGACATCCTAAACTGACATAATTCCCTCCATCCTTCAACCCCCCTGACATCCTAAACTGACATCATTCCCTCCATCCTTCAACCCCCCTGACATCCTAAACTGACATAATTCCCTCCATCCTTCAACCCCCCTGACATCATAAACTGACATAATTCCCTCCATCCTTCAACCCCCCTGACATCCTAAACTGACATCATTCCCTCCATCCTTCAACCCCCCTGACATCATAAACTGACATCATTCCCTCTAGACATCCACTGATACATGAAGGACGGAGTAGAGGTATTGGAAGGGTGCCAAGAAAGAAAGAAAGAGAGAGAGAGAGATAGATAGATAGATAGATAGATAGATAGAGAGAGAGAGAGAGAGAGAGAGAGAGAGAGAGAGAGAGAGAGAGAGAGAGAGAGAGAGAGTAATACCTGGTACAAATAATGTATATAGAAAATTATGTTTAGTAACAGAATAACACCAAAAGGGTAAACCAATAACTAATCTAACTCAAGAGGGGCACTGGGTAGAGCGCATACCTCCTCCTACGCTGGTTTCGTCACAAAATAAACTTAAAGCACAACAATGACACCAGTGTGACATATGATCCGGATCGCCTCCTAAATTTAATCACGTCTTCCTTGGCCCATATCCTATCTGCCCACCAAATTACGCAATAATCGGTATATAACTTACAGTATGGATTGTAAAATGAATCACGTATTTCTTGGCACATATCTAATCTGCCCACCAAATTTCATGGAAATCGGTTCATAACATTGTGAGATATCTTGCTTACGGACACACAAACAGACAGACAAACAAACGGAGGCGAAACTACAGGGGCACTCGGTAGAGCACATATCTCCACCTAACTGGCTTTGGTATGCGTTCTACCGATCGCGTATGAAGGGGGGTCACCGGCTTTCTTTTTATCTTTCTCTCCTTTTCTCTCTTTCCCTGGCTTGTATCCATTCGGCCCCATTCAGCCAACTGTTTTAAGACGTGTATCCTCATCCAGGTGTCGATTTCTTCCTGACGAGCGTTAGCGAGCTAGCATTGTATGGAGAAATCCGTCTTCGCCGGAGACATTTTTTTTTTATCGAAAAATTTACAAATTTAGCTTGCTGTCAAAACAAAAAATATGTATATGCTGGCTCGCTACCGCTCGCCAGGAAAATATTGACATATGGATGGGGGTAAAAGTCTTAAAACAGTAGGCTGAATGGGGCCGAATGTATACAAACCAAAGAGAGAGGGAGAGAAAGAGAAAAAAAAAGCGAGGTGGGCCCCCTTAAAGGGAATCACTTTTTCCTTGGTGCATGTCTTATCTGACCACCAAATTTCGTGAAAATCGCGTCATAACTTTTTAAGACATCTTCTTTACCAACAAACAGACAAACAAGACCAAAAATAACCTCCGTCCAATTTCGTTGACAGAGGTAAATATCATCATCGCGCAAATAAAACGACCAGAGAGAGTGGAGTCGGAAGGCAAAGTAAATGGAAGACGAAGATAAAAGTCAGAAATAAAACGAAAAACAAAACTGAAAAGTATATTGCAAGTCGAAATCTGAAAATACTGAAAGATAAAGATTAGGAGAACGAAACGCGAAACCAAGAAAGTGTAAACAGATCAAACGTTAGCAGCGAATATCATAATGATAGAACGAAGGGTAGGTAGGATAAAATTGGATAACCAGTAGGATAAAATAGGATAACAGAAGGTAAGATAACAGAAGGTAGGATAACAGGAGGTAGGATAACAGAAGGTAGGATAACATAAGGTAGGATTATTATGTAAACTCAATTAATGAAATCAACAAATACATGTGGCACTCCGAGGAATCGAACCCACGATACTCACATCGAAATTCCACGCACTATGCATTACGCTATCAAGACAATTTTAATAACATAAATATAGTTAAGATTCCTTGCCCACATGTTCATTACCGGTATCTTACTATACCTAACCTACCTTAATTTTGCCTAACTTGACCTACGGGTACTTTAAACAAAAAATTAGCATAATAATATAACCACATCTTGAGGTAACCTAACTTATAACCTAGATTAACCTACCTTAATCTAACCTAACTTAACCTTAATTTAAGCCAACGTAACATAATTAACCACATCTTAAGCTAACCTAACTTATAACCTAGATTAACCTACCTTAATCTAACCTAACTTAACCTTAATTTAAGCTAACGTATCATAATTAACCACATCTTGAGCTAACCTAATTTATAACCTAGATTAACCTACCTTAATCTAACCTAACTTAACCTTAATTTAAGCCAACGTAACATAATTAACCACATCTTAAGCTAACCTAACTTATAACCTAGATTAACCTACCTTAATCTAACCTAACTTAACCTTAATTTAAGCCAACGTAACATAATTAACCACATCTTGAGCTAACCTAACTTATAACCTAGATTAACCTACCTTAATCTAACCTAACTTAACCTTAATTTAAGCCAACGTAACATAATTAACCACATCTTGAGGTAACCTAACTTATAACCTAGATTAACTTACCTTAATCTAACCTAACTTAACCTTAATTTAAGCCAACGTAACATAATTAACCACATCTTAAGCTAACCTAACTTACAACCTAGATTAACCTACCTGAACCTTCTTAATTTAACTTCAGATACCAGAATATAACCACATCCTGACCTAATATTAACCTGACCTAGCCTAATCTAACATAACCTAAATCACCTATTATAGCCTATCCTAACATAACCCAAACTTAACACAAATACTAGCCTCACCTAGCCTAATCTAACATAATCAAAATACTGACCCGAACTTAAACTAACGTAACATTTAGCCTAACAAACCCTAACCTCAATCTAACGCAATTGAATTCAAAGTATGATAACAATTCTTAACCTTAACCAAATCAAACTGATAACATAAAACTCGACAGTAAACGAAGAGAGACGAAATGACCGATAAAATCAATGAAGATAAATATATACATGAACGGAGGAAATGAGATAAGCGAAATATCTAGAACAGGAAATGGAAGGAACATTACGAGAGAGGGAAACAATGGTTAAATCGCGAAAGAGAGGCGATCCAAAATATGTGAAAAGGGGAAGTGAGGGGGAGAGCGCTAATAAAAGATAGGAGGGGAGGAAGGAAGAGAAAAGATTGAGAGAGAGCGAGAGAGAGAGAGAGAGAGAGAGAGAGAGAGAGAGAGAGAGAGAGAGAGAGAGAGTGAGATTTAATGAACACATTCATGCATGCCTATTAATATAAAATGGGGCTAAACACGAGGGAGAAGGAGAGTCCAGAAAACCAAATCCCTTAACATCAACCATCCTAACCAGGGTATTATTTCAACTGGCCCTACACGTATTACATCAAGCCATATCATAATTTGTCGTCACGAGCGAATCCCGGTTCAATCCTTTGGCCTTTTGTCGGCTGAGCTTCGGTTTTACGCATTTTACTCGCCAAGCAGGGGGATTTTTTTGAATAATATAAAAACAACACCACGACAAAAAAACTCCTTTCTCTCTCTCTCTCTCTCTCTCTCTCTCTCTCTCTCTCTCTCTCTCTCTCTCTCTCTCTCTGTCTCTCTTTCGCTATCTTCTCTATCTATCTATCCACTGTACACTCTAAGACAAAGATACTGGCCCAACATGTGCCTTCGAATAGCGAAACGAACCTCCGAAATGTTAATATTTTGGTATAGTCACTAGCCATAATTCCTGCCCACCCACTTGAATATTTGAAGCCAAATTGTGATGCTCTGGGATATTACAGAACACTGGATTGTCTAGCTTGGATTCGATATAGATTCAAATGAGTGTACAGGTATTATTGACAAGATTCGATTTAGTTTGGGATAGCTTCTAAAACATCTGTATATCTATTCCCAGACGTCATAATCCCCGATGGGTTGGCCATGAATTAATTGCCCTCAAGCGCCACTGTTCCCTGTTGGCCAACGCCCCTCCTCCCAACCAACATCTCTTTCTCTCATATACCTCTCAACTTCATTCTTCCACCTCACTCTCGGTCTGCAGCTCCCTCTCTGTCCTTCCATCTCATTCTTGTACACTCTCTTAGTCATGCTCTCGCTTCCCATAAATTCCATGTGGCCGAACCATCTTTCTTTTCACACTTTCCAGCACATCCACATCTACACTGCACCACTCTCTTCCTTCCTCATTCATCTGTCTATCCCTCCATGTAACTCCACATGCGTTTCTCAGCTCAAATACTTAAATGAGCTGACATTCTCCATAACCTGACCATTGAACCTCACCTTACACTGTGTGACTGCACCCCTTTCAAAGACTATAACCTGCATTTACCTTTAGGTTCCTTTTCTCACACACGGTTCCAAACAAACACCCAGTCGGGAGACACCTCGACGACATAAACAGACTAATAACACACATAGCAAAGCCACTCTGACAGCTTCCTCTCTCTCTAACACCCCTTCTCCCCTCTCTACACTCTTCAGAAAATAGGAACAAATAGAAAGTAGCTACGAAGTGCCGTTGTAAAGGCTTATCCCTCAATACCTTCACTTGACCTGACCTGACTAACCAAAACCTGTAACTCTCATTCATTATCACTTATCAAAAAAACATAAGGCCATGATTTACGTCCTGGAGCGTACATCTATTCTGGTGCTTCTGTAGGTGCGCCAAACCACTAGCCAGGTAAAAATTGTGAGCTTTATAATTCATGGCCGCTCAGAGCTCCATTTACACCTGACGTCACGAACCTAAAATAATTCCCACCCATAATTGCTTGTTCCGTGACCCGTGCGTGGCCTCTGTTTTCTCTCTCTCTCTCTCTCTCTCTCTCTCTCTCTCTCTCTCTCTCTCTCTCTCTCTCTCTCTCTCCACGTATTCACATCCTATTTCTATCTATAGTTGCTGTCTGTCTGCCTGTCTGTCTATCTGTCTATCATCCTATTTCCATCACTAGCTCTCTGTCACGGAAGCCATCTGTCCGCCATTTTGTGTCCCCTTGGTTTGATGGACGGCTAGGTAAGGGCTCCACTGACCATCCAAACACTTGACAGGGTTCAGTAATGATTACGGAACGTAACCCTACTGTATATGGTCCAAGGGAGGTATTTTTGGACATCCTATGTTTCGCTTCATTCGTTTGGAGATTGTCAAGACATTTTACACCATTAGTTTGGCAATAAGACGCTTTACTCCATTCAGGTGTCGATTTCTTCTGGGGAAGCAGTAGCAAGTCGGAACCTTAGAAGAAATCGGCCTTCGGCCAGGATCTTTTACTATAATTTTGTTTTTACAAAGCTGGAAGGGGGGTCTATGTGTGTATTTTTTAGTTTGAAGGAAGTTTGGGAAGGCGTTTTTGTTAGCCTAGTGGACAAACTAAAATGCATTGCTCAAAAATGGCAAAAAAAAAAAAATAATATATATATATATATGTATATATATACAGTATATACAGTATATACCGTAGGATATATATATATATATATATTATATATATAAATAAATAAATAGATAAACAAAATCTCTCTCTCTCACCCCTACCCTCCAAAAAGTCCCCTCCTCGCACCCCTCTAAATCACCCGTTTTGGCCCGTGACCATAATTCAGTGTGACTCTGATTTACGGCCGGGGTGTCACGCAGCCGGATTAGTGCGGATCAAGACTATTACGCTAACGGCGATCGGAAAAACACGATATGATGGAAACAAGCGAGCCGCGGAAAACAATGGGGGAGGGGGGGGGGGGGGAACAGGGCAAGCTTGAAATGAACTATATATCAAGTACACCTAAACCATTTGAAGATACGATGACTTATTTCTTTTCTGTTTTCTGGCTATTATTTGAAGATTTTATTCAGGTTAGGAAGGGTATAGGCCTATTGGAGGTCAGAGGGTTAACTGAGATAGTCTTTACCTTTGTAACTCTCTCAGAGCCTTACAAATTGTATAAAATCGTCTAATGATACCCAGAATAAACTATCATAATGACTCATAATTGTCAAAGGGTTAAATTAATATATCGAGGTGAATATAAACATGTTCACCAGCAGCGAGGTCCACTGATGAGAAATTAATGTAGGGGTGCTGGTGTTGCTGATCATACGCCAGCTAAGGGTAGGCTCATTCGATAAAACATTTACAAAAGATCAGTCTGTTGGAGTTTCATTAACATCGCTCGGGTACCGGAGGGGAGGCAGCGAATTAAATCTTTCTGTAATTGTTTTACTATACCTCACTTGTAACTCAGATCAGGTTGCATGAATCCGATATCATAATCGTGATCAGCATGTCCTACGCCACAGCTGTTCCCGTTTCTATCAAAATTCACACGACAGATACAGAGTGGTACACGATTTGTGGTCAATATCTACCTCTACGACTTAAAGCGCCTTTGTTCCGGCCGTTGGAGACATCCCATTCCAAATAATTTTGTCGCATAGGCCTATATTCAGATACTTGGGAACCCATTATCAAAACCATGGTTCTAGCACCTGTAGTGTTTCCCTAACGCTATATCGAACAAAGATACAAAACAATTAGCGTTAATTTGTGATAGAGGTTTAAATACTACTAGCAGGGGTACCCGGCGTTGCCCGGGTTTAAATTCTACTACCATAATCACCATCATCAATCACTACTACCACAATCATCACAATACTACTACCATAATCACCGGCCTCGACCTCCCTGTGCCTCATTAAACGGCGACCTCGATTTCGGCCGCTAAATGACCTCCGATTTTGGATCTGACCTCATCCGTACCCAAATTTTGGGGGGCTGCGAACAACTTTCGTTCCATACACCTTTTCGATCGGAGGCCTCCTTCTGCCCCAAACGGCAATTTGTTTTCAATTTCGGCCTCGAAACGACCTCCGATCGTGGCCTCGCCCCCTCTATGACCTGACCCAGGTCAATTGACACCCACATGCAAAGTTTCAGCTCCCCAGGTCCAAAACTGCGGCCGCCTATTAAGAACGCACAGACAGACAAACTAACGCACAAACTGATTTAATAATATAGATTCAGTTTCAGAAATATCACTTTGTTTCTGCTTATTTCGTTCATGAAGGTTTATGGCACCATTTAAGTGTAGTTATAAAATAAGGGAGTAAGTTTCTAGAAAATCGAGTGCCAATGATATACTATTTTATGGTTTTCGTATTATTTGTAACTACTTGTTTTCCTGTTGACACTCTTTCATATAGAGACTCTACTTCCAGCCATCTTTGTGTTTACCCCTCTCTCTCTCTCTCTCTCTCTCTCTCTCTCTCTCTCTCTCTCTCTCTCTCTCTCTCTCTCTCTTCCACCTGCCTGTCGTCATACATTCGTTTATTAATTCACACTTCTCCCTTATTCATCCGACACGCGTTTTTTATGCATTAAGCTTTTGTTGATCCGCTTGCAGAGTTGACTTGGACCGTCAGATATCGGACGCTCTAACTTGCAGGATATTTATTTTATTATTATTTGTTTTTATATTTGTATACAATTACTTATTTATTTCGTATATTTATATATTTATTTAGTTTATTTATATTTGTTTACTTTGTATTGTATTTATGTCTTGATTTACTTATCTTTATCTGTTTTTTAATTGAGTTTTGAAGTGTGATCAATATAGATACTGTTGGGTTAGTTTACTGATTCATTACATATTTGTTTATATGTATTTATTTGATGGTGTGTGTTTGTGTGTGTGCGTGTGTGTGTGTGTGTGTGTGTGTGTGTGTGTGTGTGTGTGTGTGTGTGTCTGTCTGTATGCGAGTGCGTGCGTTCGTTTGTATGTGTGTGTGTGTTCTACATCACTATATATGTATAACAAATATCTACGACAGCTGAAATTGACAATTTGATATCATATTATCAAAAACATATTATACAACAATATATATAAATTATATATCTGAAATTGACAGCCAGCGATCGTGACAATACTTCCTGAAATGATATTATCCAAATGATCTACCGTATATTACTTTCACGAGAGATACATAGTTACAGACGTTGCGGTTCCTACTTGGCAGTCCGGATTTCTATATAACATAGCACTTGCTACCAAGTACAAAATAAGGACAGCAAAGCAAAAGAGATAGAAAGATATATGGATAGATAGATAGTTATATACATTATATATATATATATATATATATATATATATATATATATATATATATATATATATATATATATATATATATATACGAGAGAGAGAGGGTGATAGTGAGAGTGTGTGTGTGTGTGTGTGTGTGTGTGTGTGTGTGTGTGTGTGTGTGTGTGTGTGAGAGAGAGGGTGGGTGGGTGGGTGAGCAAAAGAGCGAGAGAATGCTAGACACTCAAGAATGTTCCAAAGGTCACATAATGACAAAGAACTTCTGAAGGGTGGAGCAAATTGATGTCAGTGATATATAGGTAATTTCGCCACAAGTCTTTTCCATTTTGACCCACACTGAAGTTACTTTGTCCACACTGTCTTATATATTATACTGTACACTGTAGATTTAAGGGGGTGTTATTTCTGGACCCCCTTCTCCCTCATGTTTAGCCCAATTAGTTTTAAAATTTTAAGATGTTCGCCCTATTAGTTTGGTGATTTCAAGATCTTTCGCTCCATTTTTTGTTTTCAAAATTAAGACCTTTCGTGTCACTTAGGTGTCGATTTTCTTCCTGGCGAGCGAAAGCTAGCCTGTAATTAAGGAGGAATCGGATATTGTTTTACCGAAAAAGAACAGAAACAAAAATAATATATATATATATATATATATATATATATATATATATATATATATATATATATATATATATACTGTATACTATATATATGATGTGGTCAAGTAGTGTGGTTTTTAATGGTGTGTATATGTGTGTGATGTGGTATGTGTGTATATATGTATGTACAGTGTGTAGGTGTGTGTGTGTGTGCGTGTGTGTGTGTATGTGTGTGTATGTATGTATGTGTATGTGTATGTGTTTATGTATGTGTGTGTGTGTATGTGCGTGTGTGTACGTATATACTGACAGGCCAGGCGGGTGTAATGGAACTGTCGGCAGCATGTGGGTATTTTTCTGTCCTGCTGCAGTGCATAGGAGGGGGTAGGTGAGACAGGCAGGGGGGGGTGGGGGCAGGAGGAGAGGGGGGAGGGGGTAGGTGAGACAGGCAGGGTGGGGTAGGGTGAGAGACAGGCAGGGTGTGGTGGGGTGGGGCAATGGACATAAGATAGGGTGAGAGACTCTGAAACAGGCAAGGTGGGGTGGGGAGGGGAAAGGGACATAAGATAGGGTGAGAGACATTCAGGGTGGGGTTGGGTGGGGCAAGGGACATAAGATAGGGTGAGAGACAGGCAGGGTTGGGTGGGGTGCGGCAAGGGACATAAGATAGGGTGAAATACATTCAGGGTGGGGTTGGGTGGGGCAAGGGACATAAGATAGGGTGAGAGACAGGCAGGGTTGGGTGGGGTGCGGCAAGGGACATAAGATAGGGTGAGACCACAGGCAGGGTGGGGTGGGGTGGGGCAAGGGACATAAGATAGGGTGAGAAACTCTGAGACAGGCAGGCTGGGGTGGGGTGGGGCAAGGGACATAAGATAGGGTGAGAGACAGGCAGGGTGGGGTTGGGTGGGGCAAGGGACATAAGATAGGGTGAGAGACAGGCAGGGTAGGGGGGGGTGGGGCAGGGTGTGGTTGTAGGAGGGCGGGGTGGCTAGGGAAGATGATGGCCCGGGTTGTGGCAGGGTTACCAAGGAAGGACAGAGAAGGAAAGGTAAGGTTAGAATGGGAAGGAGAAGAAATGGGAAGAAGAAGGTAGGAAAGAGACTGAATGGGAAGATGAAAGTAGGTTTAGAGAGGACTCGCTAGGGGAATATAAGGGTGGAGTAGCCATTGTTGTTCCCTGGTGCATTACATAGGGGGTAGACAGGTTCGACAGTGGGTAGGAAGGTTCAACAGGGGATAGGTATGTAGGCTCGACAGGGGGTAGGCAGGCTCGACAGGGAGTAGGCAGGCTCGACAAGGGGTAGGCAGGTTCGACAGGGAGTAGGCAGGTTCGACAGGGGGGAGGCAGGCTCAACAGGGGGTAGGCAGGCTCGACAGGGGGTAGGCAGGTTCGACAGGGGGTAGGCAGGTTCGACAGGGGGTAGGCAGGCTCGACAGAGGGTAGGCAGGTTCGACAGGGGGTAGGCAGGTTCGACAGGGGGTAGGCAGGCTCGACAGGAGGTAGGTAAGTTCGACACCGGGTATGCAGGCTCGACAGGGTGGGTCAAGACAGGCAGGGTGAAGCAGGGGAGGTAGGAATGGGTGGGATAATAAGGTAGGGATCGGTAGGGCAGGGCAGGGTAAGGACAAACGAGGGTAGATGACACTGTAAGACCAGGTAAGATAGAGCATTGTGTCCTGGCGCAGAGTACCGTATAGATAGGGAAAAGCAAGATAGGTAGGGTTGGGATAGTCAGAAAGAGGTCGGGATGGGTGGGGGGAGTGGTAGGGGGGCATGACAGGCAGGGTGGGGCAGAGAGGGAAAGAAGGTGTGGTAAGGTAGATAAAGACATAACAGATCAGGAAAGATAAGGAAGAGATGAGGATAGAGAAGGACAAAATGATAAGGGAAGGTCATGTTTGAGTTTGGGGGGGGGGGAGCAATACAGGATGAGGGTAGAAGGGCAAGGAAGAGTAGAATGTATGTATGTATATATGTCATACATACATATATGGTTACCGGTAAAATATCATAATGATACTTATAAGAGCTCCACGAATTTCTATTAGTGATTGTAGCCTACTTGAGAAACATAAGACGTGGCCCTGTTCTCAATTAAGAATATCCCGGACGGCTCAACCAGAACAATCTCAACTAGTGCTAAATCAACTAAGACAATCCCAGCACAAGTTCAACCAGTGTCAAATCAACCAGGACAATCTCAACTATTGCTAAATCAACCAAGAAAATCCCAGAACAATCTCAACCAGTGTCAAATCAACCAGGACAATCTCAACCAGTGCCAACTCAACCAAGACAATCTCAACCAGTGCCAAATCAACCAGGACAATCTCAACCAGTGCCAAATCAACCAGGACAATCTCAACCAGTGCCAAATCAACCAGGACAATCTTAACCAGTGCCAAATCAACCAGGAATATCTTAACCAGTGCCAAATCAACCAGGACATTCTCAACCAGTGCCAAATCAACCAGGAATATCTCAACCAGTGCCAAATCAACCAGGAATATCTCAACCTGTGCCAAATCAACCAGGACAATCTCAACCAGTGCCAAATCAACCAGGAATATCTCAACCAGTGCCAAATCAACCAGGACAATCTCCATCAGTGCCAAATCAACCGGGAAAATCTCAACCCGTGCCAAATCAATCAGGACCAGCTTAACCAGTGCCAAATCAACCAGGACAATCTCAACCAGTGCCAAACCAACCAGGACAATCTCAACCAGTGCCAAAACAACCAGGACAATCTCAACCAGTACCGTACCAAATCAACCAGGACAATCTCAACAAGTGCCAACCAAATAGCATAGCTTGATTTGGCACTGGTTGAGGGCTATTGGTTGAGTTATCTAGCTAAATAAATTAGAGCGCTCATCCTCAAATGGTCTTTAGACAACCACAAACGAAATATATTCCTAAAATTAATGTAGAAGGGCTGTAGGATCACGAGGGTAAGACGGAGGAAAATATCTTGAGGAGAGAGAGAGAGAGAGAGAGAGAGAGAGAGAGATGGGAGAGGGAGAAAGGGGCACAGTACCGTACACAAAGATGGCTGGAAGGAATGAAGGTGAGGAAAGGAAAATTGAGAGTTACAAGGGGATACAAATAGGTTAATAACTCAAAAGCATTGCGGTCCATTCCAGGAAGATACTTTTGAAAATATACCTGTAGTTAATAGTGTAGAAATCTTATCAGAAAGTGTGCAAAATACTATCTAGCTATTCTCCTTTGAAACTGGTCTGCTGAAGAAAATATATACATTATTGAGGGAAGTTTGTTATAGGTAAAACATATTATTATATACAAGTTAAACAGTATCCACACATACTAGGGATAAACGTTTGCAACTTTAACTTTCAATCTTGGTTGCGTGTTGCATTCACTTATAGGTTAAACATCGGGTAATATTCCAAATTCTCAAACCCAACTAGTATATTGAGTACTTCACACACACACACACACACACACAGAGAGAGAGAGAGAGAGAGGAAGGATGGAGAGGAAGAGAGAGACGGAGAGAGACGAGAGAGAGAGAGGCGAGGAGAGAGAGAGAGAGAGAGAGGAGGGCAGAGAGAGAGAGAGAGAGAGAGAGAGAGAGAGAGAGAGAGAGAGAGAGAGTGAGTGTGCGCGCGCATCCAGAACGGAACCAATTTGCGACTCAGGCTTCACCCCAAACTAAGAAACCCTCCTGGCGAATCCCTGAAATTGGATCATCTTGGTGAGCAGCAGGTCTTGTGCCACTGTTCTACCATTTTTTTTTTTACTTAGAGTGATTGGACAAGGGTAGGTTCTTACTCGGCTGGAGAAACTAAAGTCAGACTACACATGCACAAAAGTCGTAAAGGATAACCCCTCAGGTCAGAGGTCAAATTACCACTTGCCCTCTCACCTCTCACCCCAGTCAAGGCAACAACACCTCCCAAACTATTCTCCACCAGCTCCACCAAGATGAACCACGCCAGCCATTCTGCATCACCGCCATCTTACCAACCTGCAACTTACCTTTCATTTACAAGGTGAAATGGAACGAGGACGAGGAGAAGTTCCATAACATCCATTACATCGATGAAGTGGAAACCGCATCCATAATCTGTGGCAAAACACCGTACGTAACGATATACACAAAACCCAACAAGCCTGCCGACACTAGATCAGAAAAATGGTGGGAAAACCTACACTCCCACACCACCTTCACACGCCATGGAGACCTCTTCTGTTTCCAGCTCGAGTCACAAGGTCGTGACTACTTCTCCGAACACGGAAGTAAAGTAACGGATTTACAAATAAATAAGTTACCGAGTCGGGGATGTGAGGGACAAAAGTGGAAACCGGGAGCAAAAGGGAAAACCGCAGCAGAAAATATACCAACAATGAACAAGAAGAAGAATCGGAAGAAGTCTCGTGGAGAGAAAGAAGGCAAGACAAACGCGAGAAATGGAGGAAAGAAAGAAGAGAAGCAACAACATGGCCGCCTAACCACCACCTCCACTAAACATCACTTCACCAACCGATGTGCTCGAGTCGCCGCCATCATGCCCACTCTGCCGCCCACGCCCGGAAAAAATATACGCATTACCATAACCAATTCCGGGTCCAGCAAAAGGAAGGCAAAACACGAGGACTTACCAGTACCGTACCAAAATACAAAAGGCCCCAGATATCTCCTCTCCAGATACGCCGCTCTTCCGCGCAGCTCCTCCCACTTCATGGTGGAAATTTCTGAGGGGTCTACCTCAACCCCCTAATCCGCATCCCCCCCCCCCGTACCTGTGACCTTCTGATCCTCAACCAACGTACCGGGGACATAGTAGCACGAGTCATGTCCATCTCGACTTAAGGGGAGGCTGAACCCTCCGCTGAGCCCAGACATCAACATTTCTAATTTTTGTGTTCTTGTGTTATAATGCTTCTTTTAACATAGGAGAATAGCATAGGAAGGAACAAAAAACATATCGCATCCATAACCCCCCGGGCCGGGGGTTCGACCTCGACCCTCGAAAAAGGATTTTTTTTTCTTTCAGCCACCCAAAAATTTGTTTTGTGTCTGTAGTCTAAAGGGCTGCTGTAAGCAATAGAAATAATCATATGAGGGCATAAACACCCATATGACATCCCTAGGGCCCCAATATCATGGATTTTGGTAAAAAATTATCTCATAAAACCAGTAAAGCCTACCCATGACGAAAATTTTCTTTAGTTGGTCATTAATCTCGATCTTCTATGTGCGCGGTATGGCAGAAAACGGAAGCTAAGGAGGACTAACTATTTTATCTGCCCCAAAAATAGCTTTGACTGATGAAAATCTATGAATTTGTGTGGTTTGCTATCTTTTTTTGCACTTACGAGTGCCACTATATGTTTATGTATTGCTCAAATGCATTCCGCTTCTAAATAGAGTACATAGGGGTACATAGGAACGCCTGTACGTTTAGATAAATGCCGTTTTGCCGAAAATGTCTGAGTTTTGACCATTTTGGTGTCAAATCAGCTGTAACCCAAAAATAATAATGTAATATATTTTTTTCAGCACTTTCTATTATTCAATAGGGGTGTATTTAAACGCTACATTGTAGGGGATGCTTGTATGCTATGCCATGCAAAAATTGCGGGAAATTTGAACAATTTTGAGTGACTAGCCTCTCCTTATTAAAGGCCCCAAACCTTGAAACCAACTAGTCCATCTGTAACCCCAACCCCATTGACCACACGGCAGGACCACCTAAGCGACTCGATGGAACAAGAAGAAAGGACTTAGCAACAAACACCGAGATCAACAGTGTTCAGTGTTACTTCAAGACTCTACCCAGTGTTAGAATATAAGCGGTAGTGGATTCTCCAAGTTCGTCGTGGATCCTCATCCGTGCTCGGCGTTATATTATTGTGCTATATTCCATGTAAACAGTGTATTATCTATCTTAAGTGTATTTCTCTCGTATCAAGTGATCATTAATAAGAAAACTCATGTGTGTACGCAGTGTTATATTTATCCTTTACGACTTTGCTGCATGTGTAGTCTGACTTTAGTTTCTCCAGTAGAGTAAGAACCTACCCTTGTCCAATCAACTCCAGTAAAAAACCTGGTATAACAAATTCACTCTATTACTAAGCTGGTATCTGGAATGACAAATTATACCCAGAATCACCTACAGGCTAGAAATAAAAACTCCGAAAAAACTACCCATGTAACACCACCTGATAATTCCAGCTCACGATAAACAGCTCATAACACAAAGAAAGTACACGGTTCGAGTTTCGCTTTTGGAATTACTAAAACGAAAAATATGTAAACAAATCTAGCCCTGACACCTGATAATTCCAGCTCTTTATAAACAGCTCACAACACAAACAAAAAATACACGGTTTGAGTTACGCTTTGAGAATCCCTAAAACGAAAAATATGTTAATAAATCTAGTCCTGTCGCCCCCATCTACCCACACGCATCCACTTCCTACCCACACCGCAGACCCACAAGCCCTATCCATCCACAGCAGCGCCCAAAATACCGGTTTAATTTACTCTTTATGGTTCAACTTCAAAATAATTCAGGCGGGAAAAAATAAGGCGCCAGCTAAAAAAATAAATAAAAAAAAATAAAAGCGCGGGAAAACCTTAACTTTGGCGCTAAATTCGGCGACTGTCACTTGTTCTGATGGCTCCCAGCGGCGTAGGAATACATGGTGATATGTGGTGGCTGGGGGGGAGGGGGGGGAGGGCTGGTATACATGGGGGTTTAGGTATGAGTATGAGTGAGAGTGAGAGAGAGAGAGAGAGAGCTACCTAGATTATTACATTGACTACACAGATGAAATGGCTCCAATGATGTGATCCGGCCTATCACACTACTGGGTATTACTAAATACATTAAAGTGCGTCCAAGAAGAATACCGATACATTCCTTACGGTATGTACAATGTGAAACTAAATTAAATGGAATCTGTCTGACAATCTGGGTGCCAAATAATGATATTGGTCAAGTTTCGCAAAATTAGATTAATTCTTTCTTGAGATATTCTACACACACACATACACACACACATATAGGCCTGCACACACACAAATAGAGACATGCATACGTATAGTAATGACAACAACAGAGAGAGAGAGAGAGAGAGAGAGATCACTTGTTCTATTTCCAGCCGAGCTAAAATGTTTTATAATTTTAGTGTGTGAGATAATTCCCTGTTGGTATGACACACACACACACACACACACACATACACACACACACACACACATGGTTACAGGCTATAAACAAACTAGAATACTTTAAGGGGGGGGGGGGGTGTTTCTGGATCCCCATCTTTCTCATGTAAAAATGTGTTTGCTCCATTTGTTTGGAGATTATAAGACATTCGCCTCATTAGTTAGGCGATTTGTCTTAATTAATTTGTCTATCATGGGCATGTGATAAGGAGTTGCTGGAACTCCTGTTTCATTTGTCTGGCTTCCCTCACTGTTTTTGTATGTCTCACCTACACAGAAAATAATCCAGCTAGCTCTCACAAACACCTCCTCCTATCCAACTCAGTAGGCCTACATTAAACAACCACACCACTCTTCTTTCCAAAAATAAGGTTTACTTTGGCTCTCACTCTTTCAACTTTGGGGGAGATTCTTGTTGCAGGCAGCTTTGCCTTTTATCTCCTTCATACACATAGGAAAAAATATATATTGACCCTAAAGGATTGCGGTCATGTGTAAGTATGTTATTATTTACAATATACCAGGATGCAATATTTGTTTTATTTATTCTGGGTATTACTAGACGATGTTATTATGCTAACGAAGGATATATGGGAATCAGAGGACAATAGTTCATAATTATTGTTTACCCTTTGATTCCTTTAGGTCCTTCCTAAGCTACACACAATGCTCTAATGATAACAATATTTATATAAAAAAATGACTCCTTTCTAAGCCGTTTTTTCTTTTCTACATAATAGTTTAGGTAGTTTAGATACTGGCAGCCTCGTAAGGATTAGTGGATCTGTTGTTGCTTGCTTTTCTGTTGTACTCCTTTGTACACCCTATAAGAAAGATATACAATAGTCAAGGTATGATGCCTGTAAGTTATTATTATTTGTCTATGTGTATGGAGGAGACGAAAGGCAAAGTTGCCTGTAACAAGTGTCTCTCCCAAACTTAAAATAGTGATAGTCGCTATTTTAAACGCTATTGTTTATGTATGTGTGAATTGGAAAGAAATGTGGTGTAGTTGTTTAGCGTACGGTAGTGAAATGAATAAGAGGAGGAGGAGGTGTTTGTGAGAGCTAGCTGGATTACTCTGTGTGTAGGTGAGACACTAACAGGTGGGAGGTACCCAGGTAAGTCACCTGAAGTTATGTGTTCACCTATTATTCTCCCCTAACAACACCAAAAAGACAAATACACAAACAATTACATACAACTGACAATTACATACAACTGACAATTACATATAACTGACAATTAGTACACATAGACGATAATACATTTTGACACCCTACACATTTACGACCCAATCAAATCAGACACTAACTGAAAGTACGACACTTATCAGGCAGGCACATACATATGTACATACTATTTTCCCATAGTATTCAAGATGCTAAACAATATATGTTTTATCTTAATCCTTTCACTGATCTTGTCCCCAAACCGCAATCACTAACATATACTACTATTGGGAGAGGGCTGGTACCGGTACTATCCAGAGTGAGGTTTGGCATCCTCTACCCAACCTTAACCGTTTCTGTCTATCTCTTTTCTTGTACTACTTTTCCTTCTAGGTGCTGGCGAGATCACCCGATTGGGTGGCACCGCAGGTTGGGTTACGGACCGTGGGGGCATTGGCCCGGTGGTGTAAGCCCATGGACTGATGATCCCGTCCCTTGTTGCCCTCTCAGAGACAGATCTCATCTCATCCTGGCCTCTTCGGGGCCCCGAGCATCTGGATGGTTTCGGTCTACCGGACTCGGGACTTCTCGGCCAGACAGTTTGGGAAACTACAACAACAACAACAACAACATATACTACTACCACAGAGCAGCCATATGCGTGTCCCGTACATAATCGTAACCATAATCCTTTCCCCCCAATCCCCCGCAACCTATGCCGGACGAGTCCCCAAGATGGAGTAGTGGTGCCAAGTTGTCCTACCTCCACCCATCCCAAAAATATTAGCCTACCGGTGCGCTTCTATGTTAATTTCGTCCTAATTGAAGTTTTGAGTACGGTGTGTTAATAATTTATATGAGTTCAGCCTCAAATTAAATGCGCATTTATTATTATTTTTCTGCAACAGGTTTCACGGTTAAGTTGTTGACAGAGACGAGCGTAATTTTAATGAGTCTCTTAAAAAAAAGTACGGGTACGGTAGCCTACGCAACTACATTAGGCTATTTGATGACGATGACTAAGCAACTCAATTATGGTGTATATACAGTATATATATAATTATATATATATATATATATATATATATATATATATATATATATATATATATATATATATATATATGAGTTAGTTAATTAGTTGTTAACCTGGTTTACACATAATCGCTGAAAGTTACATGGAGCGAAAACAGAATAGTTGTCACCTCACAGACCTTGCGGTCCATTCCTGTGAGATACCGTACTCGAAATGGAAAGAGAGAGATTGTTTAGAGTGCTATATTCATTACAGGGTGTGCAAACTACTACTTGCATACTTTCTTCTTGAACTCTACTGAATATCTGTTTACAAGTTACAGCATATTCCAGGAGAGGCCGTATCAGAGAGAGAGAGAGAGAGAGAGAGAGAGATAAGTGAGGTGAGGTGAGAGTGAGTGAGAGAGGCATACATCACACATATACAGACACCTTTGTATACGAACACCATACGATACCACACTCGCACATTAATATCTATTAATATCTACCAAGAGAGAGAGTGAGTGAGTGAGAGAGCCATACACACTCACATCCTTATCTGCCGCACCAACACACTCGTACATTACCATTCCATGCCCTTCCTTTTTCGGACCAGTCGCATTTTGATACACTATCTTTTTTCTTTCTTTTTTGAGCCGAGAAAACTCATTAGTGGAGCATGATGTAGTGAGGCCGCGTCCACCACCAACACACCTACGCCTACACCTACACATACACCTATACACTTACCAACACCAACACACTTACCACTAACACACCTGCACCTGCATCCACACTAATGAACCTTTTGAATACTACCACCACAAACAAAAATAAAAATAAATAAATAAGCAAAAAAAGCGAGAGTTGTTAATTACGGTGTTCTTTATTATGCTTGATACACTGCACAAATGGGCTGTAAATGGACAGATGAAGTTCAATGTAGGTTAATGCAGTGTTGTCAAATTTGGGAAGGAGAAGGAATATGCAGGATATAAGTTGGATAACATAGATATAAGGTAGGCTAAGTAACTCAGATAGTTGGATAACATAGATATAAGGTTTCTATCCCTCCATCTGTGCCTTTGTCTCTAATTTAGGTTCCGGCCGTTCCATAGCCGCGGTTGTGGACGGCCATTGTTCACTTCCTCACCCTATAAACTCCGGTGTTCCTCAGGGCTCTGTCCTATCTCCTATTCTCTTTCTAATTTTTATAAATGATCTCCTTAACTGTACCTTAATTCCCATCCATTCATACGCAGACGACTCAACCTTACACTACTCCATTAGTTTTTCAGAACGCCCCAGCCAGCAATCCCTCAACGACAAACGTAATGAAGCCATAGAACTCTTAAATTCTGATCTAAATACTATTTCCAATTGGGGCAGAGAAAACCTTGTTAACTTTAATGCTTCCATAACCCAATTTCTCCATCTATCTACCCGTCAGGATCTCCCAGCGGACTATCCCTTATTCTTCAGCAATACAAAAATCAACCCTTCATCTTCTCTCAATATTCTTGGTGTCTCTTTTTCTTCTGCTCTCATTTGGAAGGACCATATTACCAGTCTTGCTAAGGCAGCCTCCCAGAAGCTGGGTGTGCTCAACCGCCTTAGGGGGTTCTTTTCCCCTGCACAGCTTCTTGCTCTGTACAGGGGCATAGTGCGCCCTTGTATTGAGTAGTGTTCACATGTGTGGGGAGGTTCCTCTCACACCGCTCTCCTAGACAAAGTTGAAAGGAAGGCCTTTCGTATCATTAACTCCCGTCCACTCACCAACTCTCTGCAATCTCTCTCTCTCCGCCGCAATGTTGCATCTCTCTCGCTATTCTATCGCTACTATAATAATCAGTGTTCCTCAGAGCTATCCCAGTGCATACCACCTCCTTTACGTAGGGCACGTGGTACCCGTCTTGCAACTCAATCCCACCCCTACTCTGTGCAACTCTCCAACCCAAGAGTGAAACGTTACTCTCAAACTTTCTTCTACTCAACAGCTGAGCTCTGGAACTCTCTCCCAGAATCAGTCTTTCCCTCTTCCTATGACTTAAATTGCTTCAAACTCCGTGTGTCCAGGCATTTTGTCTCGAACGTCCCTTGATTTTGGCCCTGTCACTCTTTCAACTATGGGGGAGGCACTCGCTATAGGCAGTTATGCCTTTTGCCTCCCTCAATCACATAGAAAAAAAAAAAAAAAAAAAGGCTAAGTAACTCAGATAGTGAAAAATATGGGGAGTCATCGTCAGCAGTGATCTAAAACCAAGAAAGTAATGGATTAGTGTTCGAAATAAGGCAGACATCTTGAATGTACGGTACCGCTATGTCTAGAAGCGTGAATAACAGAAAAGCAGACGTAATCTTGTAACATTATGTAGCCTTAGTGAGGCCACATGGATTATGCTGATTAATTTTTGTTTTTTTTGTTTACATAATGGACATACTGTAGATTCCTTGGAGGCAGTACCGGTACCATGAAGAATGATACAAATAATCCACACTATTAGAAATCTTTCATTTGAAGAAAGGTTGAAGATATTAGGCTTGCATTCGTTAGAGACGTTGAGTTAAGAGAGGATTTGCTAGAGGTGTTTAAATGGGTAAGTGGGATTAAGGGGAGATAGGCTGATTTGTCTGGTCCAACTTCATCCTCATGTTTAACCCCATTAGTTTTGAGATTTTAAGACGTTTGCCCCATTTGTTCGTCGATTATAAGACCTTTCGTCCCATTTCTTTGTCAATATTTAGACCCTTCGTGCCCTTTAGAACCGGCCTTCGGCCATGACATTTTTATACCGAAAAATTTACAAATTAATCTCGAAGGGGGATCTAATGGATGTTTTTCCTAAGCTTGATGGAGGTCTAGCGAGGAACCTAAAAAATAAATGAATAGGCCTAGCCTACAGTATATAAGTAAATAGAGCCACAAATTAACCACTGTCCCATTAAAAAATACGGTATGAAAGTTATGCATTTGGTTTCAGAAGAGATATAGGATAGTATGGTATTTTGTGTTGTATATTTTGTAACCTTCATTTCAGTCCCCCTTTCCTGGTAGCCTACATTAGGAACGTCGTTGTTGTAGGAGTGTGTGTATGTCACGGTAAATGTGTGTGTTTGTGTGTGTGGGTGGGTGGGTGGGTGTATTTACCTGGATTATCTTACTGCCGGCAAGAACTCCAGCTGTCACACACAAATATTTATCAAAAATAAAAATAAAAATAAATTTAGCAATGAAAAACGCAAAGCGGAATTTAACAGAGAATTCATAGTTTATGTACCATTGTCCTACACATAATAGTAATTAAAGCATATGGTACATAAAAGAACCACCCAGTCAATTAAATCTCTTGCCAGGTGGATGGATTTTAAACGTATATTTTCTAGAGCTTGTGTTTTCTAACCTTTTCCATTTTCCATTTGTTTACATGTCCCGTTTTGTGTCTTTAGATGGAGTGCGCATCCTTTAACCCTTTCAGTTCCGATGCCGTCCTTTTAACTTTATTCTGGTTACTGTAAGATAATTTTATTCAGTTTAAAAAGGGCCTCCAGCCATTTTCAGACTTCGAACAATCTCACTTAACACTTACGGTGCGGGCATATTTCCACTATAATGGGGGCTCGTTCAAACACTCCTGAATGCTTAAGCAAGTGCCTGAATGAAATTAAATTTATTCAGCAAAAACACTAAAAGAAAATATCTTCAAAATTACACCAGAACGAGTTTCGTAACCCGCGGGCTTCACCCGCAGCACTATGGTACGGTACCACAGACATCGGCAAATATTCGCAAATGATTAGCTATGTCCTATACTACATTTGCCTTTAGCAGCGCTGCATAGGTCTCGCAAGATATGGGGTGAGAGGCTCAGTGCCCCAGCTGGTGCGCTGGAGAGCGGACGGGGACTTGTCATGCTCCCGCTCACTCGCACTCATGTCCACAGGCTGTAAATTGGAGTAAATTGCCATGATGTTCCCGAACGAGTCCCGCAATGAAATGGTTAAGCCTTTTAACTACACCAAGTCCTTCTTAACACTTATACTGCGGGCATATTTCTTCTATATTAGGGCTCATTCAGGCACTCCTGAATGATTAAGCAAGTGTCTGAATGAAACTAACTGTATTCAGCCAAAAACTAAAAGAAAATAGCTTCAAAATGACACCAGAACGAGCTTTGTAGCGCAGCGCTACCATAGACATTGGCAAATATTCGCTAATAATGAGCAATGTCGCGCTACATTTGCCTTTGGCAGCGCTGCATAGGTCTCGTGAGTTATGGCTCTCACTCCTTAGTGCACCAGCCGCCGTGCTGGAGAGCGGACGGGGGCCTGCCGCGCTCCCGCTCACTCGCACTGGTCTCCACAGGCTTTAAGAGGCGCTTTAAGGGCCTGTAAATTGCTTTAAACAGACAGAACGTTCCTAGACGGGTCCTCCAGCCAAAGGGTTAAACTGCACAAAATCGTTTTAATATAACTAGAATACAATATAGATGTCGTCGGTAAAGAAAGGGTTAAGCAATTACGAGCTTAAAAAAGGTATGCCAAGGGTAAATACCGTACGTGTCCATAGTAATTTACGCTTTAAATGTATATTAATAGTAATAAACCCATCTTCTATAAGGATAGAAAGGTATGGTACCGTACCGTATATAAAATATTAAAGAGAAAACCACCATCAATATACTTTGCTTGGTATTATTTACGGTACCTTTCGTCAGGGTGTCACACGAAAGCCGAGTCCATTATTTTTAGACTCTTTTATTGTATATGTAAAAATAAAATTATGGTTTAGCTAAAATTACGTCTTTGAAAATGATAACCAAAACAATGCTATTTCAAGTTTAGTTCTTGTATTTCTGCTCAAAGCCTATTCATTCAAATCTTCAAACCAAATTGTTCCGATTTGCCAACTTGCCTTTTGTATGCCTATGAATATTTACACTGGACCCTTTGTATTTTAAGGGGGGTCACCAGTTTTTCTCTCTCTTTCTGGGTGGTATCCATTCGGCCCCAATCAGCCTACTGATTTAAGCCGTTTATCCCCATCCAGGTGTCGATTTATACCTGGCGAGCAATAGCGAGCCACCATATTTTGGATAATGAGTTAGACAGCTGGCTAAATTTGTACATTTTTCGATAGATATATGTCACCGGCGAAGCCGGATTTCTCCATAAAATTGTGGTTCGCTACCGCCTGCTACGAAAAAATCGACACCTGGATGAGGATAAATGTCTTAAAACAGTAGGCTGAATGGGGCCGAATGAATACAAACCAGAGAAAGAAAAAAAGCAGGTCACCCCCCTTAAGGCCATATATTTGTCCTGTGTATTCCGTCCGTTTTCTATGGTTGATTCAGATGAGGTATAGAAGGGGCACATATTATATTCTATTGCTGAGGCCATTCTTTCATTTCTCGATTTTTGGACCTCCCTTGTTTCGCTTCTATAGTTTGGAGATTTTAAGACGTTTCATCCCTTCAGTTTGGCGATAATAAGACGCCTCAACTCATTCAGGTGTCATTCTCTTTGTAGTAATTCTGCTTAATATCGATGTCTATGCCTCTAAATTCCTTATAGCCTGAAACTTGCAACTGGTCAAATTAACGAAATTTCAATTGTAGATAGTAATTATAATAAGGGGATTTGTCCCATCAACAGATTATACTTGTAAGTTTTAGTGTGTGTGTGTGTGTGTGTGTGTGTGTGTGTGTGTGTGTGTGTGTGTGTGTGTGTGTGTTATTCACTCACTTGTTCGTCAAGGGGAATCCACGCAATGCGAGCTAAGCTCATTATTATCGCGCCTACTTAACTGGAGGATTTGTGTGTAGTCTGTATTTTAGCCAATTGGCGACATTTGGAAACGAAGGCTTAGGGTTAATCTGTACGGTACCATTCTCACTACGGTACCAGTCTCACCCGAAGGCTTAGGTTGACCAGTAGCTTAGGTTGACCAGTACGATACCCATCTCACCTTGTAACCGATCACCAACCCCAGATGGGACGTCACAACTTCGTCCACTTATACCAGGTTCCTATTTATACTGCTAGGTGAACAGAGGCTACACCGTTAAGAGACTTGCCCAAATGTCTCTTCCCCGCCCGGGTCTCGAACCCGGGACCTTCTGGTTGTGGTGTGTGTATGTGTGTGTGTTGGTGTGGGTGTATGTGTGTGTGTGGGGGAGGGGAGGGGGGGTGTATGTGTATGTGTATGTGTATGGTTGTGTGTGTTTGAGCGTGTATGTATGTACCGGTATCCTTAAATGAATACGTATAGGACAATACGGCTAACTCGGCTATGGATCAGTCTTTTCGGATCTACTGCAAAACGCCGGAAATTGACGTGGGATAAAAAAAAAAAAAAATAATAATAGGCCTACAAACAATTGGAAAAGCGTTTGTTCCGTGTGTGAGAGAGAGAGGGAGAGAGAGAGAGAGAGAGAGAGAGAGAGAGAGAGAGAGAGTGTGTGAGAGTGAGAGTGAGTTACAAGGAATAGTTAGTATCTCAGAGACCTTGCTGTCCATTCCGAGGAGATACTCGAAATGGAAGGAGAGAGACTATTTAGTGCACTACACTCCTTACAGAGTGTGCAAAACACTATCTACTCTCTTCTTGAACTGCTCTACTGAAAACCTATTTACAACTTCGGAGGGAAGTTTGTTCCAGGTAGAACAGATACTATGTATGAGAGAGAGAGAGAGAGAGAGAGAGAGAGAGAGAGAGAGAGGGAGAGAGAGAAGCCATAATACAAAGGAGGGGAGAGAGCGAGAGCCATGAGGGGAGTGAGTGACAGGAAATAGATGAGAAAGAGAGAGAGTGATGAAAGGTAGAATATAGTGAGAGACAGAATAGTGATACAGGAATACAGGAGAGAGAGAGTGAGTGTGTGTGTGATGAAAGGTAGAATATAGTGAGAGATAGAATAGTGATACAGGAGAGAGAGTGAGTGTGTGTGTGATGAAAGGTAGAATATAGTGAGAGATAGAATAGTGATACAGGAGAGAGAGTGAGTGTGTGTGTGATGAAAGGTAGAATATAGTGAGAGATAGAATAGTGACACAGGAGAGAGAGTGAGTGTGTGTGTGATGAAAGGTAGAATATAGTGAGAGATAGAATAGTGATACAGGAGAGAGAGTGAGTGTGTGTGTGATGATAGGTAGAATATAGGGTGAGACAGAAGAGTGATACAGGAGAGAGATGTGATGAAAGGTAGAATATAGTGAGAGATAGAATAGTGATACAAGAGAGAGAGAGAGAGAGATGAAAGGTAGAATTAATGACGAGCCAGAATAGTGATACAAGAGAGAGAGAGAGAGTGAGAGTAATTTCCTCTTGCGCCTAGCGAGAATAAAATAACAAATGTTGGTGAAGGGTGTCAAAACTTGATAACATTAACCCCTTCTGTACCGGCGACGTCTTTTATATTATATTCTACATATATTCAGACGATTATATTCAGTTTATAAAGGGCCTCAAGCATGTAACAGACTTTGAACTATTTCAATTAACCCTTTTTACTACCACAGATCCTTCTTAAACTGCACAAAATCGTCTAAATGTAGCTAGAATATAATTAAAAAGACGTCACTGGTACGGTCGCGCTAATAACTCATGCTAAAGCTGTCATTACGTTTGGCTCGCTCTGTGCTGTATTAATGCCTGTCGGATGTTGAATAAGGTGGGTAAGAGTAGGAACATGTTTGCATATTTCACTCAATATGAAGAAATCAAGCTTATATATTGCTGATACCAATTACTGATGAAAACATACTTGGTGCCGAGAATCACTTATTAGCGCGACTGTACATAAGGGGAGACTCTACCTTTGTTTTTGTCTTTGGTCAAAATTTCAAGTTTTTGTGTTCTCTTTGTAAACTGCTTCTTTCAACATAGGAGAATAGCATAGGAAGGAACAAAAAAACATATCGCATCCATAACCCCCTGGGGCGGGGGTTCGCCCACTACCCCTGAAAAACTAAAAAAAAATCTTTCAGCCACCCAAATTTATTTTTTTGTGTCTGTAGTCTAAAGGGCTTCTGTAAGCAATAAAAATGATCATATGAGGGCATAAACACCCTTATTACATCCCTAAGGGACCCCTTTGGGGTTCCCAATATCAAGGAATTTGGTCAACATTGAAAGGAATTTCGTCCTGACCTCTGGGTCATATCGAATTTTTAAATTAGTTTACCATAAAAGTTCATTTTCTATTCGTAGCGCTCATGATCGAAAACGTTTATTTAGGATGGCTAACCATAATATTCCCCCAAATGTTATTCTAAGAGATGATATTCTAAGAATTTCATTTGCCAGCAATCATATATTGGCACTAACGAGTCTATTAAAAAAAAATTGTATTGCCCAAATGCATTCCCCTTCTAACCACTACAAATAGGCCTATAAAGGAACATTTTCTCGTCGATTTATGGCCGATTTCCCGAAAATTTCGGAGATATGGTCATTTGGAAGTCAAAATCCAGCTGTATCCCAAAGATATTATATAATAGATTTTTTTCAGCACCTTCTATTATTCAATATGGGAAAACGACGCTGTTAAGTTGTAGGGGATGCTTGTAGGATACGCCATGCAAAAATTGCGGGAAATTTGAAAACATTTCTGTGACTTATCGATTTTACAAATATTGCAATGGAATTCTGCGCTCACGCGCGCGCGCACGTACATAGAGATCTGATTTTTTCATCGAGTCAGTGTTACACCATTACCATATATATGGCAAAAGGCCAGCAATGAGTCTCTTATAGAAGCTGAGATAAAAATATTCCTAGAGTCTCCCCTGGGGTTAAAACACCATTGCAAACACCATAGAAGGATATCGCACACTATAGTCTCTTCATTATAAGTAGGCCAGAAATTGTGATCTCTATCCTCTGTAGGCCTAACTCAAAAAGGGCTAGAGCAAAGGGGGTGAAGATGTCCACACCCATACCCCTTCTGACTCTTCCCCAAATGGTAGAAATTTTAGCTCGTTTACTCTAGTTGTTATTGTGTTATAGAGGTTAGTGGTTAAGACTTGCGGCCTACCTATAATGATCCGAGTATAATTTTATCTATAATCATACCGTATATAATTATGGTGTCAACAAGAAACTATTCCCTTCAATTTAGTTATCATTATTATTATATATACCACCAGGGTTTTAAACGAAAGCAGAGTCCATTATTTTTAGTATGTATTGATTATGTAAAGATAAAATTGTGGTTTATAGTTCAAATTATGTCTTTGGAAGTGATAAAATGGCCAAACCAATGCTATTTCATGTTAATTCTCATGTATTCCTTCTCATACCGGTAATCATGCAAGTCTTCAACACTAATTGCTCCGGTTTGACACTCTGATTATTTATACATACAGTTAGCAATGCTTAAGGGGGGATGGTTCACTTTTTGGGTGATTTTTGCATGTACCATATTCATTATTTTTCTAGTTTCCTTCCTAGACCTCCATCAAATTAAAAGAAAAAAACATCCATTAGATCTCCCTTTTAGATAAATTTGTACATTTTTCGATAGAAAATGTCCCGGCCGAAGGTCGGTTCTTCCAACATTTACAGGCTCACTGCTATCGTTCGCCATGGAAAAAATCGACACCTAAATAGCACGAAAGGTCTATATATTGACGAAAAACTGGGGCGAAAGGTATTAAAATCGACTAACTAATGGGGCAAACATCTTAACATTTGAAAACTAATGGGGCTAAACATTAGGGAGAAAGTGGTCCAGAAAACCGGCCCATCCCCCTTAATGAGTTTTAGAAGTGTTACAATGACAACCACAATACAATAGCCTATCATGTTAATATGAGTGTATTCTTTATTATATTGATACATTTTTTATGAGCTTTAGAAGTGATTAAATGACAATCACTAAACGATATCATGTTAATAAACTTGTATGCTATCCTATATTCATTCAATCTAAAATTTTAATACCGTACCGATACTTCTTGCTTGATACCTTGTTTAAAAAGTTTGTATATTCTTTATCAACTCCAGTCTTAAAACTAAATTATATTTCCTTGGAACCCTGTGTACAATTTTGTTTTATACTTTCTTTTATTAATTCCAATCTTAAAAATAATATTTGATTGAAACCCTGTACAAAATTCATTTTAATCAGTCCTCTTGTATGATTTGCTTTCTTTTCCGTTTCATCAATATCATGTTTTTTCTTATAATCTTTCTTATATTAAAACTAAAGCATCGTTGTTTGACAATTCGTGCCATTTGGATGTCGATTATTTCCTGGCGAGCGATAGCAAGCCTGCAATTTAGGAAGAAGTGGCCTTCGGCTGAGGCACATTTCTGCCGAAAAACGCAAACAAAATTCTCGAAAGGGGGCCTTATTTTTTATTTTTTTTATAGATGTATAATAATAATAATAATAATAATAATAATAATCATAATAATAAACACAAAATAATTAATAAATGCTAATAATCCCGTTGATAATATATTAATTAATAATATTTGTGTACAGGATCCCGGAGTCACTCAAAACATAATAATTCCGAATTGAAATCCTACCCCTAACGTCACAACCAGGCTCCAACCACCATTTGCCTGTCCACTACGATGAAATGCAAAAGGAGAAAAATCGTTCCAGAGGACTGATTGAAATTAATTATATGTTATTAAATGCAGAAGGAGAAAAATCATACAAGAGGACTGATTGAAATTAATTATAGGTTATTATTATACAGGAAGTCAAGGACGAGTTATATAGTTTTAAGATCGAAATTAATAAAAGAAAGAATATAAGAAAATTAACATTAATTATATATAATTATTATACAGGGTGTCAAGGAAGAATGATTTAGTTTTAAGATTGGAATTAATAAACGAAAGAATATAATCAAATTAACATGGAATTGATAGGATGAAAGAGGAGAAGAATCGTACAAGAGGACTGATGGGAATTAATTATATACAATTGGTATACCGGGTGACAAACAACGATGATTTAGTGTTAAGATTGGAATTAATATAACAAAGAATACAAGGAGAAAATCAAACAAGTGGACTGCTTAAAATTAATTATATATAATTGTATACAGGGTGTCAAACGAAAGCGGAGTCCATTACTTGTAGTCTACTGTATATGATTGTATATTTATGTAGTGTATTGAAGTTTATAGTTCAAAATATGTCTTTGGAGTTTTGAAGTGATAAAATGGCCAAGAACAATGTTTTTTCTTGTTAATTTTCTTGTATTCCTTCTCGTATTAATTCAAGACTTCAAACAAAATTGCCCCGATTTGACACCCTGGCACGAAAGGTCTTACAATTGACAAATAAGTGGGGCAAGTGGTGGGTAGAGCCTGGTTGTGACGTTAGGGGCAGGATTTCAATTCAGAATTACATTTTGAGTGATTCGGGGAACTCTACAAATAATACAAATTAATATATAATTAACGGATTACCGGGTGAAAATCCATCGAACGGTCTAGGAAGAATTCCATGACAGACAGACGGACGACAACAGACAGGCGTACAGAATAGGGGGACGATACTACTATGCTTACGAAGAGGTAATAAACGATATGACGTATGCATTGTAAGGTATGAATGACATGAGTCGGCATTCACGAGAGAGAGAGAGAGAGAGAGAGAGAGAGAGAGATGTAGTAACGTGAAAGAAGAGGGAGAGAGAAAAATAGGAGTGGCTGAATAAAATACCCCCCACATACCACCGGTTGTAAAAAGTAGAGTCAGCTGTGCGTGTCAGAACAATAATATGTGTGGTCAGCCTCAGTCCTGTTCTGCTTTTTACGTTTTAAATGGAATATATATATATATATATATATATATATATATATATATATATATATATATATATATATATATATATATACAGGTATATATATATATATATTTATGGTGTACCTGTAGACGAAGTATATTATTTGAATGAATGCATGCTTGTAGGCTACAGTAGTTATTTACAATACATATCGTATGTATACTGTATGTGCACAGTTAACTCGATTAATTCTCGGAGACACCGCCTGGGTTGAGATTTGGTTTCTAGTACCACTGCAGGATAATCGTCTGCCAAACGTACGATATATTACTATTCCCCCCATCCCACCCCACCCCACAACAAACGCAAGTGCTCCCCACACCTCTCACCTACTGTTGTTACCGAAAAGGAGCTCCAGTGGACCAGTCCTAACGTTAGGCCGGGTGCTCATTGAGACACAGGCGACACAGGAGAAGCAGCACAGAACAAGTCAGAAATTTGGAAATACTTATTTCAAACGAGAGTGTGAACACTGGGACTCAGGGCAGCACAGCAGAGCCAGAGGCACAGACCTGAGTAGCACAGTGGTTGGAAGTTTGGAACACTCGTGTCACGTGTCAGTCAGGAAAAAAGGTGACAGTTACAAAGTGGTGTACAATCTATCTTATTCTAGTTACATTGTAGTTTATCTTATTGTACCAGTACCTCCCTACAATCAACCTAGTTGTTCCCCAATTCGTCCCTCCGCCACGACCATTTCAAAGTCCAAGTCTCTCACTCTTGTCCTCTGTAGCGGGGAGGACCTTGTACCCCTGAGACATAGGAGTGCAGACCTGAAAAGAGAGAAAGAGAGCCGGCATCTCATCCAAGTTATGACTTGGCTTCTATGCTGGCGCTTTTTCTCCGAAAATTTGTTCATCTAATCTGGCATAGAAGACACTTGCAGAAGGTCCCATACCTCCCGACGATGAGAAGACCAGAGGAGTAAAGCTTCCTTGATCCCTGTTCAAAATTCTTTCTTCATAAGCGCGTTTTTTCTCACTTTCGTTTCTCGTCAGTCAGGAAAATGGCATCATACGAGGTACGCATAGAGGCTTTACGGAGTGAACCAGTTGTTGTATGACACTAGGGCACTAGGCATTGTGATTATATGAAGGCCAAACTGAAGGATGAGATATTGGTACGCATGGCATTATGCTCTATAGTATAAAGACGGTGAGTGGAAAGTATGTTATTAACTAATATTGTTTTTAACACCACTAACACTCAAATTAAATTAATGTACTGAAAACAATCAGGTACAGTTGCATTTAATGAGTATTTATGCCTCCTGGTGATCACATTATGGTACATAGGCCTAATCATAGTGCAGATACTAGTTGTGCTAGTAATTAATAAATGTTTATAATAATAGCAAACATAATATTAAAGTATCATGGACAAAGACGTATTTTTCAATTAGCATAAGTGACCAGTTGTATAGGAAATCATGGACGCAACTCTACCTGTAGTACATAATACTGGTCACATTACCATCTATTCAAAGAATAATGTACAGATTTTATGCAACATTTTACATGAATAAATACGGTAAATAATAATTACTAATACATTAGCCAGTTCAGGATCATAACGCGTTGTAGATGTGTATTTTGGCTATCATACAACGATTTTATGCAGTTTAGGAAGGACCTTTAGGAATATAAGGGGACCAAACCACACACCACAGAAGCCTGCTTCTCAATGTGCGCACCACACCGGTGCTGTCCTGTATTGTGCTGCTCTGCTCTGCCCTGTGTCAGCCCTGTGCTGTGCTGCCCTGTCTCTCAATGTGCGCCCGGCCTTATTCTTGACTTGCAGTGTGCTGGCTTAATAATCCATTTCCGGACTTGCTTTCTACCCCACCATCCACACATATTGTACCCATCTTTCCATCCCCCTTAACATTTCTTTCGCTCCTATCACTTCCTACTCACTCTTTGCCCTTGCCTTCCCTGCTCCGTCCCCCCTCCCTTTACTCCTCTACCGCCCCCCTCCCTACCTCTGCCACACACGCCGACCCCTCCCCCCCTTACCAGTCCTTTCTCCCTCCCAATAGCTCCATCATTACCTCCCCTACTTCCCCACCTTTCTCACCCCCTACTTGCTTTCCTCCTCCCATTATCCTACCTTGTTTGTTTTCCTGGGTATTTGTATTAACTCGATATTTTGTTGCATTTCTCCACGTGTTTGCTCAATTTACTATGTTCAATAATATGCACCAATTAAGGCAAAAGTTACTTCATGCACCAAGAAAGGTAAATCACATCACACAACTCGGTACGGTACGACAACTGCTGTGGGTCCTGAGCACTGCAGTTATTGCCAGATCAAATATATATCTTTCTCTATATACAGTACATATCTATCAGTTTCCGCGAATTAAGCGAGTTAACTGTACTTTCGAGCTAATAGGTATGCAGAGGCTAGAGAAGTTAATGGCCGTATGAATCTTTCAGAGTGCCCAGTGTCCACTTACTACCCAGATACTTTCACAACCTTATCTAATGTTATGTTGAATATTTGTAGGCACTATTGTGAAATACAGCAATTGCCGCTTTAGAATGGCGTTTACTGTATAGGCTACCACATTATATCAGAAATTGCGAAACATCTCGAGCATGCTAGGTTGCAAGTTACCGTTAGCGTTCCGAAAGATTTTCCTCTTAAGCTTAATTTCTTCGAATCTAATCTTTAATTCTCCTCTTTTATATATATATTTTTTTTTATTCCTGATTTTTCCTATAGGAAGAGAACCGTTTTGAAGGCGTGGTGCCACTGAACAGACAATAGGCTACCCGGCCGACCCCATTAGAAGAACCCGTCCAGTTACCAAATCACGATCGCTAGGCTCTAGAGTCACTCTAGATAGCCGAACATCGATAGAATAATGGCACAATCTATACAATCTCGCTCTTAATGGCTCAAATTCCCAGAACATCGCTAGAATACATGTCACTAAATTATAAAATTTGTCTCTAGCCTAGATCGATGTAAGTACCTCTAGATCTAGCAGGAAAGTAGCTAAATTGGCAGCAACTGCGTCTACATCACATCGTTTCTTGCAAAATAATTAACGGTACGTACAAATATGGTGACTATTTTACGGTGTCAAGTGAACGCACCCCACTATCTAGATTAATCGATAATTTGCTATGTTCGATAAATTCTTACCTATGCCCAAATAAGGAAGTCCATGGCCGCAGCCACTATCCGCCCAATCACGATTTTATTTCGATGTATTTTAACTTTATCTTATTGCACTGGGTATGTTACCGGTATGTACTTATGTTAGGTAACACAATATAATCAATTATAAATACGTCAAAATAGAATCGTGAATCGGCGCAAATGTCAAGGCATAGCGCTAGGCTATGGCGATTAGCCTACCGGTAACGATGTTGTGCACTTTATGAAGGATAATTAAATATCGCTTCCACAAATAACATGTAATAATATAAATAAATTAAACAAATATATAGTCACTCACCTCAATTTGTAAAGACGTTATCAAACAAATAATTAAAATACATCGACCTATAATTCATAGCCTAGCCTACATCAAATTCATGAAACCCCAAGAATCAATACTGGTGTAGAAATATCTAACACCTATATAACTTTGGCTTCCCATCGTATTGGCTGTAATCGGTACGCTAGGCTAATATAAAAAATACAAAAATACAAGAAATCAAAATCCGAATGAATACTCACCATCAAACAATAAGACAGCTAGGCTATATTCCTCCGTATCCTGTACTCCATAGACGAGTTACTTACATACGGATTTTATTTAAATTTATACCATAAGTACACTTTGGAAAGCTGAATCGAATGGCACGAACAGAATTAAAATCGGACCATTAGTTTAGGATTTTGATTTTGACTTGGCCTTCCTGGAGGGCCCAGGGGACCGTTTTTTTTTGGACTTTAAAAGTCCTCTGTAGCCCAAACTATAAGTCCTAGATAATTCTAACTGGTGCCATTCGCTTTTTCTCGCCGAGCTGCTCCTAGAAATGGTCGTAGATTTCATTTTCGCCCAGCCATTCGCCCAAAATCGAAAACATTTGCTTCCAAAAACCCTAGGTTAAACCCAGGCAAATCCTTGATTTTGGTCGAATTTTGACTTGTCAATATTATTACATATTTGGATTCGTCTCGCCGTTGTGGTTTCAACATGTATAATTATTTTTTATTTTTGACCAATTTTTAGGCCCAATAGGCCTATTTTAAAGTTTACAAACTTGTCAATATTATTATATATTTGGATTTGTTTCGCCGTTGCGGTTTCAACGGTATAATGATTTTTTAATTTTGACCAATTTATAGTCCCAATAGGCCTATTTTAAAGTTTAAAAACTCCATAGACGATTTATTTATGTACGGATTTTGTTTAAATTCATACCTTAAGTACACTTTGGCAAGCTGAATCGAATGGTGCAAACAGAAATAAAATTGGACCATTAGTTTAGAATTTCGATTTTGACTTGGCCTTCCTGGAGGGCCCGGACTAAAATTGCCAGTAAATGTTTACGGAAAGAGAGCTTGTGTGACACTGCCTTTACATGGAGTGATATGACTTACTTATATTACATAGATATTCCTTCATAAATAGCACACCACTGTTTACATTCATCACTAGTCAATATTTACATAAAGCAGGAGATATAAAGGCTTCAATAATCACATAACTAAGACCACAGGTTTCATTTGATTTCGTATACATATATTATATATATATATATATATATATATATATATATATATATATATATATATATATATATAATTAGGACGACCGCATCAAATACAGTATATGCATTAAGTGATTATATTTAAATTAATCACATGATCAATTGTATATTCATGTGACTACTTACATACTTCATGTGACACCTCTCATTACATTCACCCTTTGATGCATTGAGGTTTGCCAAGGGTTAGCAGATTTACAATGTTTTGTGCCTATACAAATCTAGATTAGATAACCATCTAATATATATATATATTTTTTTTTATGACACCTCAAAGAAAACTGTACCGTTTGGGTAACTAAACTAAAGGTTTTTAAACACTCTTGTTGGTCACAAAAGATTTTACATATGCCAGAGATGACGCTAATAGCGTAAACATACACCAAGGGGTCCGTGACAATGATTAAAGTTTTCATGTCAGTGTAGTTATGATAGCTACATGGAGCAATCCCAATAAACAAGGCACTACTTTCATAGTACATTTTTTTTTATCATTAAATAACTTGACACAAACTTATATAACTTCATCAATCAGTGACACAATTTGTATATATTCTCGTTACTTTGCTTTAATCAATCGCAAAGCATTACATCAGTTTCACAGCACATCCCTTTATATGTTTAAAGTTATTTTTTGTTTTTTTTAAACACACTGCAGTACCTAAGCTTTTATTGGTTTATTGTGCGTAGTTAGCCAATACACACGTGCTCAACTGGCCTGCACATTTCAACCAGTGTGCATGTGGTTAGCTGGTGTACACATGATCAACTGGGGTGTACATGGTCAGCTGGGGTGCACATGGTCAGCTGGTGTACACATGGTCAGCTGGTATGCACATGGTCAGCTGGTGTGTACATGGTCAGCTGGTTGCACATGGTCAGTCAGCTGATGTGTACATGTTCAGCTAATGTGCATGTGGTCAGCTGGTGTGCACATGGTCAGCTAGTGTACACATGTTCAGCTGGTGTGCACATGGTCAGCTGGTGTACACATGGTCAGCTGGTGTACACATGGTCAGCTGGTGTGCAGATGCTCAGCCCTTGTCCACGTATTCAACTAGCATTTACCTGACCAGTTAATCGGTACGTAATCAGCTAATCAAGTAGTCAGCTGTATTCACGTTGTCAGCTGTTTGCAAGTAGTCGGTTGTTTTCACTTTGTCAGCTGTGTTCACGTTGTCAGTTGTTTTCAAGTAGACAGGGGTTTTCACGTTGGCTGGTGTTTTCACGTTGTCAGGTGTTTTCAGGTTGTCAGCTTTTTTCAAGTAGTCAATTGCTTTCAAGTAGTCAGCTGTGTTCAAGTAGTCAGCTGTTTTCAAGTACGGTAGTCAGCTGTTTTCATGTAGTCAGCTGTGTTCAAGTAGTCAGCTGTTTACACGTTGTCAGGTATCGTCCACACAGTCAGAATGGTAGCACGTGGTAGTTGGATGGAAGGTTTATCACGTGAAACTTATGGATGTGCCGGACCAGGAACCTGATAACACGTAAAAAATTATATACAAGATATATATATATATATATATATATAGTTCCATCAAGCTTAAAAAGTACCCCCAAAGACTCCCTTTCGAGATAAATTTGTAAATTTTTCGGTAGAATAATGTCCCGACCGAAGACCGGTTCCTCCTAAATTTTAGGCTCGTTATCGCATGCCAGTAAAAAATCAACACCTAAATGGCACACAAGGTCATGAAATTGACAAATAATTGCGGCGAAAGATCTTAAAATCGCCAAAATAATTGTATATCATAAAAACAATCCTGGAGACGAGACAAATGCCGAATAAAGTCAACATACAATAGAAACAATAGTGAACAGAAAAGAAGAAAGGGATCAAGAGTTAATTTACGTGACCAGCTACGTGACCAGCTACGTGCTACGTGCTACGTGACCAGCCCAGAGGAAGGAGGATTTAGAAGAGAGGGAGGCAAAGGGTCCAAGCAGTAAGAAACCTATAACAACTGGAGCGAATGAAGGGGAAGAAACATATAACAACTGGAGCGAATGAAGGGGAAGAAACATATAACAACTGGAGCGAATGAAGGGGAAGAAACCTATAACAACTGGAGCGAATGAAGGGGAAGAAACATATAACAACTGGAGCGAATGAAGGGGAAGAAACATATAACAACTGGAGCGAATGAAGGGGAAGAAAGTGAAAATGAAAATATAGCAGGACAGCGTGATAAAGATGATGTGAAAACAGGTCTCACTCTTCTCATGTGATTAATTGAATATTCTTGAAGAATTTATTACAAAACATAATATAGATTGGGTCATGCTTAATGTTATCACCTCGAAGTTAATCCCAACGAAGTTAAAGGAGGTTATAGTATTACCTCCGTTTGTGTGGTTGTTTGTCTATCTGTCTATAAACAAGATATCTCAAAATGTTATGAAGCAATTTTCCCGAAAGTTGGTGGGCAGATAGGATATGCGTCAGGGAAGAAGCAATTAATTTTAGCAGGCGATCGGTAGAGCGCATACCTCTGCCAGCATAGATGGCTAATAAAGTTATGAAGTGATGTTCACGAAATATGGTGGGCAGATAGGATAATTATGTGCCAAGGAAGAAGCAATTCCACTTAACAGGCGATCAGTAGGGCGCATACCTCTGCCAGCTTTGTCAGAGGTACAGGCTCTAGCGCATAATAAGATGCTCCACCCCATTCAGGTGTCGATTTTACCTGGGCGAGCGATAGCCAACCTCTAATAGTAGTAATAACTGCTACTACTATTACTACTATTTCTACTACTACTACTACTGCTATTACTACTACTACTAACAACAACAACAACAACATAGACTCACGTAAGTAGTGTAGGGTTGGGGGTCTTGCTGAGTGATGCCAGGTAGGATACCAATGATAGTATCTCCTCCATTGGGAACTCGTCACCCACCGTCACCTGAAGGAAGATGATGGTATTAGTATGTTAACCTTTCAGTACCGGTGCCGTCCTTTTATATTTACTCAGGCTACCATTAGACGGTTCTATTCTATTTATAAAGTTCCTCCAGTAAGTAACAGGCTTCGAACTATCTCACTTAACCATTTTTACCTCACAGATCCTTCTTAAACTGCTCAACATCGTTTAAGGGGGGTGACCTGTTTTTTGTTATTTCTGTCCTTTTCTCTCTTACTCTGGCTTGTATCCATTCGGCCCCATTCAGCCAACTATTTTAAGACGTTTATCCCCATCTACTGTAGGTGTCGATTTTTTTCCTGGCGAGCGATAGCGAGCCAGCATTATAATTATGAAGAAATCCGGCTTCGCCGGAGACATTTTTCTATCGAAAAATGTACAAATTTAGCCTGCTGTCAAACAAAAATAAAAAATATGTTGGCTCGCTACCGCTCACCAGTAAAAAATTGACACCTGGATGGGGATAATCTTCTTAAAACAGTAGGCTGAATGGGGCCAAATGGATACAAGCCAGAGAAAGATAGAAAAGGACAGAACAAAAACAGGTCACCCCCCCTTAAACATAGGTAGAATCAAATGCAATAGACGTCGCCGGTACAAAAGGGTTAATAGACGTCGCCGGTACAAAAGGGTTAATGTTTGTGCAAGTAACCACACTGAAACGAGGATTATATTGCATGCATAACACGGGACGATAATAGTATTTTATTGGGGTGATTAATTGGATTATTGGATTGGATATTGGACGATTAACGTCAAGAACGGCGTGGTCCTTAATTATATAATCATTCAGTCAAAGCAGTGTCCCACGAGCTCTTTTTCCGGCAATGTTTTGAAAAAGTTTGCTCTTCCAAAGTTGTCAGAATAAGCGCTCGTGTGACATCGCCTTCATTCTCAGTAAAATAAATTCGTGGCCACTGCAGATACAATAGGCTCTTAATACAGATGGAAGAGTATTAGATGGAGATTTGGAAATCATTGTTAACTCCTTCAGATTATGATTACGAATTGATTATATCCGATTAGGAAGGGTGTTTGGAAGTCAGAAGGTGGATTGAGATAGCCTTTACCCTTTTCCTTCCCACAGATCCTTCCTAAGCTGTATACAATCGTCTGATGCTGACCATAATACACTGTCAAAACGCGTCATAATCCTCATTGGGTTAAGGGGGGTGACCTGTTTTTTTCTCTCCTTTTCTCTCTTTCTCTGGCTTGTATCCATTTGGCCCCATTCATCCTACTGTTTTTAAGACGTTTATACCCATCCAGGTTTCATTTTTTTTACTGGTGAGCGGTAGCGAGCCAGCATATTTTAAAAAAAATTGACAGCAGGCTAAATTTGTACATTTTTCGATAGAAAAATTTCTCCGGCAAAGCCGGATTTCTTCATATAATGCTGGCTCGCTATCGCTCGCCAGGAAGAAATTAACACCTAGATGGGGATAAACGTCTTAAAATAGTTGGCTGAATGGGGCCGAATAGATAGAGCCAGAGAAAGAGAGAAAAGGAGATAAACTTTAAAAAGCAGGTCACCCCCTTAAGTCTACAGAGATATAATTGTATAGTAATTTACATACGAAGCTCACACATTTTTGTAAGTCACGGTACAGTTGCCCTCATAAGTTTTGTTCCTCTGCGTGATCTTACGCATGGAAATACAATGCGCATGATTGAATAGCGGGTGTAGTTTCTTATACAGTGGTTGACTTAGATGATTATAAGAGACACTCGCAATTCATTCATACACATTTTACTGTCATGCATAAGATCACGACGAGGAACAGAACTTATGTGGCCAACTGTAGGCTACATTAACCCCTTGTGTACTGACGACGGTTTTTTCAAATTTTTCTGGCTACTGGTAGACGATTTAATTCAGTTTAAAAAGGGCCTCTAGTAATTAAAAGACTTCGAACTATCTCACTTAACCCTTTTTACTGGGTTAATGGCCTTGGCCTTGCTTGGGGCCTTGGGGCTGTTCGGCCAGGCAGCTTGGGGAACAACAACAACAACAACCCTTTTTACTACCACAGATCCTTATCAAGCTGCACAAAATCGTCTAAATATAGCAAAATTAAAAAGACGTCGCCGGTACGGAACGGGTTGATATTAATTTGCAATGTTAGAAATGTGCAATATGGCGGACGAGTGCTGAAAATCTGCCTCACTTTTTTTTCCACCATTTTGCCCCATAATGAACACCTGACCAAATATGGCTTGACGTGCTTGTCATGTATTTTTAAACCAGGGGCATGCATGAATAACTCGACGCATTAAACCAGGGGCATGCATGAATAACTCGACGCATTAAACCAGGGGCATGCATGAATAACTCGACGCATTAAACCAGGGGCATGCATGAATAACTCGACGCATTAAACCAGGGGCATGCATGAATAACTCGACGCATTAAACCAGGGGCATGCATGAATAACTCGACGCATTAAACCAGGGGCATGCATGAATAACTCGACGCATTAAACCAGGGGCATGCATGAATAACTCGATGCATTAAACCAGGGGCATGCATGAATAACTCGACGCATTAAACCAGGGGCATGCATGAATAACTCGACGCATTAAACCAGGGGCATGCATGAATAACTCGACGCATTAAACCAGGGGCATGCATGAATAACTCGACGCATTAAACCAGGGGCATGCATGAATAACTCGACGCATTAAACCAGGGGCATGCATGAATAACTCGACGCATTAGAATTTTAGGATGTGCTTAAGTATAATATTTGTATAATAACAATGGAACTATGTATTGAATCTAGAGAGACTGAACTAAACCATTTGTATTCACTTTTCTTTTACTTGACGAACTCGGCTGTAGTTTTACCCTGTATATCAGATTCGTCTTCCCGGTAGCCAATCCAGAAACAAATATTATCAATGATTATAAAAGTACATACGCATTTATATAGTTACGCACATGTGTTATTCATGTACAGTATAATTATGCATAATGTACATTGTGTTTAGCTTTTGTACATAAACTATTTCTCCTCACACTTGTACATACACAGGAATCCTTCCCTTCTTCTTCTTTCTTTAGCGGATATATTGCAATCAAGAGAATACAACAAAAGGACATCATATCCTCATTGTCACATGAAATTTATATACGGCAAATTCAATCCCTTAGCAACTGATTTATCGATGCTTACTGAACAAATATATACTACTATATCTCTTCATCATATTAATCCCAAGTGTTCATAATTAGCATCGTATCTCACTATAAGAGCTTCAATAATAGCGGAGTAATTAAGGGGAGGTTTCCACTTGAGGGATTTTTTTTTATTTGCCCCTTTCTCCCTCATGTCTAGCCCCATTGCTTTTGAGATTCTAAAACGTTCGCCCCATTAGTTTGGCGATTTTAAGAACTTTCGCCCCATTTCTGTCAATTTTAAGACCTTTCGTGCCATTTAGGTGTCGATTTTATCCTGGCGAGCGATAGCGAGCCTGTAATTTAAGAGTAACCGGCCTTTGGCCGGGACATTTTTCTACCGAAAAATGTACAAATTTATCTTGAAAAGGGGTCAAGGGGGTGACATTTTAAGGTTGCTGGAGGAGTAGGAAACAAGCTAAAAACCTCCCCTTAAGGTGAAGACATAGCAATTTACCGTGAGCTGGAAATAACCCTACTATAGCTAATATAACTTACACCTACTACACCTGTACTAATATTAACCCTTTCAAGCTCCAATACGCGTTTTTATTCTGTTTGCTTGGTACTATTAGACGATTTTATTCAGATTAGTAACATTATATGAAAGTCAAAGGGTTGATTGAGATAGTATTTACCACCCTTTTAATACCCACAGATCCTTCCTAAGCTGCATAAAATCGTCTAATGATAGCCAAAATAAACTGCTAAAACGCGTCAGAGCTTCAAGGGGTTAAGTAACACCCCGTTCTTAACATTAATCATCCATTACAAACACCAATGCACTTGAATAAACTAATGAAAGCATATGATCCTCCCGGGATTCGAACTCGGGATCTTATAGCTAAAGTAAGATCTATGGCTTGTTATCTTACGTGCATAACCGCCTCATCAGGGGACAGAGAGGACAGGTACTGTACTTTGACCCTGTGTTTCGGGTTGGTGTTCTCAGTAGCCAACCCAGAATGCAGTGCAGCCCATATATACAGTAAGGTCACCAGGTTGGCCAGTAGTCTGTCCATGGTCGTACGCGGGGGCGGTATCGTCAGGTCCTCATTCCAGCCTGACCTATAAATAATAATAATGATGATGATAATGATAATAATCATGATAATAATAATAATAATGATAATAATAGTATTAAAAATAATAATAATATCTATTATTTAAGTTGTAAATTAGCAAATTCCGGATACGGAAAAACACATACAGTAAATAATAAATGAATACAAAAAATATATATATAGGAACCAGCAACTAATCTATCTATCTATCAATCAATCTATCTATCCATCTATATCTATATATATATCTATCATTTCGTCGCCAAAACACAAAACACCTTTGTATCTCACTAAGTTATTTTTCAGTTTCCCTCTCTCACATTGGACCCTGAAAACTATAGAGTGAACGAAAACGTGCCTTTTATTGTAGTCAAGCCTACCCCCACTGAAATATAAAGAGATACTATTTAAATTTATGGTTTTCATTTGAAATCAACTATATGTGTGTTCTTGTTTATGCTATTACACAGTTAGTTCATATGTTTCTGTCTGTCTGTCTGTCTGTTTGTCGTCCCGTGTCTGTCTGTCTTTCTGTCTGTCTGTCTGGCTATTTATCCACTTCGTCGTCCAAAACATCAAAACAACTTTATTCTCAACAAGGCTGTTTTTTATACTGTATATCTATCAATCCGTCTATTTCATCGCTATCTATCTATCTGTCTATCTATTTATCTATCTATCTTTATCTCTATTTATATCAATCCATGTCTCTATGTCTATCTGTGCATCTATCACTTAGTCGACCAAAACACAAAACACCTTTATCCTCCACAAGGCTATATTTTTCACTTTTCCCGTGGAGTGAATACGTGCCCTTCATTGTATCGCGGTCTCCCGAGCTGAAATCCAGTGCCCGTGTTTTTCAGCTGGCGAAGGAAATAATGGTGCGGTAAAAATAATCGAGTGCCCGTGTTCTTTTAGTCGCTTAGCGGGAGAAGTAAATAATTGCGCGGTAAAAACAAATAATCTAGTGCCCGTGTTATATTAGCGGGGGAAGGACAATTGTGCAGTAACAAATATCGAGTCTCCGTGTTTTTCAGCGGAAGAAGGACATAATTGTGCGGTCAAATATTGAGTGGCCGCATTACTTCAGAGGGAGAATGAAATAATTGCGCGGTAAAAAAAAATAAAGTGCCTGTGTTTTTCAGTGGGAGAAGGACATATTTGCGCGGTAAAAAATATTCAAGTGACCGTGTTTTTCAGCGGGAGAAGGACATATTTGCGCGGTAAAAAATAGTCAAGTGCCTGCGTTTTTTTTAGCAGGGGAAGGAAATCATTGGGCCGTAAAAAGCGGGGAGGTGTTGTGATGTTCGTGCATGTGGAACGGTCTGACTGTGGTGGTGTTGTGCTTTCGTAACACTTGATCACTTCTTTATTCTCTCTCTCTCTCTCTCTCTCTCTCTCTCTCTCTCTCTCTCTCTCTCTCTCTCTCTCTCTCTCTCTCATAGCAATCTAGCTAACGCTGAACGATATGATTCCGTTTGTGAAAGGTTACTCGTATTGAAAGAGTTATACACGTTGCCTTTTAGTTACTAATTAATATGTAATTAATTAATGTAATTAATATGACTTACTGTATATTACCAGTACTTTCAATATCATCGTAACATAATAAGAGAGAGAGAGAGAGAGAGAGAGAGAGAGAGAGAGAGAGAGAGAGAGAGAGAGAGAGAGAGAGAGAGAGAGAGAGAGAGAGGAGAGAGAGAGAGAGAACAAAATATTCCTTAATATGCAGTGCTCTACATCATACGATAAATATAACATTAACTATAACCGTAATCTATGTATCATCAAATCTGCTACATTCCATGTTTGCCACTTCGTTGTAAACCACCTTGTGTTTTATATATATACTAGGAAAAATAGTCAAAATGATGTCATTCGTAGGTGTTTTCACGTCATATTATTTTCTTTATTTTTCTACTTTTCCCAATTCTGAATTTTTATTTTCAATATGTTGCACTATTTAAGTTTTATGTCAGCTGCCATGCACAAATAGTAATTGTGTTCTAACGTTTCATTTATTTAAATATATCACATACAAACCTATTAATACCCCAACGTAGTTAATGATTAAATTCACATAGGTTATCCCTTAATAATAACCACAAATATATCGCTGCTCTACCTGTTAAGTAGTGGTGTGTGGGGAGTTCTAACACCAGACAACGTAATCCATCGATACCACGGACTACACTGATTGTATTGATACACATACACACACACACATTATACACACACATATACACACACACACATACACACACTCTATAGCACACACGCACATACAGTACACACACACACTTACATGTAGACACACTCCCACAATTACAAACACACACACGCACACTTACACACACACACACACACACACACACACAAACACACACACACACACACACAATTATGCACGACAGGTGTTATCGTACGCAGGTGTGTGTGAGGTCTTGCTATGTGTCTGTGTGTGTCTGTGTATGTGCGCGCGCGCGCGCGTGTGTGTGTGTGTGTGTGTGTGTGTGTTGGTTTGGCATGTATGTATTTGTAAGTTCATAAAATGACCCGGCCGAAGGCCGATTCTTCCAAAATTTCAGGCTCGCCAGGAAAAAATCGACACCTAAATGGCACGAAAGGTCTTGATATTGACAAAGAAATGGGACGAAAGGTTTTAACATCGACAAAATAATGGAGCGAACCCAACCAAATGTCAAAACTAATGGGGCTAAACATGAGGGAAACAGCAGGTACCTCCCCCTTAAGGCCATTCAAAGCCTAACCCTTAACTATTTAGCATTCTAGTTACATAAGTGGGTGCTATTCATCTTGGGAAGGACCTCTTGGGAGTGAATGGGGTATAAGCTATGTTAATAACCCTTTTTTCGCTAACACAGATCCTTCCTAATCCGAGGAAAATTGCATAATGTTAGCCAGTACAGAATGAGAGGAAAGTGCGCCACAATACTGAAAGGGTTAAGTGCCTTTATTCCTCAAACTTTTTCTCTTTATTTTTACACTTTTTTCTTTCTTTTTATTCTTCATATGTTTTCTCTTTATTCTTCACACTTTTCTTTTTCTTTTCACACTTTTTCTCTTTATTCTTCACACTTTTTATTCCTCACGTTTTTTCTTTATTCTAAGTCACATCTTTTTCTTTATATTCTTCGCACTTTTTCTATTACTTGAAAGGAGAGAGTTTTGGAGCGGCTGGGGGATTGACAGCGTTCGACGGAGGCCTTCGGTGCTTTGACATGCTTGTTCACATATTATAACTAGAGAGAGAACCCGAGTTGAAATTACGATAATAGAACCCGACTTCTGACCGTGCCTGTACCTGGTCATAGCCCGACTTCTGACCGTGCCTGTACCTGGTGATAGCCCGACTTATGACCGTTCCTGTACCTGGTGATAGCCCGACTTATGACCGTTCCTGTACCTGGTCATAGCCCGACTTCTGACCGTGCCTGTACCTGGTCATAACCGGACTTATGACCGTGCCTGTATACCTGGTCCGAGCCACAGGTGTTTCCACAGAGGGTGTATACAACAGGTGTTTCCATGGAGGCAGGTGTATATACAGGTGTAGTGTATCGTGTTTGACAAATGAGGGCTGGTCTTGCTATATCACCAATACCGCCAATGACAGCTAGGGAGCTACGGTCACGGGTATTACAATGATTTTACTATTAAAGGGGGATGGGCGTATTTATTTGCTGTTTTTGTTTTTGTCTTTATCATTTTCATAGTTTCCTCCCTAGACTTCCATCAAGCTTAAAAAATAAAAGAAAAAACAAAAGAAGTCTCCTTCAAGATGATTTTTTTTTTTTTTTTATAGAAATGACACGAACAGTCTTAATATTGACAAAGAAAAGGGGCAAAAGGTCTTAAAATCGCCAAACTAATGGAAAGAACGTCTTAAAATCTGAAAACTGATGGGACTAAGCATGAGGAAGAAAGGGGGCCAGAAAAACTACCTTTCTCCACACAAAGGGGAGACGGGTAATTTTCTGGTCCCCCATCTTACTCGTGTTTATACCCATTTATTTGTTTTATTTAAATACGCTCGCACCATTAGTTTGTCGATTTTAAGACCTTTCGTCCCATTTTTATATCAATACCAAGACCTTTCGTGCCATTTACAGTAGGTGTCGATTTTTTGTGGCGAGCGATAACGAGCCTGTAAATTTAAGAGGAACTGGCCTTCGGCCGGGACATTTTTCTATCGAAAAATTAAAAAAAATATCTTGAAGGGAGTGTTTGTTTTGTTAAGCTTGATGAAGGTCTAGCGAGGAAACTAATACAATAAATGAATATATATATATATAAAGACACCCACAAAATAACCACAACCTCCTTAGCTCTATTTAATCTAAGTGTGGTCTTTTCATCCCACAAGTTTGGCGATTTTCAGAAATTTCGTCCTATTCATTTGGAGACTATAAGACGTTTCGTCCCATTTTGCAGTAACAAAAAAATTCCCGGCCGAGCCTGCAACAAAGCTACATAAAAAAGTGTAATGGTGCCCAGAAATTAATGAATATGGCGTCTGTGTGGAAAAGAGGTTAGTTGAGGTACCGTGACTGAATTTCTTAACTATATTATGGTTAGCATTAAGAGATCTTATTTAACTTTGGAATGACTCATAAGAATTTCAATTAATCCTTTGACTCCCGTAATTCCTTCCTAATCTCAATACAATCTTTAATCATAATCTTTGCAGCAGAGTTAAAGTGGATAGATATCATACAACATCAAAGATTGAAATGTAAGGTTAGTACTTTTCCATAAAACACTTTTAGTTACCCCACAAAATTAGTTTTCTAATTTATAAGATTTCAAAGAAAATAAAATATTTATCACAAACTAAAATATATTGTTCTGATCTGACATCATTTCGCTCAGTACTTCTAACACGCGCTCTCAGTTACACATACACTCACATTCTTAGATAACGTACACATACAGTACAGCGACAACATCGTAATTATTTACAACTCCAGCTTCTGTTTTACGCTCTTACAAGCTGTCCCAGATTAAGAGATATGAGTGTAGGAATCCATAGAATAGTGAAATTCAGAACGAAAATGCTGAATCTACGATATATTATTTGTGAACGTTGACGATATTTCAGACGAGCTTACCTTTGAAACCCCCCGTTTTATATTGTTACGATGCGCGATCTCGGAGGTGTTTTTCACTCTCCCGCAGTGCTTTCTAGTCATTTGACGTCTTCTACATTATTTTAATGAGCAGCGGGGGTCTGCGGGCGTCAGCCCCAAGGTTAGGTCAGGTATTCAGGTTAGGGTAAAGCCGGTATCACACGAGCGCTTTTGGCCTCAACATTAATCCTCTACACTGGTCTGGCAGCTTATGAGCTCAACAATTTCAATATTTCAAATACCTAAATTCATCTACCATCAGTCTAGTTTTTTATACCAGTGTTAAATAATCCAGAAATGTTGCCAGGAAAATGTCGATAATCGAATGTTGACTAAAAAAGCTCTCCTGTGATACCGGCTTAATGACAATATTGTCGTCGGAGGCTCGGAGAAGGCGTGTGAGTCACGTGACTGTTTGTGTACGTCCACGAGTATGCTTGCTAGGCGGCGTTCATGCTCCTGCAGTGCTTTTTAGTAATTTGAATTCTTCTACATAATTTTTACGAGCAGCGGGGTCTGCCCCAGGTTAGGTCAGGTTGTCAGGTTAGGGTAATAGAGGTTAATGACAATAATGTCGTCGGAGGAGGTGGGTGACTCACGCGAGTGTTTACATCCACCTCACTAGGCGGCGTTCACGCACGACGGAGACTTGTAAATAATTACCGACAACGTTTTCCAGTGTCTTGGGGATTGTGCTGAATAGTGAATAAAGAATATACCACACACTCTACAATATACAGTATCTGTACGGCCTTGAGACACAATGGTCCCCAGAGTGTTGTGGCTTGCACTAAAGCTAAACACAGAGTAATTCAAACAAACAAAACATAATATGATATATGATAGAATGTGTGGTTTACTCTTAATCATCCTGTTGGGCTGGCAACCCTCACTCGAAAACAAATCTAGAGAATCGAACAAAATGCCTCGGAATATGGAGGCGATTCATTCGTGGCCATCTCCTCGGGGATCAAGGCGTTTGGCAAAATAAAAGGCCCCAAAGGCATCGGGTAAGAGTTCTACATCTGGAAGGGGGCATAAGCTTGAATAGTAAAATTAAACTATTGCCAACGTTTATAGTCTTAATTTAAGGGGAGTCAGACCGATTTTCTGGACCCCCTTCTCCCTAATGTTTAGCCCCACTAGTTTTGAGACTATAAGACGTTCGGCCCATTAGTTTGGCGATTTTAACACCTTTCGCCCCATTTCGTTGTCAATTTAAAGACCTTTCGTGCCATTTAGGTGTCGATTATTTCCTGGCGAGCGAAAGCGAGCCTGCAATTTAAAGAGGAAGCGGCCTTCGGCCGGGAAATTTTTCTACCGAATAATGTACAAATTAATCTTGAAGGGGGGTCTAGGGGGTATTTTTCTAAGCTTGATGGAGGTCTAAGGAGGAAACTAAAAAAATATATGAATAAATTAATTAATAGACTAAACAAACTAAAGACTAAACAAAATGTCTCGGCCAAAAGCCGCTTACTCTTAAAATGACAGGCTCGCTATCGCTCGTCCGGAAAATAATCGACACCTAAATGGCAGGAAAGGTCTTAATATTGACAAAAAAATGGGGCGTAAAGTCTTAAAATCGCCAAACTAATAGGCCGAACGTCTTAAAATCTAAAAACCAATGGGGTTACACACGAGGGCGAAGGGGGCCAGAAAAAACAGCTCATCCCCCTTTAAATTGATCCCTATGTTGTACACTGTCAAAAGCAGAAGTGTAATAAAGGGTATATAGAATGACTGGATATGTTGATAAAGAATTAGCTTGTTATCCGTATTTATTAGATGGGTTTATTACTACCAATACACTTTTATATGGGTATACTGTTGTGGACACATTAATTTACCTTTATATACTCATATCTTCGTACAGTGTAATATGAACACTCACAGCGATAAAATATAGACTAAGATATAATAGAAATTACGTTATATCCAGAAAAAAAAACTTATAATACATAACACTGAAAATACTACTACTAATACAAATCAAGTTAGTATCCAGATGAGAAAAAAATTCAAATCGGTATTATATTGCAGAGACATAGTAATTGTATATCTTTCCATTAAGCACCGATACATCAGTGGCTAAGGGATTCAATTTACCATCAGCTGAAATAAAGTTAATAATAGGCAAAGTCTAAATTAAGACACTGAAGATCTTGCATTGTTTATTTCCACCAACTGTCGTATATTGACGTTAACACTATCTGGTCCGATGTCTTGGGGGTTATCATGATATTTTGTGTTATTAATATTGAGGATTTTGCTTGGTTTTGTACCTTCGAGCAATGCATTTTAATTTGTCGCCTAAGCTAACAAAATTGCCTTCCCATACTTCCTTCAAACTAAAATAAAGTCCCACCCAGACCCCTTTCAAGTTAAATTTGTACCTTTTTCGATAGAAAAATTGTCCTGACCGAAGACCGATGACTTCTAATTACAGGCTTGTTATCTCCCCCCCCCCCCCCCCTCCCCTCACACACACGGGAAATAAAAATACGCATAATAATTGAAAACTACAATAATAATAGGAAATACAATAATCGACACCTGAATAAGTTGAAGAGTCTTATTATCGCCAAACTAATGGTGCGAAACGTGTTAAAATCTCCAAAATAATGGAGCGAAACATGGGCAATCCAATAAGATTTCGCTGGGACCAAATAGGGTAAGCGGCACACGTAGACTGTACAGAACACACAAACTACATGGACTAGTTATCAGAGTATTTGATGAGGCACAACCAATTAGAAGTGTGCAAAAGCTCGATATTCATTACATTTTCGACTTCCTTTATGGTCATGAGAAATTTTTGGAAGGACATAGTGCAGTTCAACAGCGAACTAGATTTTAAAAGATGTATATTATGAACAAATAAAAAACACCTCCCTTAACGGATATACGCGTGACACTGGATACATTGCTTTTGTAAGTATTTCACAGCACTGATACACAAAATTCACATTTGTTTTCACCAACCCACCAATTAATTTACAGATAAACCTAACTAATAAAATCTACGAAAGTAATGAATACATGTGGTACTCCAAGGACTCGAACCTAGGATACTCACACCGACATTCCGCACACTAAGCTTTACATTACATTACATTACATTACCTCGCTCTATTTACAGCTATGGTTTATGAGTATTGAACAACATACAAGGGATGACTAATACTGTTTACATTGTCTCTAGTCTGAGTACATAATACGCCACTGAGAATGCATAATTACCACTTCGATAATAAACATAACAATGAAAACCAGCTGATAAATAAAGTGAATGAAAAAGCACGACATTATTCTAAAACAAATAAGCTAAATACAATATACAGTATATCTGGGCACGTAAATCAACGAGTGTGCATATATAATTAATTAAAAACATAATTAACAGCACCTCTGGTATATCAATAATTATCACTGTTGATTTTAATACCGAACTATATAAATTGCTATAGAAACTGTCATGGATAGAAAACTGAGAAGAACCGTGAACAAAACACATTACTAAATAAAGTGTTATGTTCATCAATGAAAACCAGTGTTGATAATAATAATAAACAAATATGTACCGAGATACTGTCCTAGGTAAACAAGGGGGGCACTCCGTAGAGCACATACCTCCGCCTACGATGGCTGGTTCTGTACTATTTACCCCTTCTGTACCGGTGTCGTCGATTTAACTTTATTCTGGCTATTATAAGATGATTTTATTCAGTTTTTAAAAAGGGACTCCAGCAATTAACAGGCTTTGAACTATCTCATTTACCCCATTTTACTAGCACAGATGCTTCCTATGCTGCACAAAATTGTCTAAATATATCTAGAATCAAATTAAAAGACGTCGCCGGTACAGAAGAAGTTAATATCATAGACCTAAATATTCCTTTGTATCTGGGTTCCAGGGTATGATGCGGATCGCCTCCTAAATATTCCTTTGTATCTGGGTTCCAGGGTATGATGCGGATCGCCTCCTAAATATTCCTTTGTATCTGGGTTCCAGGGTATGATGCGGATCGCCTCCTAAATATTCCTTTGTATCTGTTTCCAGGGTATGATGCGGATCGCCTCCTAAATATTCTTTGTATCTGGGTTCCAGGGTATGATGCGGATCGCCTCCTAAATATTCCTTTGTATCTGGGTGCCAGGGTATGATGCGGATCGCCTCCTAAATATTCCTTTGTATCTGGGTTCCAGGGTATGATGCGGATCGCCTCCTAAATTGAATAGCTTCTTCCGTGGCACACATCCTATCTGCCTGCCAAATTTCTTGAAAAGCTTTGGATCCCCTGTTAAATGGAATCACTTCTTCCTTGGCGTATATCGTATGTGTCCACCAAATTTCGTGAACATCGGTTCATAACTTTGTAAGATATTTCGGCTACAGACAAGCAGACAAACAAATAGACAGACAAACGGAAGCAAAAGCATAACTCCGTCCAACTTAGTACATAACAGCATAATAATACTGTGAATAAATTATGGAACAAGGCCAGGACATAATTGCATAGGAAAACATACCCTTGCTAAAATTAATAAACAGCTTCAAGATCAAATGCGTATCTCCGACAGCATGGACTCTTTCGCAAACTCTGTGTGTGCATTGTATCAATCTGTTGCTCAATTATGACGTCACAAGGGCTTTCTGGGCAGCTGACACACACACACACTCACATACACACACACTCACTCACACAGAGAGAGAGAGAGATAGAGTTGGAGGAAACATTTTTTAACACAACGCATTTCTACTTTTAATTACATCATATTATGTGGAATAATTTGATAGACATTCAGAGAGAGAGAATGAGTTTGTGTGTGAGTGAGTGTGTGTAAGAGAGAGCGAGAGAGAGAGAGAGAGAGAGAGGGGGGGGGGGGGTGCATAGGGGAAGCCGGTTGTTAAGGCCCATTTGTCTACCCAATTGGATGTTGATGTTGTCGTTGCTGAAGGTGGATTGTTGATGACTGATGAACTATTAAGGGGGCAGGTGTTATTTATTGGTTTATTTATTAATTTATCATATATTATTATTGTAGTTTCCTCCCTAGACCTCCATCATGCATAAAACAAAACATCATCAAGATCCACTTTCTCGATTAATATGTAAGTTTTTCGGTAGAAAAGCGTTCCGGCCGAAGGCCTCCTTCAAAATTACAGGCTCGCTATTGATCGCCAGGAAAAAATTTGACACCTAAATGGCACGAAAGCACTTAATATTGACACGGATGTGGGGCGAAAGGTCTTAAAATCAACAACCTAATGGGGCGAAGATCTTAAAATCCCATAACTAATAGGGCTAGAAAAAAATACATACGTCCCTCTAGAGAGATATATGCAAATTATCTAAATATATCTAGACGCCTTGATCTCCGAGGGGGTAGACACGAATGAATCACCTCCATGCTCCTCTGCCATCCATTAACCGGCGCCTCTCCTCCCACCAAATATGCATCTCGCCTCCATCATTCCATCTCGCTCTTGGTTTGCCTCTCCCTCTCTGTCCCTTCCATCTCACTCTCATACACACCTTTAGTTGTTCTGTCACTCTCCATATGCTCCACATGACCGAACCACCTCAAGGTATGACAATATGATAAAGAATAATATATTACCAAAAATAATAGATGTGGACTTTCAATATATAGAAAACAAAACTATGATAAGATAATCACTTATATTTTTCCATAGGTGCCAGAACTTTTCATCATGACAATTTTCCAGAAGTGGTAAATAAAAATGTGACTGTAGGTATAAATATTCAACAGAGACAGATAACACATGAAGGAATAATATTCACAGAGTTAGGATTGACAACGATTTATTAATATTATGAGGGAAACACAGTCAGTCAATAATAGCGTTCTATGACCACTAAGTTTGTATTAAATTGGCATTGCAAACTACAAATAAAGTAGAGTTTCTATTAGCATTGTCCAGGCGTTCAAAAAAGTAGTATCTAGAATGCCATTATTGTACTGGACTGTGTACAATAAATATCAGATTAAATAGCATTAGGAAGCTTCTATGATTCTCTAAATTGGACCAGCCAATTACAAGCATCCTCCAAAGAAATATTTACAGTTGCTACACTATATAATGTTACAGTGTGGTCAAATATATAATGTTACAGTGTGGTCAAATATAATGTTACAGTGTGGTCAAATATATAATGTTACAGTGTGGTCAAATATATAATGTTACAGTGTGGTCAAATATAATGTTACAGTGTGGTCAAATATAATGTTACAGTGTGGTCAAATATGTTACAGTGTGGTCAAATATAATGTTACAGTGTGGTCAAATATATAATGTTACAGTGTGGTCAAATATATAATGTTACAGTGTGGTCAAATATATAATGTTACAGTGTGGTCAAATATAATGTTACAGTGTGGTCAAATATATAATGTTACAGTGTGGTCAAATATATAATGTTACAGTGTGGTCAAATATAATGTTACAGTGTGGTCAAATATATGTACAGTGTGGTCAAATATAATGTTACAGTGTGGTCAAATATAATGTTACAGTGTGGTCAAATATATAATGTTACAGTGTGGTCAAATATAATGTATATAATTGTTGCAAATATATAATGTTACAGTGTGGTCAAATATAATGTTACAGTGTGGTCAAATATATAATGTTACAGTGTGGTCAAATATATAATGTTACAGTGTGGTCAAATATAGTTGTGTTGTTGCATGTAATGAACTAATGTATATAATTGTTGGCAATATATAACGTCAACTATTACAGATAGTTATTACCACTGAAAGTGGAACATCAATTGCTAAAAAATATCTACTAGTAATTCACGAACGAGCCATAGTAATTTATTTACACTTGACCAACCATTTAAATTTTCACTGTATTTTCTGTCTGCAGACCGTAACTGACGTTGTTGGCAAATAATGTCAACTGAAAGTAAAAACTTCATCTGGGCTTATTTCCTTAAACATGCCTCTATACACACACTGGCATGAGAAACAAGTATTTATTTGTTCATCCCATATATGTGCACATGGGAATGCTACTTTCTTTACTGAAACAGATGTGAAATGTCCCACTACGCATTGTCTAAGTAGCGTTCAGTCTTAATGTGATTGTCTGTGGCTCTTGCAATTATCATTCACTTTTTCACTTTGGTTTTCCTGCAATATTCATTTTGATGCAAGGTAAATAGTCTTGTTAATTTTCGCAAGAAAGAGACAAACTCGTTCAATAAGAAAGGAGAATCACAAGAATCAATATGATACTAAAGTTCGCTGACACCTGCTAGTCTCTTTCAGCATCATAATGCGTTGCAAGCAGAACAATATATTTAACTTTTCCTCAGTGAACTGAAATGTTGTTTTACTGTGTGTATACCAATTCACTTCGTAATGAATGATAATAATTTTTCAAGTATGGGTTTTGTACCTGGAACCTCTTTTCTGATCTATTCATGAAACACGTTCTTCAATGAATAGACGGTCCTCAATATTATGGAGCTGCTAATTGTGCACTATAAATTCAACTTTATTCCATACTGTCTGTACATGTGCATAGACCTTAATAGAAAATAGAAAGCATTTCGATCACCACAGAGGAAATACAACCCCGGAACTAGGCTCTGCTTTAAAACCCCATAGACTCCTTGGAGTTTTGAAACTAATTGAGTATAACGCTCAGTCATCTTTCACGTGGAGTAGAGTGGTGGCCAAAACTTATCACCATTATCCATGGAGCTTTCAGCTTACTGTGGCAATTGTACATTACTCAATGTCTACAGCTGCACGGAACATAGCTTAGTGGCTAGATAGTAGAGGTGTAGTGAAGTGGCGGCCATTGACACAATGTTTCCCGCAGCAATAGTAAAATGAACCCTACGGAAGGCCCGATACAGACGCATGTAGTGGGGACAGCTTAGAAGGATCCCTGGCTTGCTGCTGCCTACCTCAACACCCAGACCAGCCTCGCGTTCGATAGCTACCTGTGGAGCAAGAAATGTCAGTGGTTAGTAAAGTTAAAGACGATTTAGATAGAAACATTATATAACAAAATAAATTGTGATACATAGTTACTTATCGTGCAATTCTCAGTGATAGAAGGGGGTTTAAGATGACCTACATACAAAAATATATATATTACATGTTTGATAGCTGCCTGGAGTGGATAAATATTGACATTGGTTAGTGGAATCCAAAATAAAGCCATATATATAGTTTAAAATATATTAAATACAATTGTATGTAGACTGGAATAGAGTCAAACAAGTACCAACCTTGACTGTAATAAGCTTGGTGAGGACAGGGGCGAGGTAGAGTCTGATGCCGAGGTTGACCAGGAAACAGGTCACGAGGATGCCGCCCTGCGGAGGAGAGAGGACATTGGTTATTATGACATAGTATTTTGATATTACACGTTTTGTAATTTTGTGAAGTGATGGCATATTTTGTTGTAAGTTGTCAGGCATTTTTTATTATTTGAGTGTGTATGGGTTAGAGAAGATTGGACATTCTGCTATATATTAATTTGTATGTGGCTAAATTGTCTTTCCATTTTAAAACCGTTCCATATGATATTAGATAGGTTATGTATTTATGTGTGTGTGTGTGTGTGTGTGTGTGTGTGTGTGTGTGTGAGAGAGAGAGAGAGAGATAGATAGATAGAGAGAGAGAGAGAGAGAGAGAGAGAGAGAGGGGGGGGGGAGTTGAGTTATAGAGACAGCCATGGGGACAATAAGAGACAAGTGGGACAAGCCAATGGTCAACCATAATTATAAATGATGGAGACTATTGAGACACAACGGCTGCATTGTCGCACACACACGAATTACACGCACACACACATACACACACACATACATGCACATACACAGACACACATATATAGACGCACAGTCACAATCTCACACACCCACACACACACACACACACACACACACACACACACACACACACACACGCTTAGTTACACACACACACACACACACACAGTCACTTTCTCACGCACACATACAGTAAATGCTCCCAGTCGCACACACACACATATGCAGTACATACACACATTCACCTTATCTCTCTCTCTCTCTCTCTCTCTCTCTCTCTCTCTCTCTCTCTCTCTCTCTCTCTCTCTCTCTCTCTCTCTCTCTCTCTCTTATACAGTTACTATATGAGAAACAATCACACACACACACAAAGAGTTACACAAACATATAAACATTCACGCATACACTCTCAGAGAGAGAGAGAGAGAGAGAGAGAGAGAGAGAGAAAAAAAAGAGGGGAAGCACTGGAAAAAGAGAAAGAGGGGAGTCTGGAAAACAAGGGAGAGCGTGCCAAAGATCACGTACACAACAGCAACAGTTCTCTCTCTCTCTCTCTCTCTCTCTCTCTCTCTCTCTCTCTCTCTCTCTCTCTCTCTCTCTCTCTCTCTCTCTCTCTCTCTCTCTCTCTCTCTCTCTATATATATATATATATATATATATATATACATACTGTATATCATCTAGAAAATGAACGTATGGTATAGTTACAATACTAATACCTGTGTGTGTGTGTGTGTGTGTGTGTGTGTGTGTGTGTGTGTGTGTCATCTTAATTACTAAACTAGAGAGGCTATCGGTAGAGCGTATACATCCGCCCACGCTGGCTGGTTCTTTACCATAAATATCATAGGCCTAAATTATCTTCAGGATCAGGGTTCCTGGATATGATCCAGATCGCCTCCTAAATTGAACCCCTCCTTCCTTGCCGCATATCCTGTTTGTCAATCAAATGTTGTGATAATTTCTGGATTTACGCCTATATTGAATCACTTAATCCTTGTCAAATTGCCTATCTACCAACCAAACATCGTGAACATTGGTTCATAGTGTACATTATGTGTATCCTCTCTGCCCACAAAATTTCGTAAATATCGGTTCATCGCTTTGTGATATATCTTGTTTACAAAGAAACATGCAAACGGAGGTGAAACATAACCTGCGTCTAACTTGGTTGGCGGAGGTAATAACTAAGAAACTCCTGCAATATACATACCTAAATTATTATATTTTTTCCACCAACCAACTTCACTTCTAAACTCAATTAATGAAATCAACAAATACATGTGGCACTCCAAGGACTCGAACCTAGGATACTCACATCGAAATTCCGCGCACCTATGCATTACGCTATACAACTGTCTATACTGTCTATACTGTCTACACCAACCCTTTCCTTCCAACACATGACCTATATCTGTGCCTGACCTCCATGAAGCTACAGTACAATTGACCCAAATGGCCGACCCTGTCACTCAATTATTCGCTCACTTATCACAATTGACCACTTGCGAGTTTTGGACTATAAAGAAGTTATTTTTATATTATTTGTATGTTATTTCTATATTATTATATTTATCAGAATTGCCAGTTAGAACACGGTCGCAATACCTTCACATTTACATACAATCAAATACAACATACATTCTATCCATTACAAACCTACATTATTATTGTAGTTCTGTATTATATCGAAGTTTACAGCTCCAACTTCCTTATAGTTTACATGGTGGGGCAGTGTTGTGACAAGATCTTGTTGTCGTAAAGTCCAAGTTGATGACATGATGGGGCAGTGTTGTGACGGGACCTTATTGTATTACACTGCAACAGCAGAAAAGTAACCCGTCTGAGCCGTTGCAGTGTATGTAATAGAAAACGACGCTAAACCATTGTATGTATGTATGTATGTATGTATGTATGTATGTATTTATGTATGTATGTATGTATGTACAGTCCCGGCTAAACCTTAATTCATAGTCTCCAAGAAAGAGAAGGGAGGGGTGTTTTCTCAGATGGACGTGATGCAAGATAATGATGGTGTGTTATTAGGAAGATATAGGGGGGGAAGGGGGGGGGGGGGGGTAGAGAGGCTATCATTACGGGAACAGAGGACAAGGAAAAGATTGGGGATGTGTCAGAATGAGGGTAAGTGTGTTGATGAATGGGTGTTATATCAGCTGGGTGTTGTAATAATGGTTGTATGTGTGTGTTCCGACTGGAGAGCATATTAGTGTATGTGCCAATGTGTGTTTCGATTCATTTGCTTGACCTAGTTTATGTGTGTGTGTGTAAAAATAATATTAATACAAATAATCGGTTTATTTCAAACCTGCAGCCAATGAGGCTGAAAATACACAATTCATTAACCTAACTTATCCTAAGTAGTTAACAGATTTGACTCTGGCTGCCACAAGGGCACCTACATACCCCCAGAAAGGATAGGAATGTGGGCAGATAACCAGGTGGAACCCAGATGTGGTGCATCCACACCTAACTTCCACAGCCCGGAAAGTTTGTGACAGAAACCTCACCGGCAGGTAGTTGAGATCGAACCCGCGCTATCAAAGCCAAGCGACTAGAGTATTGTGACTTAGTGCGCTCGGCCACTGTGACTGTGTGTGTGTGTGTGTGTATGTATATGTGTATTTCAACTAACCTGCATAACCTGATGAGCGTCCCAGAGGTGTGTAGGATGATGCTGAGTGTAGGTAACCACAGCCACCAACATAAGGGCGGCATTACTCAGGAAGTATAGGGGAAACAACACTTGCTGCACCTGGGCGAACACATGGCGAGGTACGTTCATGAAGAGGGCCAGGCCTGAGGGAGAGATGGAAAGCAATATGAATTTATAAGCCAGTTAACTAAACATATATATTTTGTAATTTTAGGACCTATAATAACTTATCCTTTCATGAACCGGAGGTTTCCATTTAGTATTCATAAATGGAATGATCTTGGTCTCAAAATGACCTCTCCATAATTAGTTTTCTACCAATGGCTCGCTCAAAGACAACCACTGCACTGCAGCGATTGAAGTAACTCAACTAACCACCCCTGATGGTCTCAAAGGCTTTTAAGTATCCCAGAAAGGGTGCAAATCGCGTCTTTGTGCACGAAACGGATAAGTCTTTTTCATGTTAAATATTGCTCGGCGACTTCAAACAATTGAAGGGACGGCTACACATATCCCAATTCTTGCCTCTTGGGTGATTTAAGAGGATTCCCACTAGACTTAATACAGCGATGGCTTCACATGCACAATCAAATCTATCATATTTAAGTATAGGTACAGTTGTAGTGAGATGAAGTACACACAGTGTGTTAAAGGATGACTTGGAACTGACCAGAAACAAATGTCATCCACACTTGGCTGCCGAAGACTGTGGCTACCGCTCCCAGGTGGATGAGTCTGGTGAGAGTGGCGGCTTGGGTCACGCTCCGCCGACTGTCTGGGAACAACCGGAAGGCCAGGTACACCACGGCTACGATGGTCACCAGGTGGGCCGGCTGGGTGTGCTCTAGGGCCACTCTGAAACGAAAACAACAAATCAGATTATTATTAATACTATTATCGCACACATATTGCGCTATTTGTAGTGCAGTTGTTCCAGTCTACCTATCTATCTATCTATCTACTGTATCTATATTCTCAGGCACATACCCCATATTATTTATTATTATTTATTTGTATTAATTTGTTTATGTTTAGATATTTATATATTTGTTTGGTTCAGTACGTGATTAGATTGATATCCACTATTCGATTGATGGATACTTTTTTCTTTTCTATGTGTATGAAGGAGACAAAAGACAAAGCTGACTATAACAAGTGTCCCCCCAAGGTTGAAAAAGTGTTAAAGAGCCAATATCTTGATACATATTAGAGGTAATTTAGGTGTGTGGGAAAGAAGTGTGGTGTGCTTGTAAAATGTAGTGAAATTAATAGGAGGAGGAGATGTTTGTGAGAATTAGCTGAATTACTCTTTGTTTAGGTGAGGCACAACAGAAACAGTGGGGGAAGGCAGGCAAATGAAACAGGAGTTCCAGTAACTCCATATCATATGCCTATGTGACTAATCGTGGATATGTAATGACCCTTTAACTGTCTTGGTGTTGTAATTGTTACAACGATTATGTTTTGTATGTGGTGTCCTGGGTTCCAACCCCTTTAGAACCACATGCTTTTATTTATTTCATTTTGGGGTGATTGATGTTAAGAATTAGAAATAATTTAGATTATCCCTTATAACTCTATGCGATTTTGTTTTAATCTTGATGTAATTATGAATCGAATTATAGAGAAAAACATCATAACATATGTGAAGTTATACTAAGGTTACTATGTGAGCTAGTTGTGTGTGTTCTAGAGCCACTTAGTGCGACGAAAAAAGAAACTTGCAGGTTTTCATGTTGTAGTCCTAGCTGGCTCAGTTGATAGCGTGCCTGATTCCCATCTAGAAGGTCTCGCGTTCAATCTCCGCTCAGATTGAAAAGTTTTTCTGGGATACAGCCGGCGGTTACCATCTCCCCATGAGCAAGAGGGATGGGTAATGGTCTCTGGTAGACTAAAGAAAGCCAAGCGCTTGTGAATCCTCGAAGGAGGAGATACGGGCGCTATATAAGTAACCAGAAGATTATTATTATTATTATTACATACAGACGATTTTATTTAAGGTATAAACAATCAAGAATAGGATATACTGTAATGTATTTTTAAACAGGCGACTCTTGGATATTAATATTTATTGTCACCATACATGTACAGTGCACATACATGTACAGTGCACATACATGTACAGTGCACATAAATGTTTTCGTTTTAATTATAGAAGATATATTGTAGAATTTTATATGCATATAGATCGTTTAATTATTATTAAGGGTGATCGGGATTCTTAGCTGAACAAATCGTCTGACGGTTGACATAATTATAAGTTTGTCTGTCGATGAACTGTGTCGAGTACAAAGCTGTAACATTCTTTATGAAGTGGGAATATAGTTAATTATTGCCAGGAATAAATAACGTCCCCTAATGTGGTATTAGTTTAAGGTACTGCAACATAGTACCGTATTTCGTAGGTGCCTACACAATTAGTCGGATGTTATACAATAGTCCATTCATTAGAAGTAGACCAGAAATCGTGACCCCCGACCTCTGTAAACTCAAATAACGACTGGTGTAATCGAGGGATGTTTACAGCCCATTTGCTCTAGCCCTTTATGAGATATAGAAGTTGGGAGTCACGATATCTGGCCTACGCATAATGAATGGACTATAGCGAGCAATTCACATATGGATAATATATATATAAATATTAGTCATTGCTTAAATTATCATGCGATTTGCTTTGCAGTAAATCATGAACACCTGGCCTCACCTGTATATACTTATATATAAAAAAAAAATCATGAACACCTGGCCTCACCTGTATATACTTATATATAAAACAAAATATATAATGATTGTAAAGAACTGTCTGTAATGAAGGCTTGAATGTCAGACAAGCTACGTATCAAGAATGACCAGCATTGTGTTCAAGATGGGTATTATTAGAACTACTTGGACAGAGAGGAGAGAGTTAATGTATTGGCTTACATGTCTGTTATTATTATTGTGTGTGTGTGTGTGTGTGTGTGTGTGTGTGTGTGTGTGTGTGTGTGTGTGTGTGTGTGTGTGTGTGTACTGACTTATAATGATGATGTTTTTTTATATTTTTGAGAGAGAGAGAGAGAGAGAGAGAGAGAGAGAACACTGTTGTATTAGTTATCTTGAAGACTGCTATTAACCATTACATACTTTACTGTAATAGGTAATAACTGTTGACTCACTCGAATACGTTGATAATCCTAAAACTATGCTTAGATATTGTAGTAAACACCAATGATATTATTTGCTGTGGTAGAAACTATGCTTAGATATTGTAGTAAACACCAATGATATTATTTGCTGTGGTAGAAACTATGCTTAGATATTGTAGTAAACACCAATGATATTATTTGCTGTGGTAGAAACTATGCTTAGATATTGTAGTAAACACCAATGATATTATTTGCTGTGGTAGAAACTATGCTTAGATATTGTAGTAAACACCAATGATATTATTTGCTGTGGTAGAAACTATGCTTAGATATTGTAGTAAACACCAATGATATTATTTGCTGTGGTAGAAACTATGCTTAGATATTGTAGTAAACACCAATGATATTATTTGCTGTGGTAGAAACTATGCTTAGATATTGTAGTAAACACCAATGATATTATTTGCTGTGGTAGAAACTATGCTTAGATATTGTAGTAAACACCAATGATATTATTTGCTGTGGTAGAAACTATGCTTAGATATTGTAGTAAACACCAATGATATTATTTGCTGTGGTAGAAACTATGCTTAGATATTGTAGTAAACACCAATGATATTATTTGCTGTGGTAGAAACGTAATTACAGTATAGACCTCCAAATATAACAAAACCGGTTAGTATATTTTTCATCGAATAACATTATTTTAGATATTTCTCTGAATCAAATGTTTATTAATTTCTATTTTCCCGACCTCTTGCCTGTTTTGTTCCTTATAATGATGTTTATATACTCCCCCCCCCCCCCTCTCTCTCTCTCTCTCTCTCCCAAGCTTCTTTCCTGTTGTTATCCTTTTCAGTTTTTCTCCATCTCCATGTCTGTCTCTCTGTCCCCCCCCCCCCCTCACACTCTCTCTCTCTCTCTACCTCCCCCTCTTTATCTCGCACATAATACATACACTCTCATCCACACACCACAGATATCAACATTCATATATACAGCAGAGCCGAGTTAACAAGCCATCCTATGACAGTTCATACCCAGATATTCATACCCAGATATTCATACCCAGATATTCATACCCAGATATTCATACACCACGGTTTTCCACCCAACAATATGTCTTACTGCATCATACGAGGGAATTTTATCAGATCTTATTTCTATATTTATTTAATCCATTCCGTACCAGGGACATCCTTTTCATCATATTTTGGCAACTATTGGACGATTGTATTCAGATTAGGAGGGACCTCTAGCAATAATAAGGCTTCAAACTATCTCAACCAACCCTTTTAACTACCACAGATCCATCCAAAGTTGCATACTATCGTCTAAATATAGCTAGAATCAGTATATAGCACATGTCGCTGGTACTCACAGGGTTAATTATTTTTAACCTGGAAGCTCCTGGATGAAAGTAAATTTTTATCACCAAATTGGTGGATATTGTTTTGTATTTGGTATCTTCTGTATTATGTGTTATATATTATGTATTATGTATTATGTATTATGTGTTATATATTATGTATTATGTGTTATATATTATGTATTATGTGTTCTGTATTATGTGTTATATATTATGTATTATGTATTATGTATTATGTGTTATATATTATGTATTATGTGTTCTGTATTATGTGTTATATATTATGTATTATGTATTATGTGTTATATATTATGTATTATATATTATGTATTATGTATTATGTATTATGTGTTATATATTATGTATTATGTGTTCTGTATTATGTGTTATATATTATGTATTATATCTTCTGATGTGTGTGAGTTGGTGCTTTTTATCTGTGTTTATTCGTTGTTTTATGTTGTTTTTGTGTTTTCCCTGTTCTTGCTCTGTCTTGAGTCGGCTACCCCCAAAATGGGGATTGGGCCTGAGCATATAGATAGATAGATAGATAGTATTAAAGTCAACATATTATTACGCTGGATATACGCGAGCATTATTTTAGCGTTTGTGTCGGAAAATATTGGTCTGCTCGCTTCTAAAAAATAATTACTATTAATGATATATGATACACAGGAGTCTATTTTGATAAATTTTATGCAACAGAATTTATTATCGCAAATTATGTATTAAAGTGTATATATTTAAGGTTCCAGTAATCTCCTTTCCTCTGATGACGAATTGTTTCTAATGTATTGTTTCCGCTACCGTAAACATTAACTCAAGTTTAGAAGTAACTTAAACACAGTTCTATTATCAATATTTTCAAATCGATGCAAATGTCTCTTAGTTTATAGTGAAATTAACGGCAAACGATGTTTATCAGCCCACGAAAGACCTCTCAGGAATAGCGTGTGAACCGTTTCCCTGATGCAAAATATATCTGGGGGTTGTTGATTTTTTTATATTTTTCATTTATGCTTAGTGTTGTTATGTTAGGATTACTGTAATTTTACTTATCATTCACGTTATACATTTATCATATTATTTCACCATTTATATATACACACACACACACACACACACACACACACACACACACACACACACACACACACAATTATATATAATTAATACGAATGACACCGCTTGGACTCGAATTATAAAGAGGTAAAAGTATAATCATTGCTGTGGCCCTTTAATTATCCAAGTAGCTGGGAAAAAACACGCTGAATGCCAAGATCAACTTGTTCTTTTGCAACAGGTAAATGTGAATCTGTTGAGTGCATTTGTGGAGTTATATTTTTTCATCAAAATGTCAACTCGAATGTAGCCGTAATGTGTAGGCACCACATATAAGCGTTGACTTCAATACGTATTTCGAAGAGTGAATTCAGTTCGAAGCTTAGCATTTGAAGTAATTCAATATCAAACTACAATTCTAAATATTGTTTTCATAATTAGTGTTGATACACATTTCAGGTGAGCTTAAAGCGATTACACATATCAACTTTATTTCAAAATGTCAGAATTCAATTCACCAGCCTTTCTGCAACTCAACAAGCAAACTCTGGAACGCTCTCCCTCAATCTATCTTTCCTTTATCCTACGACTTAGACTCCTTCGAGCTTCGTGTGTTCAGATGTTTTACTCCAAAGTATCTTGAATTTTACCAAAAGGGGTAATTATGGATACCTGGAGCAGTCGAGGGCAGTCTATAAAACCTCTATTATTCAACATATAGGGATCTTATCAATTCAAATATACACAACACCACCAAGCCAATATTTTGCTGAAGACAGAAATCCTGAATAATTATAATTGATATTTTTATGATCTATCCTCAATTGCTCCAGGTGCCCACAATTACCCCATTCCGTATCGGCAATATCCTTTTAATTATATCCTGGCAACAAATAGACGCTTATATTCAGTTTAAAAGGGGCGTCCAGCAATTAACAGGCTTCGAACTATCTAATTTAACCCATTTCGCTACCACAGGTCTTTCTTAAACTGTAGAAAATCGAATAATCTTTAAATCAAGTAATGCCACTTGAGAAAAACCTCATACAAACCACCCGGGATTCGAACCCTGGACCTTGTGATGTAGTAGTTAGCACGAGTGCCTGTTGATCACAAGGTCCAGGGTTCGAATCCCGGGTGGTTTGTATTAGATGTAGTAAATCGACTAAATACAGCTAAAATAAAGCTTAGATAACGTCGCCGGTACAGAATGGGTTAAACCCTCTTTTGACGGTACAGTAAGGTAAAAAAGCATACCAATCAATGTATTCTCACCTGTACCACGGACCGATCACATTATCCCTCTTCTTCTTCTCGTCCTCCTGTACATGGTCCTTGTACTTCTTGCCATACTCCTTGATCTGGGCCTTGGTCACTTTGGTCGGCTCCTTCTTCTTCTCGTCAACAAGCTCCTCCAACTCCTGAAGTAATGAACAGGAAGTATAATTAAGTATAAATTACTTCAAAGCATATTTTTCTATCGATAAATGTACAAATTTAGTTTGAAGGGCGTCTGGGTGTGCATTTTTTTTTTTTTTTTTAAAGGAAGTCTAAGAAGGCATTTGTTAGCCTAGAGGACAAACTAAAATGCGTTACTCGAAAAGGGCTAAGGCAAGCAAAATCCTCAATCATAATAACAAACTATCATGGTTACCCACAAGACGTCGGGTCAGAAAGTGTTGGCCGGCGAGATTTTTTTTTGTTTTTTTTTTTTTTTATTGTAGCAGTTAAAGAATGCCAAGCTGATACACGCCAGCATAACCCTTTATGTACCAGCGACGTCTATTAAGTTTTAGTCTAGCGATATTGAGACGATTTTATGCAGCTTAGGAAGGATCTGTGGTAGTTAAAAGGGTTGATTGAGATAGTTCGCAGCCTTATCATTGCTAGATATCATTCCTAAATTGAATACAATCTATTAGTAGTAGCAAGAATACAATAACAAAGATGTCGTCGGTACAGAAAGGGTTAATACAAGTAGGTTCTATGTTTTAAGTTGACAATATGTTCTATTAACCCCTTGAGGATTATGACGCGCTTTTACAGAATATTCTGGCTATTATTAGACGATTTTATACAACTTAGGAAGGATGTGTGGGAATTAAAAGGGTAAAGACTATTCTCAATTATCCCTCTGACGTCCATTTGCCCTTCCTAATCTCAATACAATCGTCTAATAACAGCCAGAAAACAGAACCGAAATGCGTCATCGGATTTTGTAAGGGTTAATAACATTAAGTTATAGGTCCTTCATTAATATATGGACATGATAATTGATCACTGGGTTTGGCTGACCAGAGTATAATTTTAATTTAGTTATTGAAATTCAGCTTTCGATCAGCCTTCAAAAATTGTCTTTAGCTATGACTAATGCATTCAAATTTTACAGGGGTGGAATATTTTGTAGTGAAAATTTGCAGTGGTCTTAATATGATGCAGAGACAGAGTGGTTCAATATTTGTCCATTAAGTATCGAGAAATTAGCTGTTAAGGGATTCAATTTACTGCCAGATGAAATGAAACAGAGTATAGTCATTGTTACTAAATATACTGTTAAATGTATGCTTCATATGCTTATTATATCCTTGTAAGTGATAAAATTCCTAAACAATGAAACTTCTTATATATATATATTTTCCTGTATACTTTCTCTTATTCATTCTCGTCATAAAGGGAGGTGTTTTTCTGGACTCCCTTCTCCCTCACGTCTAATCCCATTACTTTTGAGATCTTCAGACGTTCGCCCCATTAGCATGGTGATTTCAAGACACGTTGCCGCATTTATTTATATCGCCACCTCCATTAAATATCACTATTATGCACGGTAGTACGCAGGATATTTTAGTTAAATTACAATCTGTCACTGAAGATCACGTAGAGGTGTTTGTAAGGAACGGGTGGTATATAAAGGTACAGGAACCGGTTTTGCACGTCCTAACCCGAATACAATTAAAAACAAATTACGAAACTCACCTTTCGACTGACAACATCATCGGAGAAGATGTCGGAGATCTCACTGAAGGACCTGGACTGGAAGCGCATCTTGATCGGGCGGAACTCAGCGATCGAATGAAAACGGGAGCGGAAGGAAGAAGAGGAGGACTTTGGCGACTTTGGCGACTTTTCCCGCTGTTCGGTGTTTCTCTCTTCATCGCTACAATCGCCGCCACCGATACTCATGGACACGGTCATTGTGGACACGTGGCAGACCTTGGACACGCACATTAAAGACGGTATGGGGATTAAAGTCTTGGGACACTGCGTATAAACTTGTGGAGCTAGACAAAAATACAGTCTTTGTGGAGCTCGAAAACTAAAAGTCTGTTACACTTGGGTTTACCAGGTATTTGGAGATGCAATTGCTGATTTAACCAGGATAATTTGGTTAAAATATGAGGTCACTTGGGATACGAACCTGGAACAATGCCCTTGATTGTTGTTTCTAGTGTGCGATTTTCTTTTGCAACTTGCCTTATGTTATTAGGTGTATTAATTACAAATAACTATGTTGCAAGGTTAGCAGTTGCTTGTTGATCCAATTATTATGTTATTACTGTGTTGCACAGTATATAATGGGAGTGTTCGCAAATACTGGTTGAGGAATCGAGCTTTCTTCAGATAGTTCTTTGCAAATAGTGGTTTCTAGGAATGTCTCGGTGTTCGGTTGGTGATGCTTACTAGACGAGATAAGGTGTAAGTCTGAATGATCCTAGCAGGTTGGCCGGCTTATATGAGGGTCGGGGGAGAGTTGCCATGAGTTGCGTTAGCATCTTGGGGAAAATTCCTAGGTGACGCAACATTGACTATCTCTCCTTCTCTCGCTCTCGTTCTCGTTCTCGCTCTGGCTTTCTGGAAATCCTCTCTCTCTCTCTCTCTTTCAGGCTGTATCATTATCTTATTGATGCAATTTTCTTCCTATCTATTTAGCATAACCACACACGCACTCAGTTGCACAAATACACATACACACACGCACAACCACATCCCCCTTCCACACACACACACACACACACACACACACACACACACGCTGAAGATAGCTTTATGCCGATTCTTCGTAGACCTGCAACTTACATACAGTATATGCAAAGCATGCAAGGATGCGTGCGTGTGTTTGTATGAGTATGTGATATGTTAAAAGTGTTATATAAATAAACTGTAGACGAGTCATTACTAACTTGCATGACAATCTGCAAAATGAAATGAAAAACTGTTGTGTATAATTATGTAATATTGTATTGTTATGGTAGTTCACAACAGTTTAAATTATGTTTTTGAATATTTCATAATTCAAAGTGACCAATTCTGTAAATGGAGTTCTTTTATTGTTTCTGTCCTTCCTCTATAACTTATACGAAGAAAATATGATAATAGATTATTCTCTGATATATGAAATACTAAGGTTACAAGTTGTAAAAAATACGCCTGTATTGCTTTCCTCACGACCGGTCACATCACGTCGTTTGTCACGTACGCAGCCTCTCTCTCACACAAACACACACACACACTCTTTCTATCTCTCTCACTCACTCACTAACCTTCACTCACTCTCACTCTCTCTCTCTCTCACTCTCTCACATGCACACACACACACACACACACTCTCTCTCTCGTGTTGTTTGTACAGTAGCATCATTATCTTGTTGATCCTAAATTGTTGCTATATACTTAACAAGTGTTGTAGCGCGTGTACACAGAAACTACACACACACACACACACACACACCACGAGCTTAACTCATAAACTGACACACGCAAATAGGTACACACACACACACACACACACTAACTCACACACACACTAACTCACACACACATGCACACATGTACGTCACACTGACGGACACTAAGCGTATATAATCAGCTTTACAACGAACGACTAAGCTACGAAAGGCTTCCAGGCTATTTAGTACATTCCAGACCCCCCCCCCCCCAGCAGGGTCAGACGGTAGCCTTACATTCGAGTTTTTGTTAGGGAGTCTGGGGGTGATTGACCTTTTCAGTCATTTAACTTTTTGTTTGCTTTATCGACATCATCATGATGAAGGTGCACCCCACCCTTCCCTTAAGCCGGTATCACACGAGAGCTTTTATAGTCAACATTCGATGGCCAACATTTTTCTGGCAACAATTTTGTAACATTTTGCACTGGTATCGGAAACTAGACTGATGGTAGATGAATTTATGTAACCGAAATATTTTAAATGTTGACCTCATAAGCTGCTAGACCAGTGTTAAGGATTAATGTTGATGGAAAAAGCGCTAGTGTGATACCGGCTTTTAACCACTGCATAAGTTACTACACTCGTAATTCAATCAAGTGCATTATATTTATGTATAAGATCACGGAGTGGAACAGAACTTAAGTGGGCGACTGCACATGAAAGACTGTTCACTTCTACATAATACTCGTCATTCTGCGTACTATAGAGACACGGTTGAATTCTAGATACAGATACCTTAATTAAGGGGAGGCAGACCGTTTTTCTGGACGCCCTTCTCCCTAATGTTTAGCCCCACTAGTTTTGAGATTATAAGACGTTCGGCCCATTAGTTTGGTGATTTTAACACCTTTTGCCCCATTTCGTTGTCAATTTTAAGACTTTTCTTGCCATTTAGGCGTCGATTTTTTCCTGGCGAGCGATAGCGAGCCTGCAATTTTAAGAGGAACCGGCCTTTGACCAGGATATTTTTCTACTATGTACAACTAAATGTACTACCGCAAAATGTACAACTTTATCTTGAAGGGGGTCTAGGGAGTGTTTTTCTAACCTTGATGGAGGTCTACTGAGGAAACTAAAAAAATATATGAATACATGAACTAATAGACCAAACAAACAGCCAGTATCCCCTTAAGATTATCATTACCCCCTTCATCCCCTCCATTGCCCTCCTCACCATTGCACGCCAATTAATTAATCCCTAGATCAATGAGCATTTGAATTACTTCGATGTGTGCTAGCTGTTTAGTTAAGCACTTCAAGAATTAATGGGGTGATCACTGCATGCGTGGCAGAGTTATATGTTCTGCGGGGCATATATACAGTATATAATTATATATGTGTGTGTACGTATATGGTTATGGGAGGTGGTTCATTTTTGGTCTATTTTTTCATGTATTTATTATTTTTCTAGTTTCCTCCCTAGACCTACATAAAACTTTAAAAAAACACCCCCTAGACCCCCTTTCAAGATAAATTTGTACGTTTTTCGGTAGGAAAATGTATATATATATATATATAGATAGATAGATAGATAAATGGGTAGATTGATATATATACCGGTATATATTCTTTTGCGACGCAATTTTATGCTCTTGCAGTGTAATAAGAGGAGGTGTGTCTTCACCATCACCTTACGTTAACAATGATGCCTGCACCTGAGGTCAAGCTAGAGAGAGAGAGAGTACCAAATTTGACACTACTAAAAGAAGACAAAGAAGTCTGTGTCAACCGTGTTCAGTAGGGCATATAGTCTGTGTCAACCGTGTTCAGTAGGGCATATAGTCTGTGTCAACCGTGTTCAGTAGGGCATATAATTATTATCTCCATTCCTGCAAAGAGCATTTAAGGGGGAGGTAGTCGCTTTTTCTGGAAACCCCTTCTTTCTCATGTTTAGCATAATAGTTTTGAGATTTTAAGACGTTCGTTCCGTTAGTTTGGTGATTTTGAAACCTTTCGACTCATTTCTTTGTACATATGAAGACTTTTTGTGCCATTTAGGTGTCGATTTTTTCTTAGAAGGAATCGGCCTTCAGCTATGACATATTTCTCCTGAAAGATGTATAAAATTGTTTTGAAAAGAGGTCTAGGGGGTATTTTTTGAAGCTTGATGGAGGTCTAGCTAGGAAACTCAAATATAAGATGATAAATATATTGACCAAAACTCACAAAAGCACTACCCCTCATCGAATATTTATTATCAGCTGTTTTGGGTCGTGGCTGTTTACGTTCACAGCGGTTTGGGTCCGGGACTGATTGGGGTAGAGCCGAACAGTGGAACTAGTTTGATCAGTAGTGGAATAGCGTCTATTTTAGTCTAGGGCAGTTCATGGCCGTTGTGGTCCAAAGCTGTTATGGGCTGAGCGGTAAAATGTGAAGGGCTGTTTAGGTCTGCGGCTTTTTTCGATCATATATAATTATACAGTATACACAGTATGTTTTGGTTGTACATTTTGGGGTTTATGATTGGGGTTTATTTGGGGGTTTATTATGAGTATTTATGTTTTGGGTTTATTTGGGAGTTTATTTTGTAGGTTGCAAGGGGCGGTGGGATCAGTGGATGTTGACCAAAAATAATTTATATTTGCATACCAAATGAAGGTACTGACCAAGTTTCATGTAAATCCGCCATGTAGTTTTAGAAAAGTTCTACTTACAAACAGAAAGACAAATAGACAGCCACACTAACAAATAGACAAATAGACAAAAGACAAATCGACAGACACACTAACAAATATACAGACCAATGGACAGACAAAGAAACAACTCGACAAACGGCGAGTATCACAAAATCTCTGCAAGCATCATTTAGCGAAGATAGTACCCCTTGATACTCTAATAAATTATCTTCCAGTATGGCAGCCAGGCTTTTAAATTATCTTCTAGTATGGCAGCCAGGCTTTTAATTCAGCTTCTCTCTTTTTCCTGCAACTGCGGAATGGGCGCCTCCAGATCCGCCCAAACCGGTTGATAATGCGGAGTAACGCGATTTACCTTTCACGACGACAAGTTTTTACTTTTAGTTCTTATTGAACCGAGCTGGGGCGGTCTGTGCAGTTTTATTTGTATATGTGTATGGAGGAGACAAAAGGCAAAGCTGCCTGGTCCCCCCCCCCCCCTCCCCATAACATTGACTGCATGGTAGGTGCTTTCGAGTCCAAATGTCTGGATACGCGGTGCTTAAGCAGTTTACAGTCAAAATAATTAGTTCTACTCCAAATTTGCTCGTCAATGGTGAAATTTTAGATTATACTGACATCACCCCGATAATATGTTCGTTATAATAGGACTTCAGAGGCTATCAACCCTTCTAGGATGATTAAGCCAGGACACTGTAAGTCAAGAATAGCGTCAGGACTGGAGCCCCTATGGAAAACTCTAGTCCCTTCCCAACAGTGTTCGCGTGTTTCTACTTGTTGTACTGTTTGTCTCATGTTGTAGAGGAGTCCAAATAATGTCACTCTATCTAAGATTCTCACAAGTTATCGTCAAGGTTATCGGCATATTATTGATTTCGTCTGTACAGTCGTCAGCATAAAAAATAGTGTAATGTTACACCAATTCTAAGCTTTGAAAATGTATAGGCAAGTTCTAAAGCATCTGGACAATAACAAAGCACCGTATCGTCTCGTTTGCGTTCAATATTTTTTCAAGTGAGTAGCCATTTATGCTTTTGATTGTCAACTCGTTTAATCCACAGTCTCAAAAATTGTAGTTATGCAATTATATATGTTCAGATTGATATATGAAACAGTTATGCTTGTATGTTTCTTGATTCATCCCTATTCCATTATATATTTCTCCATCATGTTATAAGCATCAAATAAGCCTTCACAAGACTCTGAGACTGCGGATTTAAGGAGTTGACTGTACAATCAACGACATGTTATGACCTTAGCTTTCAAAGTTATCCCGAACAGAATCGAACCTTCTCATTAATATTGTTTACCAAATATTTAGATTTAGGAGGTTCGTTTTGCAGTTTGAGAGTTCTTATTGTGCCCGGATTTATGTCGTCCACTGTACATGGCTGCAGAAGAAAATAATTACCTCCCGTCCATTTTTTGCCAATCTCTGAGCGCCTGCAATTTGATAGTGTCTTGTGGATTACGATTCCTTGGTCTGGTGTTGAGGTCTTGTGTAGTTAGCTATATTTGGGAGAATGAATAATTCTTTCAAGATTCTATTACGCACTTCTATTCTGTTTTCTAGCTATTATTAGACGATTTTATATAGATTATGAAGAGTATATGAAAGTCAGAGGGTTAATATCGATAGTATTTACCCTTTTAATTATCACAAATCCGTCCGAAGCTGTATGCCATAGTCTAATTATTACCAGAATAAACTGTCAAAATGCATCATAATCTTCAAAGGGTTAATTATACACCTGTCAGAATACGGTTTGCTTGACTTGCTTCATTATAATCTATAATTACTGGGGTAAGTAGGTTTTTGTTCTATGAGTGGCAAATGGCATGTTTATCCCTATTTGGTCCAAGTGGGATTTTTTTTTTTTTTTTTTTACCTCCCTGTTCGCTCCATTAGTTTGGAAATTTTAAGACGTTTCCCCCTATTATTTTGGCGATAATTAGAAACTTTTTTTCGATATTTTTTCAGGGCGAGCGAAAGCGAGCATGTAACTTATAATATAGCAATCCTCACAAATGTTGTTTAAAGGGGATCTGGGTGCGCAGTTTTGTTTAAAGGGGATCTGGGTGCGCAGTTTTGTATAAAGGGGATCTGGGTGCGCAGTTTTGTATAAAGGGGATCTGGGTGCGCAGTTTTGTATAAAGGGGATCTGGGTGCGCAGTTTTGTATAAAGGGGGTCTGGCTGCGCAGTTTTGTTTAAAGGGGATCGGGGTGCGCAGTTTTGTATAAAGGGGATCTGGGTGCGCAGTTTTTTTAGTGTGAAGGAAATCTGGCAAGGCGTTTCTGTAAGCCTGGAGGACAGACTAAAAATAAAATTCTTTGCTCGGTGTTGAGGTCTGGCTGCTTATCTATATTTGGGAGCATTATTAAGTATATACCTGTCCGTATGCGGTGTGCTTGATTAAGTATATACCTGTCCGTATGCGGTGTGCTTTGATTTATCTCGTTAATATATAAGTACTAGGATGGTCAGGTTTTTGTTCGATGAGTGGAAAATTGCATGCCCAAACCACGTACAATATTTTTTTTTAGCTACAAGAAGTTTACGTATTTGTGATGCTTTATCTTGGAGCTATTTATTTTTCAAGGTCTATACATTGTTTGGAAAATAAATAAGCTAGATACTTTTACCTCTTTTAATTACTTCAAATTAATTAAATTAAAACAGTTTATGGTCATGGAAATTACAAAATTTCGATATACTGTATATACAGGGTGTCCCAGGAGGAAAGGGCATAACTTTGGGAAATTATAGAACAAAATATTCTGAGCCTAAAATGTTCTATACACAATATTCCAAATCTCGACCGTTATATAGATATTGCATATTGAAAATGGTATTTTCTTCAGTAATTCCCCATAAGGCTGGCATAGCTGGCCTACTGCCTACCACATCTCCATCTTTCTGCAATTATTTTACCATGTTATTGTAAAGATACTATAATTCTGTAAGTTGCAAAATGATTATAGACATATTAGCTCACTATGGACCAGTTGGAAACTATTTGAAATGGAAGAGTCCATTACAGTGGTGCGGGGGAGGACACTACATTAAACCTTCAATATCTTTTTAACGGTTGAGATTTGGACTTTTTGTTATAGAACAATTTATGCTTAGAATACCTTGTTTTATCATTTCCCAAAGTTATGCCCTTTCCTCCTGGGACACCCTGTATATAATTATACTGTATATAATTTGATATATATATATATATATATATATATATATATATATATATATATTATATATTGTTCTTCCCACCATGATCGAAAGTTCAACTCTAGCAAAAAGAGAAGAGTATCGTCAACTTAACTGGTCATTATCCTACTCACTGAGCATGTTCCTCTTAGAGTATTTATAATTGCTTCCTGGGATTTCTTAACTAGGAAGCATTTTGGGTTTACGTGTGTCTGCTTGAAAAAAAATATATAATATATATATATATATATATATACCGGGTATATATATATATATATATATATATATATATATATATATAATAATAATATATATATAATAGAGCAAGCTGAATTTCGCCACATCAGTGAGTCATATTGTTCACCAAACACGCCAATAAACTTAAGGGAGCCCAACTCGCTTTTTTCTCTTTCTCTCCCTCTTTCTCTGGCTCGTATCCATTCGGCTTCATTCAGCCAACTGTTTTAAGATGATTATCCTCATCCAGGTGTGTCGATATCTTCCTGGCGAGCAATAGCGAGCCATCACTGTATGGAGAAATCCGGCTTCGCCGGAGACATTTTTCTATCGAAAAATTTACAAATTTAGCTTGCTGTAAGAACAATATATATATATGCTGCCTCGCTACCGCTCGCCAGAAAAAATATTAACACCTGGATGGGGGTAAACGTCTTAAAACAGTATGCTGGATGGGGCCGAATGGATACAAGCCAAAGAGAGAGGAAGAGAGAAAAAAAAGCGAGGTGGGGCCCCTTTAAAGCCTCTCTTCGAAAATTTTCCTACAGTATATTTTCGAATGAAGTCTGACCATTTTCCTACTGTCAGGTAATTGGGTGATGTTCAGAACCAGATAAATTTATGCGAAGAATACAACCACCATTTTACAGTCACCACCAAAAAGTCAATATATCTACTGTAAAAATTCGAATGGTAAAATAAAGGTATATACAATTATTTAGTATATTGATGGTGACATACCTTTAGTATATTGATAGTGACATACCTTTCAGCTCTTATACTAAACGGCTATATTGCTGCCAAAATATGGAATTGCTAAGGGTAGATTATTATGGACACTTGATCAACCCTTCGCATGCCCATACTATATAGTGTGTAGTGTTAGTTTATATATGGACAATATGGGACTTTCAGAATTCTCAAACCACGTAACCTTAATCCATACATATATATACAGTATATACAGGTATATACTATACATATATATCTATATTTATCTATCTATCTATCTATCTAACTTTGTATATATACCTCTCCCAACGAAATTAGACGGAGGCTATGTTTTTTGCCTCCGATTGTCTATGTGTTTGTTTGTTTCGTTCCTGGCTTGGAACGAGGTAATAATAAAAAGATCAATATTAATAATAATACAAATAACAACAATAATGACAATTATACTAATAACAATAATGATAATAATGAAGTATGCTAGGCCTAAATGGTGCCCAAATAAACAGAACCGGTAGAACTCTCAAGACTCTCCTAGTTCAGCTCTCCTCACCACCAGACCGCCGCCAGACATGGGTTCCCAGAAATTTTCCGGTGATTTAAGGAGAACCAGTTGCTCGGCCGGGATTACCCCCTCCGTCAGTTCACGTAATTGTTGTTCTCCACGAAGCGTCTTACGTGGTGTGATGTAAGATATTCAGTGTAAAGCTGGTATCACACGAGAGCTATTTTAGTCAACATTCGATGATCAAAATTTGTCTGCCAATATTTAGGGGATATTTTACAGTATTATAATATTATATATATATATATATATATATACATTATTATAATATTACAATATTATACAGTATGTGTTAGTGTGTGTGTGTGTGTGTGTGTGTGTGTGTCTGTGTGCGTGTGTGTGACATAATAAATATATTAACTACTCATTAATATTCGGCTGCGTGAACATAAAATCTGTATATATATTTGTGTTTTCTATTGTATGAGGGAGACAAAAGGCAAAGCCACCTATAACAAGTGTCTCTCCCAAAGATGAAAGAGTGACGGAGCCAAATTAAGGGTGGTCACTAATATCAGGCTGCGGGAAATGGAAACATGGTCCACTTGCCCTTAAGGGGGATCACCGGCTTTTTTTTTATCTTTCTCTCCTTTTCTCTCTTTTCCTGGCTTGTATCCATTCGGCCCCATTCAGCCAACTGTTTTAAAACGTTTATCCCCATCCAGGTGTCCATTTCTTCCTGGCGAGCAATAGCGAGCCAGCATTGTATGGAGAAATCAGGCTTCGCCGGAGACAATTTTTCTATCGAAAAATGTACAAATTTAGCTTGCTGTCAAAACAAAAATATAAATATGCTGGCTCGCATACCGCTCGCCAGGAAAATATTGACACCTGAATGGGGGTAAACGTCTTAAAACAGTAGGCAGAATGGTGCCGAATGGATACAAGCCAAAGAGAGAGGGAGAGAAAGAGAAAAAAAGCGAGGTGGGCTCCCTTAATCCACATAAGTATTGTTAGTTTGTCACCACCAAAGGTCACCCACCCTGCCGCCCCTGGCTTAAGGGGAGGTGGGTCGTTTTTCTGGACCACTTTCTCCCTCATGTTTAGCCCCATTAGTTTTCAGATGTTAAGATGCTTGCCCCATTAGTTAGTCGATTTTAAGACCTTTCGCCCCATTTCGTCGTCAATATTTAGACCTTTCGTGCTATTTAGGTGTCTATTTTTTCCCTGGCGAACGATAGTGAGCCTGTAATGTTGGAAGAACCGGCCTTCGTCCGGGACATTTTTCTACCGAAAAATGTACAAATTAATCTAGAAGGGGGATTTACTGGATGTGTTTTATTTAATTTGATGGAGGTCTAGGGAGGAAACTAGAAAAATAATGAATACATGAAAAAATCGGCCGAAAAGTGAACCATCTCCCCTTAAAGGGAGTTAGGTCGTTTTTCTAGATCCCCTTCTCCCTCATATTTAGCCCTATTTGTTTTGAGATTAAAAGACGTTTGGTCCATTAGATTGGCTGTTATAAAACCTTTCTCCCCGTTTAATTTTCAATGTTAAGACCTTTCGTGAAATTTATACTAACAAAACTTTGGCCCCATAAACTGAATATCAATATGATCCTGATCGTAGCCGTTTTGCAATAAATCGTTAATTGCAAGTATACCTGCTTATATTGTATTGAGTATTGAGTTGTGATTGAATATTGTATTGAGTATTGAGTTGTGATTGAATATTGAACAGGGAATGTATCGTTAATTATGAAAGGATTCCATTATTATGTAGAGAAGATATAGTAGGTTCTTTTATGTAGGTTCTTATTATGTAGAGAAGAAATAGTAGGTTCTTATTATGTAGAGAAGATATAGTAGGTTCTTTTATGTAGGTTCTTATTATGTAGAGAAGATATAGTAGGTTCTTTTATGTAGGTTCTTATTATGTAGAGAAGATATAGTAGGTTCTTATTATGTAGAGAAGATATAGTAGGTTCTTTTATGTAGGTTCTTATTATGTAGAGAAGATATAGTAGGTTCTTTTATGTAGGTTCTTATTATGTAGAGAAGATATAGTAGGTTCTTTTATGTAGGTTCTTATTATGTAGAGAAGATATAGTAGGTTCTTTTATGTAGGTTCTTATTATGTAGAGAAGATATAGTAGGTTCTTATTATGTAGAGAAGATATAGTAGGTTCTTTTATGTAGGTTCTTATTATGTAGAGAAGATATAGTAGGTTCTTATTATGTAGAGAAGATAGTAGGTTCTTTTATGTAGGTTCTTATTATGTAGAAAAGATATAGTAGGTTCTTTTATGTAGGTTCTTATTATGTAGAGAAGATATAGTAGGTTCTTATTATGTAGAGAAGATATAGTAGGTTCTTTTATGTAGGTTCTTATTATGTAGAGAAGATATAGTAGGTTCTTATTATGTAGAGAAGATATAGTAGGTTCTTTTATGTAGGTTCTTATTATGTAGAGAAGATATAGTAGGTTCTTATTATGTAGAGAAGATATAGTAGGTTCTTTTATGTAGGTTCTTATTATGTAGAGAAGATATAGTAGGTTCTTATTATGTAGAGAAGATATAGTAGGTTCTTATTATGTAGAGAAGATATAGTAGGTTCTTTTATGTAGGTTCTTATTATGTAGAGAAGATATAGTAGGTTCTTATTATGTAGAGAAGATATAGTAGGTTCTTTTATGTAGGTTCTTATTATGTAGAGAAGATATAGTAGGTTCTTATTATGTAGAGAAGATATAGTAGGTTCTTATTATGTAGAGAAGATATAGTAGGTTCTTTTATGTAGGTTCTTATTATGTAGAGAAGATATAGTAGGTTCTTATTATGTAGAGAAGATATAGTAGGTTCTTTTATGTAGGTTCTTATTATGTAGAGAAGATATAGTAGGTTCTTATTATGTAGAAGATATAGTAGGTTCTTATTATGTAGAGAAGATATAGTAGGTTCTTTTATGTAGGTTCTTATTATGTAGAGAAGATATAGTAGGTTCTTATTATGTAGAGAAGATATAGTAGGTTCTTTTATGTAGGTTCTTATTATGTAGAGAAGATATAGTAGGTTCTTATTATGTAGAGAAGATATAGTAGGTTCTTATTATGTAGAGAAGATATAGTAGGTTCTTTTATGTAGGTTCTTATTATGTAGAGAAGATATAGTAGGTTCTTATTATGTAGAGAAGATATAGTAGGTTCTTTTATGTAGGTTCTTATTATGTAGAGAAGATATAGTAGGTTCTTATTATGTAGAGAAGATATAGTAGGTTCTTTTATGTAGGCTCTTATTATGTAGAGAAGATATAGTAGGTTCTTATTATGTAGAGAAGATATAGTAGGTTCTTATTATGTAGAGAAGATATAGTAGGTTCTTTTATGTAGGTTCTTATTATGTAGAGAAGATATAGTAGGTTCTTATTATGTAGAGAAGATATAGTAGGTTCTTTTATGTAGGTTCTTATTATGTAGAGAAGATATAGTAGGTTCTTATTATGTAGAGAAGATATAGTAGGTTCTTTTATGTAGGTTCTTATTATGTAGAGAAGATATAGTAGGTTCTTATTATGTAGAGAAGATATAGTAGGTTCTTATTATGTAGAGAAGATATAGTAGGTTCTTATTATGTAGAGAAGATATAGTAGGTTCTTATTATGTAGAGAAGATATAGTAGGTTCTTTTATGTAGGTTCTTATTATGTAGAGAAGATATAGTAGGTTCTTATTATGTAGAGAAGATATAGTAGGTTCTTTTATGTAGGTTCTTATTATGTAGAGAAGATATAGTAGGTTCTTATTATGTAGAGAAGATATAGTAGGTTCTTATTATGTAGAGAAGATATAGTAGGTTCTTATTATGTAGAGAAGATATAGTAGGTTCTTATTATGTAGAGAAGATATAGTAGGTTCTTTTATGTAGGTTCTTATTATGTAGAGAAGATATAGTAGGTTCTTATTATGTAGAGAAGATATAGTAGGTTCTTTTATGTAGGTTCTTATTATGTAGAGAAGATATAGTAGGTTCTTATTATGTAGAGAAGATATAGTAGGTTCTTTTATGTAGGCTCTTATTATGTAGAGAAGATATAGTAGGTTCTTATTATGTAGAGAAGATATAGTAGGTTCTTATTATGTAGAGAAGATATAGTAGGTTCTTTTATGTAGGTTCTTATTATGTAGAGAAGATATAGTAGGTTCTTATTATGTAGAGAAGATATAGTAGGTTCTTTTATGTAGGTTCTTATTATGTAGAGAAGATATAGTAGGTTCTTATTATGTAGAGAAGATATAGTAGGTTCTTTTATGTAGGTTCTTATTATGTAGAAAAGATATAGTAGGTTCTTTTATGTAGGTTCTTATTATGTAGAGAAGATATAGTAGGTTCTTTTATGTAGGTTCTTATTATGTAGAGAAGATATAGTAGGTTCTTTTATGTAGGTTCTTATTATGTAGAGAAGAAATAGTAGGTTCTTATTATGTAGAGAAGATATAGTAGGTTCTTATTATGTAGAGAAGATATAGTAGGTTCTTTTATGTAGGTTCTTATTATGTAGAGAAGATATAGTAGGTTCTTATTATGTAGAGAAGATATAGTAGGTTCTTATTATGTAGAGAAGATATAGTAGGTTCTTTTATGTAGGTTCTTATTATGTAGAGAAGATATAGTAGGTTCTTATTATGTAGAAAAGATATAGTAGGTTCTTTTATGTAGGTTCTTATTATGTAGAGAAGATATAGTAGGTTCTTTTATGTAGGTTCTTATTATGTAGAGAAGATATAGTAGGTTCTTATTATGTAGAGAAGATATAGTAGGTTCTTTTATGTAGGTTCTTATTATGTAGGGAAGATATAGTAGGTTCTTTTATGTAGGTTCTTATTATGTAGAGAAGATATAGTAGGTTCTTTTATGTAGGTTCTTATTATGTAGAGAAGATATAGTAGGTTCTTTTATGTAGGTTCTTATTATGTAGAGAAGATATAGTAGGTTCTTTTATGTAGAGAAGATATAGTAGGTTCTTTTATGTAGGTTCTTATTATGTAGAGAAGATATAGTAGGTTCTTTTATGTAGAGAAGATATAGTAGGTTCTTTTATGTAGAGAAGATATAGTAGGTTCTTTTATGTAGGTTCTTATTATGTAGAGAAGATATAGTAGGTTCTTTTATGTAGAGAAGATATAGTAGGTTCTTTTATGTAGGTTCTTATTATGTAGAGAAGATAGTAGGTTCTTTTATGTAGAGAAGATATAGTAGGTTCTTTTATGTAGGTTCTTATTATGTAGAGAAGATATAGTAGGTTCTTATTATGTAGAGAAGATATAGTAGGTTCTTTTATGTAGGTTCTTATTATGTAGAGAAGATATAGTAGGTTCTTTTATGTAGGTTCTTATTATGTAGAGAAGATATAGTAGGTTCTTTTATGTAGAGAAGATATAGTAGGTTCTTTTATGTAGGTTCTTATTATGTAGAGAAGATATAGTAGGTTCTTTTATGTAGGTTCTTATTATGTAGAGAAGATATAGTAGGTTCTTTTATGTAGGTTCTTATTATGTAGAGAAGATATAGTAGGGTCTTTTCCTGCTTTCTATGTGTCCGGAAATCTACTGCTATGGTGTGAACTTTCTCGATTTATTAAGATGAAACATTATTATGAAAGATTGCATACGATTATTTAACTCACCGAAAAAGAAAACAAAATGTCAGCTGTTCTCCAATTGTAAAGCTACTATGGGACCTTAAAGGTGAATTAGTCGAATTAAAGTTGAAAAGTGGTTGTTTACTGTATATATGGATGGAGTCATGAAAGAAATACTATCAAGAGCAGTGGATGTTGGTGTATCACTGAAAAGGGAGGGAATTGAGTGGAAGCTACCTATACTGCTGTTTGCGGATGATACAGTTCTGATGAGTGATAATGAATGGGAGTTGCAGGGTCTGGTAAATAAGTTTGGAACAGTGTGCGAAAAACGGAATTTGAAGGTATATGCGGGGAAGAGCAAGGTTATGGTCTTCGAAAGGGGTGAAGTCACAGAGTGTGAGGTGAAGCTGAACGGTCAGGCTATGGAGATCGTCAACTCTTTTAAGTATCTGGGCAGTGTGTTGAGTAAAGATGGGACTATGAATGAAGAAGTGCGGGAGAGGGTACAACAGGGGAAGATGGTTGTAGGAACGCTAAAAGCAGTAACAAGAAATAGGGCGGTCAGTATGGAAGTGAAGAAGTCCTTGCATGACAGTGTGGTAATCCCGACACTGACTTACGGAAGCGAAGCATGGACGTTGGTTGAGAGACTCAGACCAAGAGTGAGAGCAGTGGAAATGAATTACTTAAGGAGTGCGTGCGGAGTTACATGGAGGGATAGACAGACTAATGAGGAAGTAAGAAGGAGGTGTGGTGTGGAGGTAGATGTGCTGGAAAGTGTGAAAAGAAACAACTTGAGATGGTTCGGCCATATGGAACGTATGGAAAGCGAGAGAATGACTAAGAGGGTGTACGAGAGCGAGGTGGAGGGACAGAGAGGGAGAGGTAGACCGAATGAGAGGTGGAAGGATGGAGTGAGGAAGTACATGAACGAAGGCGGTGCTGGTTGGGGGGAGGGGCGTCGACTGACTGGGGACAGAGGTGCATGGGGGCGGTTCGTTCGTGGCCACCCCTTCGGGGATCACGGCGTCAGGCAATAGATAGATAGATAGAAAGTTGAAATGTCGATTGCAACATTTGAGCGTGGCTTCAAAAAAATATAGTAAACACGATCCGAAGTGTCCTTGGAACTAAGAAAGGAAAATGAACCAAAATATACTTATCTTAACAAAATAAGAACATTTGAGACACAACTTTTGAGTACGACTGAAAAATATAAAATTAAATTAAATCAAATTGTTGGCGTCTGAGCCCTACGTTCATTTCAGCACGTCTCCAGCGGCCTACTCACACTTTTTGTTTCTGTGTTAAGCCTTGACTTTCTCGGCGGTGGCATTTCACAACATTCTCTCTCTCTCTCTCTCTCTCTCTCTCTCTGGCGCGCGGGGGTGGGGGTCTGAGGTAGTGATTCACGTAGACCGTACTCGTAGTTGCTATGGAAATCGGAAGTTTGTTGACCTATTTTGTTGCTATCCTTTGTTGTCGCTTTTTTGTGGTCGTCCTTCAGTCACCCTTAGCTAATTGATATACAGTATACGCAAACACTCAAGTTAATATATATATATATATATATATATATATATATATATATATATACTGTATATATATATATATACATATATATATACGGTATATATCCCAACACATCATAATACCTTACAGCACCACATACAGTACCAACGAAGGGTTTTTCATAGTCTTTATTACTTAAAGATAGTTCAACCCGAAAGTAAAGCACGATATTCACTCCGCCCATCCTCAAGCATTCCACCTCGTTAATTCAGTGTTATGTGTCTCCCTCTGACGTCACTAACCCCCCCTGCCCCCCACTCCAAGGCAACAGGAAGCTACCCACAGTTCGGGTTCGGGTACTACTGGCCTGGTTTATCAATGGAACAATATTTGGCCGATTTCATTGAGAAGGGAAAATATTGCGTAGATCCGGGTTCAGCTGCGGAGAAAGAGTGGTACAGGGTTTGGTGGATGTTTGATTATCTTGCAATTATATTCTGAGAAGGATTTGTTTAATACCTGTATATCTTTAGCGCAAGGTCTTTCACATACTAACTATTCCTTGTAGTATCTTGTAACTCCTTCATTCCCATCCTCTCCCCCTTCTTCAACCTAGCTACATACAGTATGTTCTCCATCCATCCCTCCCTCCTTCCTTCCTTCCTTCCTTCCTTCTTTCCCTTTCTTCCTTCCTTCCTTACCTCCTTCCTTCCTAGCCTTCCTCTCACTTCAATGTTCCCAGTGTACATTTTTCAATCCTACACCCCTCCTTCCTTCCCACCCTACCTTTTACTTCAATTCCCCCTCACTCCCCCCCCCCCCTTCTCTCTCTCTCTCTCTCTCTCTCTCTCTCTCTCTCTCTCTCTCTCTCTCTCTCTCTCTCTCTCTCTCTCTCTCTCACACACACGCACCCACACACACACCGACACACACCCAGAACCACTGGCCATCACAACAGCACTCAGATAAGACTCAAGTGGACCATAATCAAGAGATGAACACCAGCAGCAGGCTTGATGGGCGGCACGTACTGTATGTAGCGCGGGCGAACGGGTGAAGGGAGAGAGAATGACAGCTGGGTGGGTAGGAAGGAGACGGGCAGGCGGAAGAATAAGAAGAAGATGAGGAAGAATAAGAAAAAGAAAAAGAAGAAGACGAAGAAGAAGAAGATGGTGGTGATGATGATGATGATGATGAGGAAGAAGAAGAAGAAGAAGAAGAAGTAGTAGTAGATGGTGATGATGACGGATCGAGAGGGTACTTAGTAAGAAATAAATTGCTAAATTTTGAAAAGCAAGTTATCCCTTTCAATAAAATGCAATTATACAACCTGTGTGTCCTCCCTGTACTAATTTATGGATCAGAAACTTGGAGTATAATAAAGTATCTAGAACGCAAACTTAGGTGTTCCCAAAGAGGAATGGATATGAGAACAAACAAAATTAGAAGATATTTGCAGTGCTATAAATAATAGGAACTGGTCCTGGGCAGGTCATACATTTAAAAGAGATGATAACAGATGGACAACTAGAGTGAAATAATGGAAACCTAGAGATACAGCTAGATGAAGGGGTAGACAGAGAACCAGATGGAGGGATGAGATCCGAAAGTTTGCTGGGGTGGGGTAGAACAGGCTAACATCTAACTGATTCGAATGGAAACGTTTGGGAGAGGCCTTTGTCCTGCAGTGGACTAACTCAGGCTGAGGATGATGATGGTGATATTGTAAATAAAATGTGTGAAATTACAATAACAAATATGAAATTAATAGGGAGGGGGAAGATCAGGCCAGGTCAGGTGAATATATTGAGGGATACGCCTGTACAACGGCACCTCGTATTTACTTTCCGAAGAGTGTTGAGAGGGGAGAAGAGGTATTGGAGAGAGAAGGTAGCTATTGGAGTGGCTTTGTCATGTGTGTTATTAGTCTTTATACGTCGTCGAGGCGTCCACCGACTGGGTGCGAGCATGTGAAGCACGATATGTCCACCTAGGCTGGGATCAAACCCAGGTCAAGCAGATTCGCACTTGAGCGTGCTATCCACTCGACCGCCGCGGCATGACTGGCACAAAAAAAGAAGAGGTAATTATAACCGTGATGATGATGATGGATTCCTTGATAGATACAAGGGACTGGAGTTTTTCGAAAAGTGGCTCCAGTCCTGACCCTATTCTTGACTTACAGTTTGTTGGCTTAATAATCCAGAAAGGTTGATAGCCTCTGAAGTCCTATTTTAACTAACTAACTTGATATATGTTGATACAGTCTGGTGAGAAGGGTTGAAGAAGGAGAATACTATGAAGAAAAAGGAGACAAATGATAAGATGTTGTTGTTGTTCCTGTTGATGAAGATGGATTCCTTGCCAGATGGTCTAGAGGGGGATCTATGGCAAGACGAGAGATAGTGTTACGAGAACTCATGTGTTCACCAAAAGGTCATCATAAGGATAATGAGCTCGAATGGTAGTATCCCATTAGAGTGAAATTATAATGCTAGGTCAGTGGGTGGTGGAGGGTGAAGACTTAATGATAAAATATATACTGAGCGATAAAGATTAAATAATAGTTAATGAAGGAGCTCAACATTGGTGAAGAATCAAAATTATAAAGATTATACACAATAGAGTTAAGCGTATAGCAGTATTAATTGCAAGATAGTTCTCATGAGTGAAACAGAATTAACTGGCGTAGCTGCTGTTCACAGCAGATAAGTTTAGGAAAGTTAATCGAATCTTCTCCTTAATTATTTACCTAATAGTTGCATTTCGGAGGTTCGTTTTGCTGTTTGTGGGTTCATATTGGACCAGGATTTGTGTCTTAGAATGTAAAGGTGGCCACATAAGTTATGTGCCTTGTCGTGATCTTATGTATGCAAGTATAATAGTATGAATGAGTGTGGTTTCTTTTAATTGTCAGTTGACTATTCAGATGAGTTAACCACTGCATAACAAACTAAATTCGTAATTAAATTGTGATCAGTACATTTCCATGTATAAGATCACAGAGAGGAACATAAATACTGTGGCCAACTGCACATGCATTTCGGGGATTCAGTTAAAAGTGAGAAAGGGCTTGGAGGACAGGAGTTCTCGAAAAGGGGCTGGGAGGACGAGTTCTCGAAAAAGGGCTCCAGTCTTGACACTTTTATTGAATTACAGTGTGCTGGCTTAATAATCCAGAAGGGTTGATAGCCTATGAAGTCCTATTTTAACTAACTAACTAAGGAAAGGGCCATAATGTTTGTCCTAGAGTGAACAGACAGCCAAAACTCGATTGCATAACCTCTTGCCATGCGGGGTTGATTGCACACAGGGAGTCCAATTGTGAGAGTTTTCATTGATAACAGTTTAGCAAGAGAGGGAGCACAGTGATGACGTGAGAGAGATAAGAGCTTGGAGGAGGTGGTGAGATACGACCTATTCCTTACCATGGCTTTATTTCAATTTTTTTCTCTCGCTCTCGCTCTCTCTCTCTCTCTCTCTCTCTCTCTCTCTCTCTCTCTCTCTCTCTCTCTCTCTCTCTCTCTCTCTACACATACACACACATATAATATATATATATATATATATATATATATATTGTATATGCTGTAAGAGTGATGAAACCATAAATCCCTGCATCACATTTGCTCCCCAGAACTTGTCTCCGGCCCCAACATAAATTCCCTTAAGTTGCCCAACTTGTGTGTTGGGTAGGGTGGGAGAGGATGGGGGGTGGAGTGGGTGGGGTGGGATGGTGGGTGGTGTGTTAAATGGGATGGGGTGGGGTGGGTGGTGGGTGTGATTGAGAAGCAGAGCAATAAAGCCTGATTCTGAGAAGTAAGCACTTACAGACACAAACAACCACAAAATACGTGCATGCAGATAAATGTATGCAGTATTATACCTAATCGCATGCAGATAAATGTATGCAGTATTATACCTAATCGCATGCAGATAAATGTATGCAGTATTATACCTAATCGCATGCAGATAAATGTATGCAGTATTATACCTAATCGCATGCAGATAAATGTATGCAGTATTATACCTAATCGCATGCAGATAAATGTATGCAGTATTATACCTAATCGCATGCAGATAAATGTATGCAGTATTATACCTAATCGCATGCAGATAAATGTATGCAGTATTATACCTAATCGCATGCAGATAAATGTATGCAGTATTATACCTAATCGCATGCAGACACGTATACATACGTATATGAGTAATTAAAGGCCTATAGGTTGATGTGAGAAAAGGTCAACCTATGGGTACTGCGATGTAATTCTCCTAGGATTATAGTCACTGCTCTGAACGACAACTAGGCTAGAGGCTCATATACTGTATATATATATATATATATATATATATATATATATATATATATATATATATATATATATATATATATATATATATTATATGAATATATATACTGTATATATATATACTGTATATATATATACTGTATATATATATACTGTATATATATTTTGTTTTTGCTTTTAAGTTTGTTCCCTAGACCTCCATAAAAAAAAATGCTTCCAAGACTTACATTCTAGATAAATGTGTAAAATCTCGAAACTAATGGGGCTACACATGAGGTCCAAAAAAACACACACCCTTAAGGTTCCAGCCTTACCAACCGATACTAAAGTCACTGGAAGTTGTTCTGGCTACTTAATCATTCTATATACTGCAATAGTTTACATAATAGTACTATGTGAACAAGGAGTGATTGCTGACTACCCTCATTAACCCTTTCAGCACCGGTGCCGTCCTTTTAAATATATTCTGGCTACTATTAGACGATTTTGTTCCGTTTAGAAATGGGCCTCCAGCAATTAACAGGCGTTGAACTATCTTACTTAACCCTTTTTACTACTACTGATCCTTCTTAAACTGCACATTTATAAGCTTCCATATTTACAGAATGCCGTGTTGTAATAACATATTTCTTAATGATCCCTTTCCATGGAAATAACTAGTCATTTATATAGAAAGTATATTCGGTGAAAAGCAAGCATGAATATCCTAGATTGACTTATTAACTGGTTACACAGAGAAATGTAAAAAATAATGTAAGATTTGAGAACAAAGGAGATAACACACGTCACAAGCTATATAAAATTATTCTTCAGAAAGACATTTTCTTCGAAACTGAATTCTATATTTTCAGAAAAATTAGAGAAAGAAAGGTTAAAGATCATGTCTGTGTTTTTCCTCCCACACAAGTTACCTATTTGTTAACATTAACCCTCATGAAGATGTCTAGGGAATCGCTAAGAATGCAACTCCATCAAGCCAAACAGCAAGCCACCTGACGACGATTGTGACAATGAACTTACTGGTGCCCCATTCCCTAGCAACTGCAGTAATTTGGCCACCCTGCAATCCATCACGCAGTCCCGTATGTAAAGTATGGTGTAGTCCCTTATTCCTGGTATAGTCTATAGGCTTATGTAATATTTTCTAGATTTGTCATTTTTTTGGGTAGATTCTTGGCACTCATGTCTAAACACATCTAGAAACTTCACTGATGTCTAAACACATCTAGAAACTTCACTGATTTAGAAAAAAAGGGTGCCAGTTTTTCTAACATTTAGGGTCTCCATTTTGAATTTCAAAATGGCCATCACCGAAATTTTTGTTTTTTTAAATAATTGCCAATTAACCATAACTATTCATTCAAATGTCATACAATATTTGTTTCATTTTATCTAAACTCATATAAAGGGGTCAATGATTCATTGGAAACAAAATAAGAGCACTAGAAATACTCTAAATTAGCAAAAATCCAAGATGGCCACCAGATTTCAGGCTTTTTTAAATGTAAATGTACTGTTGAACCAATGGACATAGGAATATGTTTTGGTGTCTAACCATATGTTTTGGCATATGAGGATTCCAATAATAACAACGTATTTATGATTGGAACACTCTTTACCAATCCTCCAAAACATTTAATAGAAATGCACTTGTTGCTTTTCAATGCTTTGATTGGCTACCAATGCCTCAGGTTCTTCGGTGGTTTCTGCTGATTCATCAGGCTGTGATGTACTTGAATCGGACAAATCTGGAGCTTTAGAGTCAACGCCAGGCAAGTTGATGTTTGTTGACGAGTTTCCTCTGTTACAGTAACGAGCAGTCATCCAAGCGAGGTCATTGACTTGTGAAGCATCGTACAGCTTGTCATATACGCCCATCTTGTAGCTGGCATACTGTGGACTTGTCTGTGGTTTCGGACTGCCTTCGATAGCGCAAGGCAGTAACTGGATAACTGTTTGTGGGACATTGCTTAGAGTTTCTGATAAAGGCTGTTGGCTACTGAGCTGAAGTTGATTAACTATCGTTTCACCATCGCCTGATGACTGATACACTCCAATGGCCATGCCATGGAAACTGTGTTTCCCATCTGGAGTGTCAACTTTCTTCTCAATGTTATCCATTGATGCTCGTATGGTCTTGTTTTCAGAAGACCTGGTGGAACATAAACACCATACTCTCTCATGTTTTCGCATACGGAATTAGCAATGCTGTTACATATCTTCTGTACTCTGTCATATGTAACTCCTACGCCTGCATTGTTCAGCAGCGTTATTGCCTTTTGACTTCGGAAACTGTGATGCATGTACAATGAGAGTCCTACTGAGTAAGGGCTCTTAAATATACACCGAAATTCAGCTGTAGTTGATTTTGGTGTTAGAGACATTTGTCTCTTTGTCTTGCATGCTTGCACTATGGAATGTGAAAGAATGCGACATGTGTTGTTAAGCTCTTTGGCACGTGTGTCTGTTGTTGCAGCTTGAGATCCTTGTACTGTCCACCTCATCATATTGACTAGTTCTACAGGTACACACTGTTCTTCGCAATCTGTCAATGAGCCGTTAAATGTCCATGGGTTAGATCTGCGCGATTGCAAGATAGATTGCCTGATCAGTTTTGAGCAACGAAAGATGGCCTTCATGTCTCGTCTGATAGCTAAGACATCACGTTCCTCCACAACAGTATCTATTGCTGACCGAACAGTTTCCTTAGAATAAATGACTGCAGGTTTTCTTCCTTTTGCTTCAGTAATTGTGAAGTTCGATATTTGTTCTTCTATTTTGGTGAGGAGCACTGCACGTGTAATCTGTTGGTTTCGAATGCCATGATCGCGCATCATATGGTTGTATCGTGTTGCTACTTCACTCAAGGTAAGGATGCTTCCTTGATCTAGAGAGTCCTGCAATTCAGCACTGAACTCGATCTCTGCAGAAATAAATTGCACTGTATTTTCTGCTTGAGATGACGGTTCTCTGTTGCCGACTCTTTCTTTGGCTTGTATGTACTTGCGCCAGTTAGCGGTATGGCAACTTTTGTGATATTTAATATCTCTTGAAAGAAAGTCTGCATCAGTTATGATGTTTGCTAGATTTACTGTCCACTGTTCATTCCCGCTAACATCAACTATGTTTTGGATTGACACTCCAACATTGGAACTTCGACAAGTAACAAGGCGTTCTGTCTTACCACCACAAATCTTCTCGTTTTGACAGTAGAAGCAGTGTTCCCTTTGGAACGGAGGGTAACGAGATCTTGTTAGTGAGCTGGTAGATGCAGAGGTTGCCTCGTTTGGGGTGTTAGATGTTTGGGACGCGGGAGGGCGACCGCCGACTTTGCTGTATGACAATACACTTGACTCTTGGGATGAAATCGCTTTGTCATATCTAGCTTTGTCTCTCTCAATGTGTTGTTTGTGTGTTGCTTTACCATGACATGATTTGTGCCACACTGCATGTTGGTTGTTCAGTTCTTCTCCAGATATGCCACTCAGTTTTTTATGCAAACGAACATACTCAGGGTTTTGGTATTGAGCCCTATTTTTTATACAGTCCACCAATGGTTGGTATGATTCCAATTCTGGTTGTCGCAGATGCTCCAGCTGGTGATCACCTTTAATGTAAGTGAACTTGTCTCCTTGACACAATAAGCAGAGTCGAAAGTCAATGGAAGATTCAGTCGCACGCTTCTTCCGTGCTGGTTCTTCACTGGACGCCATGCTTAACCTGGAAAAAATAAAGCAGTAAGTTATTTGGTTCACATTGGATATGCATCATTACATACTGTGAGCAGAAAATATTTGTCATATACCAGTAATAAGTGTCACATTCATACCAATATTTCTTGATAATAACGCCGAAAACCTGTTGATATCCATGCAAACAGAGTTCAGATGAACAGTTGTCTCAACTATGATACATTTGGTACCCAAACTCTTTGCACACATTTCGATTATGTGTTTAAAATAATTTTGAATACCAAAAAATCATTCAGATTGGTTTAAAAAAGGCGGCCATTTTGAAATTCAAAATGGAGGCCCTAAATGTTAATGGAAAAACTGGCACCCATTTTTGTCTTAATCAGTGATGTTCCTAGGTGTGTTTAAACATAGGTGCCAAGAATCTACCCAAAATTTTGCTTTTTTTTACATAAGCCCACAGACTAGTAGCTGGGGTGTCTCCTTCCCGCACGTAGTAGCCCCCCACGGCCCTTCACCTACATTATTCACTTGACTGTTTATTTGGCTGTCCCTCCCTCCGTCAGTCTCTACCGCCTCTCGTTCATTCTCTCGGGGCTCCTTTTCTTAACACTTTGACCCTGGGAGGTCCTTCCTTAATACGCATCCAATTGTGCATTTGTCAAATGCATTTGTTGACTGTTGGGGTACACCAAGCTTTAAAATCAGATTCTATTTTTTATGACATGTCTTAGGGCTGAATTTGACACTGAAAGTATAATCTGTACGAATTATCTTTAAAAATTATCTCCCACAGATGCTCAGGACAGATGTTTATTTGGGTGTCACTCAGAGATCGCTACTGTCATTCTCTTGGGTCCCCTCTTGTTAACCCTTTGACTGTGTGAGGTCCTTCCTTTATGCGCAGCCACACGCACGGGTCTAAGTTGTAAACATTGTGCGGTCATATGTAGCAATAAATGATACACAAAACAAGTGTTTCATTAGTTATATACAGTATTCTGAACTGACCATTACTCATTGTTGTTTACCATTATTGTTACATTTCATCATAAAGTTTCACCATGTAAACTCGTGCACAGACTGTGTTGAGGTTTATGGACCTACCCATACGGTACATCACAGTCTGTTGGTAACAGAAAGAGTATTATATCTCGTGGCTGTGGGCTTACGGATTACTTCTGAAATTAAATTCAACATAAATTAACTCCCAATGATGTCAAGGCATTAATCTGGAATCGAACAACAGTCAGTATAATTTCAAGTGTTATGACCACTCAACCACATCTCTCCTATCGTTATAGTATTGTAATCCCTCAGATATCAGTTGCAAGTGTGTTATTTTATATTCTAGGCATAGGATGCCAACAGATATTTATTATATTTATCATATATACAACAAATAGAGCTAAGATAAGTAGAAATACAGGCAGATATATATAGAGAAATATAAACAAACATGATTAATTTAAGCAGGTTATGAATTAATACACATTGTTTCATATTTGCATGGACATATACTGTCTATACAAGACCTGTTAATTATTAGGTTGTACTGAATATCAAAAGTGAAGTATGGTCTATTAATGATTACATTCTAGCTAGCATAAAATTGTGTTTTGCAATTTAGAAAGGTCCTGTGAGAATTTGTGTATAATGGAATATTTGCACACATTTGATTCCTAGAGGTACTTTCTAAACTAAATAAAATCGACTAATGTAAGCCAGGATAAAATTATAATATCATATTAACCCCTTCCATAACGGGGACATCCATTGTATTCGATTCTGGCTACTATTAGACGATTATATTCAGCTTAAAAAGGGCCTCCAGCAATGAACATGCTTCGAACTATCTCATTCAACCCTTTTTACTACTAGAGATCCTTCTTAAACTGCACAAAATCGTCTAAATATAGCTAGAATATAATGAAAAAGACGTCGCCGGTACCGAAGGGGTTAAATCACTAGTTGAGCTCCACCTCCAGAGTCCCATTCAGCCACCCATCACCACTTAACCCCTTCTGTACAGGCGATGTCTGTTTTATTATATGCTAGCTAAATTTAGACGATTTTGTGCAGCTTAAAAACGACCTGTGGCAGTAAGAAGGGTTGAAGTGATATAGTTCGAAGCCTGTTAACAGCTGGAGGCCCGTTTTAAACTGAATACAATCGTCTAATATAGGCCAGAGTAAAACTAAAAGGCCGCCATCGGTACTGAAAGGGTTAACGTCAATGGAGTGCCACTTCATCCGTTACACAACATTCAATTCAACCTGTCCATCTTAGCTCATATACATACACACACACACGCACGTACACACACACTCTCTCTCTCTCTCACGCACACACACACACACACGCACACACACAGCAAACCCTTTTAAAATGGGTAACTATTATATCAACTCGAAAGACATCTGCAAAGCTAATACACAATATTTAACTGGTCAATTAGCGCTCATATGCAATCTCTTGCGTTGGTCCTTATTATAAGTTAATATAAGTTAGAGTTAAGCTACAAACTGTTCCTCTGTACATTTTCAGCCTACGGCTGCAATTATCAATAAACCATTTATTATTATTATTATTATTATTATTATTATTATTACACACACATGTACACGTGCTGTACACACACACGTGCGCGCGCACACACACAAAAACGCACGCATGTTGCATAATCTTAAAAACCGACGTATCATAAATGTTGTGAGAAAGTTGCTTACGTTGTTATTTCCGAATTTACAAAATTTTCCCACAATGCATGAGAGAGAGAGAGAGAGAGAGAGAGAGAGAGAGACAGAGACAGAGAGACGGAGAGAGAGAGAGAGAGAGAGTACAAAGGAGTACAAAGTACAAAGGAAATCAAGCAACAACAGATCTAGTGACCCTTCTAGGTTGCTTGTCCTCCAAAACACTGAGGATCAAGTGTCCAAACAGTGGTTTAGAGTGGGTAAGGGAACATTGGAAAGGGAATTACTGCCCTGGAACTAATGTCCGTGGCAGGATTAGGAAGTTAGTAGGGGACAGATGGGTTAGTAACTGAGGGGGGGATAAAATAAAGTTATTCATTTACAAACGCAGTCAGTCGCGGGTTTGATGCGAGATATTTGTCTAGGCGGAGTTTAAATGAATCAACGGTGATGCAGTCTATAACGTTTCGGGGAAGCCCATTCCACAAGTTGACAACTCGATTGAAGAAGAAATTCTTAGATTCGTGTGAGTTAAAAGATTTACCAATAATTTTGCAACCGTTTCCCCGCGTGTAATTAGATTGGTCGATAGTGAAGTACTTACTACAGTTCATATTGTCGATGCCTTTGATGATTTTGAACACTTGAATTAAGTCACCTCTTAATCTGCGCTGGGTTAAAGGAAATAGATTTAATTCTCTAAGACGCTCTTCGTATGGTTTGTTCTTTAGGCTAGGTATCATTTTGGTAACTCTACGTTGAACTCGTTCTAGCTTGTTTATATCTTTTTGGTAATAAGGGCACCAGGATTGAACGCAGTATTCCAGAAGAGGGCGGACTAAGGAATTGTAAAGGGTTAGGATAACTTCTTTGGATTTATGCTCAAATGACCTGCCTATAAAGCCAATGATTTTGTTTGCCTTCTTAACAACTTCTGAACATTGTTGACTCGGTTTTAGGTTACTCGATATTGTTACTCCCAGATCGGTTTCTCTGTTTACATTCTTAAGCTGAGTGCCATTCATCGAATAGTTTGCTTTCTCATTTAGGTATCCGATATGTAGTACTTTACATTTATCCGCATTGAAACTCATTTGCCAAATTTGGGCCCAACATGACAATTTATCTAGATTGTGTTGCATATCGTCAACTTGTTCTTTTGAGAGTACGCTATTTGCAATTTTTGTATCGTCAGCAAATTTTGAGATTGTACAGGTGAGACCCTCATCTATGTCGTTGATGTAAATTAGAAAGAGAATTGGTCCTAGTACCGATCCCTGGGGTACCCCGCTACTTACATTGGTCCATTTAGATGCCTTACCGTTTATGACTACTCTTTGCTTTCTGTCGCTGAGCCAATTTTCTATCCATTTCAACACACCGTCTTGTATTCCATGCGCTTTTAGTTTTAGCAGTAAACGTTTGTGGGGAACTTTGTCAAAGGCCTTTTGAAAATCAAGGTATATAATATCTACAGCTTTACTCTCATCGTAGAGGTTGAGGATATCGTGGAAGAAGTCTAAGAGGTTTGTTAAACAGGAACGTTTTTTACGAAAGCCGTGTTGAGTATCTTTAAGTATGTTATTTTCCTCTAAGTGATTTACGAGTCTGTCTCGTATGACCGTTTCTAGCATTTTACATACAACTGAGGTTAAGCTAATTGGACGATAGTTACTGGGTAGGGATTTGCTGCCTTTTTTGAATATCGGTGTTACGTTGGCTAGTTTCCACTGATCGGGCATAGTTCCAGACTGCAAGGATTTATTGAATAGTAATGTCAGTGGTTTGGAGAGCTCATCCTTAGCTTCCTTTAGAACTCTAGGCGAGATTGTATCAGGTCCAGGCGTTTTATTTACCTTGAGTTTATCTAAACAATTCAATACTTCTCTCTCTGTAACGGTGATATTGCTTAGAACATCTGAATTATCAATCTGAATCGGCGATGGTGTAGGGATATCACTGAGGTCTTCTGTTGTAAAAACTGATGCAAAGAAGGTATTGAGGGCATTACTCATTTGTACTTCGTCTTTGGTGTATTCTCCATTTTCATCGACTAACGGTCCAACAGTTGAAGTAACTACTTTTTTCTTTCTGATATAACTATAGAATTCTTTCGGGTTTGTTTTACTTTGATTCGCAATATGTAACTCTAATGTCTTTTTACTTTGCTTAATTAACTTTTTGGCTTTGCGTCGTAGCTCTACAAATTTCAGCCGTTCTTCGTCATTTTGTGAGGATTTTAATCTATCATTAGCAAATTTTTTAGCAAGCAGGCAGTTTGAAATATCTTTATTCCACCATTTGGGCTTATTATTATGGCCTGGACGCCGTATTTTCGATGGTATGCAGTCTTGCACTGCTTTTAGGTAAGTGGCTTCGAATAACTTCCAAGATGTATTTATGTCGTTATTGTGAATTAAAAAGCTCCAGTCAGTTTCTTTAAACATAGCTCTAAGTTTATGGAAGTTTGCTTTCTTGAAATTAGGGACTTTTTCGATGCTACTATTTGGTTCGTTACTAGTAAACTTTAAAGTGAAAGTTATCGTACGATGGTCGCTGTTACTGAATTCATCACCAACATTCAAATTCTCTATTAATTCTTCTTTTGTTGCAAGTACAATGTCAAGAACGTTATTACCACGGGTTGGCGTTCGAACAAATTGATAAAGCGAACTCTCTTGCAAGTTCGTATACAAGTCATGTCCGGAGTGTGAAGTAAGAGTATCGCCCCACTTGGTCACAGGTAAATTAAAGTCGCCAAAAATTACGGTATCTTGTGAGTTACTTACATCTGCAATTTGTTCGTAAATTTCTCGGTCAGTTTGCACTGATTGAGCTGGAGGTCTGTATATTAATGCAAGTATTATTTTTGTACCTTTATTATTCTTTATTAGCACAAAAGATGCGTCGACGTTCACAATTTGAGGTTTTGACAAGAGGGTAGGGTTAAGACTTTCTTTGATATAAAGTAAAACGCCACCTCCATTTCGATTTATTCGGCTTTTCTCAAACATTACATAACCGGGAAGTGAATACTCTGCTAAAAAGTCTCTATCTTCTGTATTGAGCCAAGATTCTGTTATGCCAATCACATCATAATTTTCTGTAAACACTAGCTCCTCTAAATCTGAAAATTTATTGCGTATGCTACGAGCGTTTGCATAGAACACCTTTAAATTTGTTATTTTAGAACTCACGGAACGCTCTTTAATAATATTTTTGGTTCTTGTCGGATCTACATTTATGTTCATTGCTGTCCTCGGTCCTCGCTGTCTTCGGTCCTTATCGCTGGTGGTCCTCGGTTGCCTCTGTTTTTTTCTTGGCGTTGGATGATTTATGTCACTGCTGCTTCTTCTCGGATGGCGTTTTTTGATCCATGGCTGCGGACTGCTTCGTGTAGGAGACGACCCATGCGTGCTGAACCCACAGGGTTTAGATGAGTGCCATCCTTGCGGAACAGAGTAGGCTGGTTGTAGAAGTTGTCCCAGAGGTTGATGAATTCAACTTCTTCCCTCAGACACAAATATTTTAGTCGGCTATTTGTGCTGAAGGCCTTGTCGTAGAATTTGTCAGGTGCGTCGATCTTGGGGAGAATGCCTGAGATGATGATATTCCTTGACTTGTTTTTGTAGTGCTGGATCATCTTGCGATAGAGATTGAGAGAGAGAGAGAGGCGGACAGAGAGACGGAGAGAGAGAGGGGCAGAACGTTTTATTTGGGGATTTGATCGTAGGTCAGAATAGGCTAAATACTATACAAAGACTTTGTTCGATCATTTTACTAAGTCACGCTATGTCTTGGTCATTGTGTTAAGATAGACTGAGACAAGTTATCATAGGTAAGGTTCTGATAGGTCAGGTAAGGATCGATCATTGTATCAGTATTAGGGTTACGAGAGCCAAGTTTACGATAGGCAAGCTTAGAATAGGTTACACTGAATTATGTATGGTTCTAATTAGTTGGGTAAGTGTAAGTGAGATTACGAAAGGCTTATTTGATACAGTTTAGCTTGAATAAAAGCACCATATGAGGAGGAGCACTTTATTAACACCTTATTGGCGGGCTAGGCAGTCTATTTGACCGTACCGCACAGCATTTTTTTTTTACCCTAAATAGGGTTGTTTCCATGCTCATTTTCATGCCTAAATAAGACCCAGAGCATAAAACAAGTATCTATCCCTGAAAGGGTGTAAACAGAGCTTTCCAATGACACCCGAACCATCCTTGTACGACCACTGGTTCTCTTGTAACGATCGTGCTAAAACGAGTGCAAAATCCCTAAAATAAGGTAATTTCCTTACATAATTCCCTGTGTAGCGAGTGAGAAAGGTGGGAGGAAAGTAGAATACAGTTCAGTACGTCCACGGTGGTCGTGGGCTAGCGGTCATAAGGTTACTACGCTCGTCCCACCGCTCATCTCTCTCTCTCAGCAACATTACGTGCTGAAAATGGCACTCGACAGCTGTCGTGCACTGCCACTTAGTCCAAATTTATTTCACTCGATATATGTTGCGCGCCGCCAGTTAAGGGTTAACAACGTTTTGCAGATAGCTTATTCAGGTCACCGTAAACGTTGTCAATAAAGTGCTCCTCCTTATATGATGTATATATGATTTAAATGGCTTCAAACTTCGTGTGTCCAGGCATTTTAGCTCGGACGTTCCTTGATTTTGGCCCTGTCACTCTTTCAACTGGGGGAGGCACTCATTACAGACAGTTCTACCTTTTGTCTCTTTCATCCACATAGAACAACAATATTCATACTGTCAACTTTTCAAAGTTATTTCAGCACAGTTTAGCTTCTTATAAATTAGGTAACGGTAGGTAGATGTGTAATAGGTTAAGTTGGGATAGTTAAAGTTAACATAACTTAGGTTAGTATAGGTCAGGTTGGGTTAATAGTCAGCCATGTCCTAATAATGGAGACACTGGGGGGACAGTACCAGTGACGCATTTTTCATAATATTCTGGCAAGTATTATACGATTTAATCCAAGTTAGAAAGGACGTTTACCCATTATCAGGTTACAGACTATCTTAGTGATAATTTTAGCTACCATATGTTATTCCCAAACTTCATAAAATCGTCTAAATGTAGCTGAAATCCAATGATAAAGACTTTAGCGGTACTGAAAGGTTTAATTGATGTAACAGTGCCCCATGACAGAACGTTCATTCATGTGGCAGGACGTATCTGTCATGCAATGTTATCTGACGTGACGTAGAGCCTGGGTGCTGACGTAGAGCCTGGGTGCTGACGTAGAGCCTGGGTGCTGAGGTAGAGCCTGGGTGCTGATGTAGAGCCTGGGTGCTGAGGTAGAGCCTGGGTGCTGACGTAGAGCCTGGGTGCTGACGTAGAGCCTGGGTGCTGAGGTAGAGCCTGGGTGCTGATGTAGAGCCTGGGTGCTGATGTAGAGCCTGGGTGCTGACGTAGAGCCTGGGTGCTGACGTAGAGCCTGGGTGCTGAGGTAGAGCCTGGGTGCTGACATAGAGCCTGGGTGCTGATGTAGAGCCTGGGTGCTGACATAGAGCCTGGGTGCTGATGTAGAGCCTGGGTGCTGACATAGAGCCTGGGTGCTGACATAGAGCCTGGGTGCTGACGTAGAGCCTGGGTGCTGAGGTAGAGCCTGGGTGCTGACATAGAGCCTGGGTGCTGATGTAGAGCCTGGGTGCTGACATAGAGCCTGGGTGCTGATGTAGAGCCTGGGTGCTGACATAGAGCCTGGGTGCTGACATAGAGCCTGGGTGCTGACATAGAGCCTGGGTGCTGACATAGAGCCTGGGTGCTGATGTAGAGCCTGGGTGCTGACATAGAGCCTGGGTGCTGATGTAGAGCCTGGGTGCTGACGTAGAGCCTGGGTGCTGACGTAGAGCCTGGGTGCTGATGTAGAGCCTGGGTGCTGACATAGAGCCTGGGTGCTGACATAGAGCCTGGGTGCTGACATAGAGCCTGGGTGCTGATGTAGAGCCTGGGTGCTGACGTAGAGCCTGGGTGCTGACGTAGAGCCTGGGTGCTGACGTAGAGCCTGGGTGCTGACGTAGAGCCTGGGTGCTGACATAGAGCCTGGGTGCTGACGTAGAGCCTGGGTGCTGACGTAGAGCCTGGGTGCTGACGTAGAGCCCTAGGAGTGGCTTATAGTCTTATCGCCAACAACCCTTTTCGCTCACCCTCACTTCTCGACCTTTTCCACATGCAGATTCAATTCCTTCACACGCTAGCCTTTCCCAATAAAAAAATGATAATAAAATATAATAAATTACATAAGTGAAAACATAAAATAGCATACTCTATCTTATCGTATTAACCCTTTATAATCTAACATTACTTAATCATGAACTTCACCCTGTTCAACCTAACAGTAGCCAAACAAAACTCAGTCTAGCCTAAAGCTAACTTTAACCGAACCACAAACCTAAATTGAGCTAAGCTAACCCAGCCAAACAAAACTTAATCAAGCCTAAAGCTAACTTAAACCAAGCCGCAAGCCTAATTTAAACTAAGCTAACTACTTCAAAATATGAATAAACTCACTAAACTCACTAAGCTCATAAACGCAGCCAAAAATAACCAAAGCTTAACCTAACCTAATTCTGTCTCATACCATACCTAAGCCATAACCTATCCTAAACTGGCCTAACCTAGCATAATAGACTTAGAATATCATAGGTAAATAGACAGAATAGAGACAGAGCAAATCTATTCTTGGCGAAAATTTGAGTAAGCGAACTAACCCTGGGTGGTGACTCAGCCAGTGAGGGCCGCGGGAAGTGGGGGCGTGGCATTGGCCTTCAAACCAATCACGGGGCAGCTGGGTGACGTCATGGCTCCTGTGCTTGTACTGTATATCCACGGCCGTCTGTATTTAAAAGAGGGATATACAGTACACACGGCCGTGGTATGTCTCTGTTGTAGATAATACGAATACTACTACTATTACTACAAAACAATGTTAATACGTAACTTAGAAGAAATCGACCTTTGGCCAGGCCCTATTTCTATCGAAAAATTTACTAATTTATCTTGAAGAGGGTCTGGGTGGGCATTTCTTAAGTTTGAAGGAAGTTTGGGTAGGCGCTTGTGAGAGTTTAGGAGGCAAACTAAGTAATATTGCTCTAAAATGGCAAATCAAGCAAAATCCTGATTACTAATTAAATTGAATATCTCAATAACCCCCAAGACGTCAGATCAGGTAGTGTTAAATGACTCTCCTAAGTCGGCGGATGAGTGTGAATTTGTGTTTTTATCTGTGTTTGTTCGTTGTTTTATGTTGTTATTGTGTTTTCCCTGTTCTTGCTCTGTCTTGAGTCGGCCACCCCCAAGAAAAAAGGAAAACAATAATAAAATAGAATAAAATAGAAAATAAACATAAAAATAGGAAAAGTGGGGATTGGGCCTGAGCATATAACATATAGAATAGAAGTCGGCGGAAGTGGTGGGTGGGGAGAGGACCTTCTCCATGACTGTTTTTGTCTTCCACTTTTAGTAGCAGCTACTTATGTAAATATAATGTCGGACTGTTTGTAGGGTGCTTCGCATGTCTCACTTCCTAGGCTGGAACAAGACCTCACGGGCCTCACCGTGTTCAGCAGTGGAGTGTACAGGCACTCAGCCTATGCCCGAGAGGGAGTAGTTGAAATATAGAAGACAAAAAATTGTAGTCTTTATGCCTGTGTAACTCTGTGTAACTAATTATTTTCCCGATCCAGTGTATGAATATAAAATCTATGTCAATCTCTCTCTCTCTCTCTCTCTCTCTCACACACACACACACACACACACTTTCACACTCACACACATACACACACAGTCTCTCTCTCTCACACACACACACTCTCTCTCCACCCATCTATCTATCTATCTATCTATCTAGCTGTATCTATTTATCTATCTATCTATCTATCAGTCTAGCTATCTATTTATCCCTCAAACATCGGCCCTCCTCACAGAATGATGCCTAGAAGCGTTCAACCAATCAGCATCCCCCCTGGCCCTGGTCACGAAACACTCAACCAATCAGCATCCTCCCAGCTGGCTCTGGTCACGAGGGTACCACAAGTTGCAACATTGCATCATAATGAGAGGTTACACAGTTAAGGGGAGGCAGACCGTTTTTCTGGATCCCCTTCTCCCTCATGTTTAGCCCCACTAGTTTTGAGATTATAAGCCCTTCGGCCCATTAGTGTGGCGATTTTAACACCTTTCGCCCCATTTCGTTGTCAATTTTAAGACCTTTCGTGCCATTTAGGTGTCGATTATTTCCTGGCGAGCGAGAGCGAGCCTGCAATTTTAAGAGGAACCGGCCTTCGGCCGAAACATTTTTCTACCGAAAAATGTACAAATTTATCTTGAAGGGGGGTCTAGGGGGTGTTTTCTAAGTTTGATGGAGGTCTAGGGAGGAAACTAAAAAATAAATATGAATAAATGAATAAATAGAACAAACAAACGGTCTGCCTCCCCTTAAGCCGGTATCACACGAGAGCTTTCATAGTCAACATTCGATGATCAAAAAATTTCTGGCAACATTTCTGGAATATTTTGCACTGTTATCGGAAACTAGACTGACGATAGATGGATTTAGGTGACAGAACTATTTTAAATGTTGACCTCATAAACTGCCAGACCAGTGTCAAGGATAAATGTTGAGGTAAAAAGCGCTCGTGTGATACCGGCTTTACGTGTTCTTCCTTCATGCACGTAAACCTCGACTCTGCAACACCCACTCTTAATAATCGTCACTTGAACGATTTTTCCAGCAGATTTAATGGAAACTCTGACTTGGAACTTTAGCAATATCGATTTTAGTAATATTCCGGTTAAATAAAATCCTCTACCTACAATCAATAGGATATTTATTATAAATAGGCCAAAAATCTGAACCACTAACCTCTACAACTAAAATAACAACAGGAGTGATTGAGCAAATATGTCTAGGTAATAGGTGTGGAAATATGTCTAGGTAATAGGTGTGGAAATATGTCTAGGTAATAGGTGTGGAAATATGTCTAGGTAATAGGTGTGAAAATATGTCTAGGTAATAGGTGTGGAAATATGTCTAGGTAATAGGTGTGTAAATATGTCTAGGTAATAGGTGTGGAAATATGTCTAGGTAATAGGTGTGGAAATATGTCTAGGTAATAGGTGTGGAAATATGTCTAGGTAATAGGTGTGGAAATATGTCTAGGTAATAGGTGTGGAAATATGTCTAGGTAATAGGTGTGGAAATATGTCTAGGTAATAGGTGTGGAAATATGTCTAGGTAATAGGTGTGGAAATATGTCTAGGTAAGGTGTGGAAATATGTCTAGGTAATAGGTGTGGAAATATGTCTAGGTAATAGGTGTGGAAATATGTCTAGGTAATAGGTGTGGAAATATGTCTAGGTAATAGGTGTGGAAATATGTCTAGGTAATAGGTGTGGAAATATGTCTAGGTAATAGGTGTGGAAATATGTCTAGGTAATAGGTGTGGAAATATGTAGCCCATTTGCTCCAATCCTTTTTTAGTTACGGAGGTTAGAAGTTGCCAATACCAGTGCAAAAAGAGTCCCAAAGTGTTCTCAGAGTACGATAGTCGATTGAAAGTTGCCGAAAAAACCCTGCTAAGACGCTGCCTTGATGCAACCCCCTCATTGACTTAAAAGCAAAATTGCACTAGCTTTCTTGGCGAAATTGTTGAGACTGAATTGATAAATTATATGGTCTAGCAGCCCGATGCGATGCGTGTGTCTTGTACCCCAAGTATCATTGCACAGCTTTTACTCATCATTTATCCTCTAAGGTGGGTTTACATGAACGCTCTTCCTGCAACTTTTCTCTACAACGTTCGTCTGCCAGTTTCTGTAATATTCCTCGTATCATAATTTTGTCACTTTTGGAAAAAAAAAAAATATATATTCAAAAGAAGGGAGGAAGGAATAAGAAATAAAAAAAAAGTCTATGTGCCTAATCGCATCTTCGTTTCATAAAGAGTGTAACGATTAAATTTAGACTGTAATAGGTTGAAGATTGCTGAAAAATTACTCTGAGAAAGTGAATTCCACCATAAGGTGGTTCAGGTAATAAATGAGCTTTGACATGCAGAAGTTCTGCTTTGTGGGGGAGATAAATTAAATTATGGGCGTTATCAGCTGCCCTACTACCCCTAGGAAAGATGCGAAAAGTTGGCGCAATTGAGGCAAGTTCATCTGAATATTTACCATGAAAGTATCTATAAAATGATTCAAAGGATACAGCATCTCTTCGTATGTATAAGGGAGGAAATTCAATTGTGATTAAAGGGTTATTGATATTTCGTATGGCTCTGTTTTAATGTTTCCAATTGCCTTAATGCCACCTCTCCACAACCACTCCATAAAGGCGAGCAATATTCCATCTGAGAACGCACGTGCCTTTTATATATTACGGCTAACCACTCATCGGTGAAGAGTCCACTAACTCTGTAAAGAAGTCCTAGTTACTTTGAGGTTTTTTTTTCAATGGATCTGACATAAGACGTCCAACTGAGGCTTACAATGAGGGACACTCCAAGAATATCAACACTCAAAGAAATGGGAACGAATGGTGTGAAAAGTCTTATAATCCCCAAACTAATGGAGTAAAACAGGGGGAAAGCAAAAAGACCTCCCTTAGGACCAAATAGGGTTAATTGAAACTCGCTATACATTTCAAGCACACAAGGATCCTATTGAGGTACTTTCTAAGCTGCATAAAATCGCTTTGTGTTAGCCAGAATGATGTTGATAGAATCCAAAGTGGTTATAAATTATGTAAAGGAATAATCCGTACATCCTTACAAATACAATGGTGCAGCATGTAGGTATTATGGTATTATTGTTAATTTGGACAATTTTAAGACGTTTCAACCCATTAGTTTGGCGATAATACACTTCACTCCATTCAGGTGTCGATTTTTTTTTCTGGGCGACCGATAGCGAGCTTATAGCGTAGAAGAAATTGGCCTTCTCCCAGGACATATTTCTTTCGAAAAATGTACAAATTAAGTTGAATTGGGTCTGGGTCGTCATTTTTCTTGTTTAGCTTGTAGGAAGTCTAGGAAGGCGCTTCTGTTAGCCTAGGGGACAAACTGAAATACATTCCTCGAAAAATGGAATAAGCAACCAAAATCCTCAACAATAATTGTACACAATGTCATCATCAAAGTCCACAACACGTCGGACCAGATAGTGGTAATGTGTTTGATAGTATATTATAGCTTTTGATTATATGGATGTTTACGTAATTTGTATTATATCTATTATTTTTTGTTTCAAGTTTTATAGGTAACAACATTTATTTATAGTATATTTTAGTCTGTATTTTCCGCTGGGAGACACTTGTATTAAAATTCATGGAAGAGGTCTCCATGTTACACTGTGCAAAGATGTGGGTATGGAAAGGTTATTTAAAGTGTCCATAATAATATACCCTTTTAAAGTTATTTTATTCTTATGTGTATGAAGAAGACAAAAGACAAAGGTGCCTGTACCAAGTGTCCTCCCCAAAGATGAAACAATAATAAAGAGTCTGATTCAAGGAGCGTTAGTGAAAACATATCTGGACACCCTTCTAATATAAATATACGGATAGAAAGCTTAAGGGGAGACTGACCGTTTGTTTGGTCTATTAATTAATGTATTCATATTTGTTGTTAGTTTCCTCCCTAGACCTCCATCAAGCTTAGAAAAACACCCCCTAGACCCCCCTTCAAGACAAATTTGTAAATTTTTCGGTAGAAAAATTTCCCGGCCAAAGGCCGGTTCCTCTTAAAATTGCAGGCTCGCTATAGCTCACCAGGAAATAATTGACACCTAAATGGCACGAAAGGTCTTAAAATTGACAACAAAATGAGGCGAAAGGTGTTAACATCGCCAAAGTAATGGGCTGAACGTGTTATAATCTCAAAACTAGTGGGGCTAAACATTAGGGAGAAGGGGGTCCAGAAAAACGGTCTTCCTCCCCTTAATCTCTATCAATATACCCAATGATTTCATATACCTTTTTTTTATACTCTTACTTTTTCCAGTGTACACATTTTATTATAGGGATCAATTTAATACTACTGATTACGTACCCAAAGGTAAAAATATCCACTCCAATAATTATTTAGACTATAAACGTTAACAATAGTTTTATTTATAACCTACTATTCAAGAGTATGACCTTCCAGATGTAAAACTCTTGCCCGATGACATTGTGGCTTTTTATTTTGTCTGACTTTTTGATCCCCGATGAGGTGGCCACGAATGAATCACCTCCATATTCTGAGGTATTTTGGTCGATTCCCTAGATTTCTATCGGGCATAATCGGGGGAGGGAAGATAGCCCAACCGGGTGATTAAGAATATATCTCACCTTTATCATATATTACATAAGTAGCCTAGAACATAACACAAATTAGTAAATATATGAAAATAAAATTATTTGAATAGAGTGTTAGGTATATTCTGCATTCACTCTTCAGCACAAGCCCCAACACACTGGAGAACGTTGTCGCTGTACGTGTATGTATTTGTAAGAGTAAATGTGAGTTTAAGTGTAAACGAAAACGGGTGAAAATGTTTTAGTTTATGATTAATAATGCATTTTCTTTGAAACGAATTAAATAGAAAACAGACGCTATTTAATGAGTAACTAAAAGCGTTTTATGAAAAAGTGTTCTTACTTTTACTCTCAGTAACTCACAGTAGATTCCCTGGAAGAGGCCCTAGGGGGCCTGTGGTTCCAGTATGGTAGCCTGAACACTAATTGTTTGTTGGCTGCGTGTGGTATTAATTTGTGCTCTGTAATAATATTTCTGGTCCTGATTTTTTCCAAAAATTGTCTAGCCTATGCTCGAACTGTTCAACAGAGTCAGCACTCACCACCCACTCTGGCAACTCATTCCAGTTATTAACAACACTTTTGATGAACAAGGAAATATATATATGTGTTTAAAATAACAAATAAAAACCAAGGTCAGCGACCGCAGAACACTTGTGGATCATGTAACTGTATTATGCTCTGACCATATTTTATAATTTAGTTATCCATAAACACCCATTTTCTTAAGCGATTATAAGAGAAAACGACTGCATTATTCTGGGTAACTACCTAATATCTTATGAATATCTGTAGAATAGTTTATATAATCGTTTACTTAGAGCCATTGCGAGAAATAATATCCCGTTTTTAGTAATCATTATGAGTTTGGATGCGATAGACAAAGTTGGATATAGACTTAATGAAACAGCATAACATCAATAAGCTATGTTTTTTTGTTTTTTGTTTATATATATTCCACCTACTCCCTCTCGGGCATAGGCTGATAGCCTTTACACTCTACCGCTGAACACGGTGAGGCCCGTGAGGTCTTGTTCCAGTCTAGGGAGTGAGACATGCGAAGCTTCACGGCTCGAAGCAACTCCATCTCTGAAGCTGTTCCGCCTCTGTGCTTCACAGTCTCATCCCCCAGGCTCGGACCCTCACTCTCAGAACGCCACCTATTGAGCAATTAACTCACTAGGCATTGCCCCCCTGTAGCACATTTTTGAATATGGGAATATTCATGCAATGCTATTTAATCAGGGAACAATGAGGGTATTTTGGGGGCATTTCGGTGTGCTGTGGTAATGCACTGATACTAGGTACAGCACAAATTCCATCCCAATAATATCTTCCCATTGACATATTGGGATTCGAAACCGAGTCCATTGGATTACCAGTCCAGTGGCAAGACCACTCCGCCACACCTCCCCAAGACTTTCTGCGCCATAGGAATCTCACTAAGGGTAACGCAAACATCAAAATTCTAGCATTTAAAACACTTGTTCGGAAACACTTGGAATACTGCGACACTGTCTGGGATCCACACACTCACAATAACATAAATACATTAGAGGCCATACAAAACAAAGCTGCAAGATGGGGCAGACGTGATTACAGACACACTACATCTGTCACTTTGCTCAAACAAGACAATAGACTAGACCCACTTGCAACAAGAAGACAAATACACAGACAACAGATGTTATATAAAATCACTAGCAACTTAGTAGACATAGACAAAGATATATATTTACACCCTACAAGTATAAGATCTACGAGACGCAGCCACAACCTATAATACCACACGTATCAGGCAAGCACGGACATTTTTATTTTTATTTTTTTTCCCCCGCAGCATCCAATAGGGGTATCACCTCCAACTTCATGTAGTTAATAGCCCCACTCTTGATTCCTTTATAACTAGGATCACCAATCATTACATCCCTAATCCTGATCCTTCTCCTGATCGTATCCCCAACCACTAGTCCCCATGCATAACCCCCGCATACCATGCAGCCCAAGAGCGGCCCTCTACGGGTCCCACTACGTAAACGTAAACTAATATTCACGAGTGGGTGCATATTAACCTTTTCAGTCTTCGAGCTCGCCAATTCGATTAATTCTAACTGTTTAACAATTGACGATTTTACTCAGGTTGGGAAGGGGCCTTCCAAACCTGAGTAGTCAAATGGGTAAAATATATCATAATCAACCCTCAGATTTCTATACACCCTTCTTAATCTGAATAATATCGTATGTTGAGAGTCAGAATAACCGGATGAAACGGGTCTTTGGCTTTCTGCAGACTTCCATTTTCTTATGTTATTATCTTGAAAGGGTTAACGTGGGCAGCTATACTGTATAGATACTTATAATAATCACAGAGCCACCTATGATTTTATGTATGCAATTATAACTATATGAATTATTGTTTGGACTGAACTTGCTTTAAGATAAATATTATATAATAGTTTTGTATTTGGTATACTGTATAGACAATTATTTTCATCATTTCGTTCCCAGATATATACTTTCATGATTAGAAATGGGTGATGTCCACGATTTTTTATGAGTGACTACATAAGGCTGGGAAGTGAGGTGAAACGTCTCCAAATGGCTAACAGGCTGACTCTACCCCACTAACCACATGTTTGGCAGTGCGGGGCCGCGAACAAGGGCAATCACCAAATCTTCTCTGGCCGCGCGGCCTCAGTGCACGTCTGGCAGTGAGAGTGGGAGGTTGTGTCTCTTTCGCCTCTTCCAGTGACCTGTCTTGAGGATTTACGTCTGTTCACGGAAATTCGTCTCCATCGCATTTAAGGTTGCCGTCTATCAAACGTGAAGTAAGAAATTGGATATTTGTTATATGACTTGTCGTTTTTTTACAATAATTAGCCAATTTGATAAGAACGCGTAGCGTATATTTCCAATTTACTTGGGAAATGAGACAAATTGAGTAGTTTCAGAAATAAACACGTTACAGGCAGTGTAAACAGTGATATTTATGCAAATGTGTGATGGCCTTAACGAATGATTAGGTAAGACTAATTATCGATTTATTATTACTCGTTACCTACAAGTAATTTCGTAACCAAACTCGATGATTCACTACAACAGTTTAGGTCCATTTCGTCATTGCGAGCGTGTGTTGGGTGTGAATCATGCCGGGCGTTTTTGCGTATAGTCGATTAAAATACCATTAAGTGTACTTTACCGTAATTATTCACTACAGTACCGGTATACTATACAGTATATCATAGCTTTTAAAGGATTTCAGAAAGTCTACATTGACCTTTCCTATTCTCCTAATTACCCATACGATGTGCTTACATATACAGTATATTTACATGTGTGTCTGTGTGCGTTAATGTATTTTATTTACATTACAAAAGTACAGTACAATGGCATTTGAAAATCGCTGGGGATCTACAGTATGTCATATGAAGTAGATGTCCCCGAAATATGTCATTATTATTATTATGTTTATTATTATTTGTATTATTATTATTTATTATTATTATGTATTATTATTTTGTATTATTATTATGTATTATTATTTGTATTTGTATTATTAATATTATTATTTGTTCACACATCTTATACAATGACTTCACAGGTAGTTTTTGGTCGAGTGTGTTGTACAGCCATTTATAAATTGTGTGTAGGCCTGTCTCCCATAATTTTCAATATACAAGTATTTGAGTGTTGCAAGTGACTCGTTCATGGCCTTTCCTTCATAGTAACCAGACTCCTGGTTGTCTCCTCGTGGCTCGGTGCAACTGAGACTCCTCGAAGCTGCATCACCACTGTATAAGAACATAAGAACATAAGAAAATGGGGTCAATATACAGGAGGCGCTACAATATAGGTAGCAAAATTTTAATGGTAGTTTTGGGTTCCTATCATCATATGCTTCATTTCTATATACTTTTTATCCCCGGGAAAAAAAAAAAAAAATCTTGGAATTTTTCATTTATTTTCTTGGGATTTTTTGTTTTGGTCATTAACCTAACCAAAAAACCTAACCTAACCTAATAGCCCCCAAATACATTTAGGTTAGGTTAGGTTAGGTTTTTTGGTTAGGTTAATAAAAAAAAAAAAAAAAAAAAGCCTTGAAAAAAATAAAAAACCCAAGATTTTTGTTTTTTTCCCGGGGATAAAAAGTATATAGAAATGAAGCATATGATGATAGGAACCCAAAACTACCATTAGAATTTTGCTACCTATATTGTAGCGCCTCCTGTATATTGACCGAAAATGGGAGTCTGCAAAAAGCCGATCGGCCCACACAAGGCAGATCCCTGTCACACACAACCCCAATTACAAGGCCCAATTATAGGCCCAACTCACTAATACCTTGAGTACTGCCCCCACCAAAACGGTCAGGGATTATCACAAGATTACGGGGGTCTGCTGAAAGCCGATTGGCCCACACCTGGTAGATCCCCCTCACACCCAACCCATCTCGTCCATATGCCTATCTAATTTTATCTTAAAGCTCCCTATCGTTCTTGATCCCACCATATCACTTGGTATCATCTCACAATCTGCTCTTTCTCTCTCTCTCTCTCTCTCTCTCTCTCTCTCTCTCTCTCTCTCTCTCTCTCTCTCTCTCTTTCTTTCTTTCTTTCTTTCTTTCTTTCTTTCTTTCTCTCTCTCTCTCCACCTATTTAGCTCTTTACTCATTAGGCACTGCCCCCTAGCTGATTTTGAATATGTGAATTATGACACAATGCTAATATATTGGAAACCTTGAGGTAATTTTATGGCGTGTTGGTGGGCTTTGTGGTGATGTACTGACACTAAGTACAGGACAAATTCCATCCTAATAATATCTTCCCATCGACACATCGGGATTTGAACCCTGGACATTAAGCTTGCCAATCCTGTGCCAAAAACAAGACCACTCCACCACACCACATGCAAATGAGTGTCGATTTAGATACGGTACCTAAAATAATAACTATTTGTCACACTTCAGAATAAGAAATTTCCCCGCTTAATTTGTACTTACATAATGAGAGAGAGAGAGAGAGAGAGAGAGAGGAGGAAGGGGTGAGAGAGAGAAACTATAAAGCTATCGTACTTTGAATGCGAGTACAACTTGCACTAGAGTGCCACATAAGAGAGAGAGACAGACAGACAGAGAGAGAGAGAGAGACAGACAGACAGACAGACAGAGACCGACCTAGGTTATCCCCATTAACTGTCATCCAACTCTTATCTCTCACGTGTCCTGCTGTGCTCTCTCTCCCTCTCTCTCTCTCTCTCTCTCTCTCTCTCTCTCTCTCTCTCTCTCTCTCTCTCTCTCTCTCTCTCTCTCTCTCTCTCTCACTGTTCACAACACCACTACCACTTCATTGATATAACATCAGAAACATTTTATGGCATTTTATATCATTGAAGATAAAATTATAACCAGGTGATAAGTCTTCTTCAATTCTCCTTAAGGGGGGTCACCGGCTTTTTTTTAATCTTTCTCTCCTTTTCTCTCTTTCCCTGGCTTGGATCCATTCGGCCCCATTCAGCCAACTGTTTTAAGACGTTTATCCCCATCCAGGTTGATTTCTTCCTGGCGAGCGATAGCGAGCCAGCATTGTATGGAGAAATCCGGCTTCGCCGGAGACACTTTTCTATCGAAAAATGTACAAATTTAGCTTGCTGTCAAAACAAATATATATATATGCTGGCTCGCTACCGTTCGCCAGGAAAATATTGACACCTGGATGGGGGTAAACGTCTTAAAACAGTAGGCTGAATGGGGTCGAATAGATACAAGCCAAAGAGAGAGGGAGAGAAAGGAGAACAAAAGCGAGGTGGGCTCCCTTAAGGTATTTCACCCTCAAAGGGAACACAGACACGAAGCTTCCATAACTATAGACTTTTTCAAATAGGTGGTTCAGAAATCGTGAACCCTTACCTGTATAACTAAAAAAAAAGACTTTAACAGATAAACTGTAAATTGCCACACCTATTCCCTGGCTAACTCTTCCCAAAAGGCATATATTCTAGCTCGATTAGGCCTACTCTAGTCGTTTGTGAGTTACAGAGGTTAATGTTAAATAGTTTTGGCCTATTTATTGTTTTATTATTTTCACAACAACACCAAACACCTCCAATGAAATTAATGAAAGCTATTTGGAACAGGGTATAATCAATAGCGTAACCCCTAGAGGAATAATCAATAGCGTAACCCCTAGAGGAATAATCAATAGCGTAACCCCTAGCGTAACCCCTAGAGGAATAATCAATAGCGTAACCCCTAGAGGAATAATCAATAGCGTAACCCCTAGAGGAATAATCAATAGCGTAACCCCTAGAGGAATAGGACGCATTATGACCATTATGCGTCAACACCAACTCAGTTATGCCTCTTAACTCCCACAAGTCCTTCCTATGTCACGCGGTTTAGAAAGGACCTCGAGGAATCTCAGTGGCCAAACCCCATTTAGTTATGCCTCTAATTCCCATAGGTCCTTCCTCAGCTGAATAAAATCGCCAAATGATAACCGGAATAAACTGCTAAAATGCGTCATAATGCTAAAGGGGGTAATTTTGTACCGCCGCCGTGTGGGTAATAACATAATAATAATAGGGGGAATAGGTAGGCTGGGGAGGCAATACAAATTAAGAGAGACAGAAGAAGAAGAAGAGTTAAACGTGGGTAGTATTACGGGCCGGGTATAGCCTAAGCCAGTATTCAAGACACTGAGAACGTGAATACATTGACGTCTCCAGCATTACTTACTTCAGACTCATGATGTTTAATACTTTGAGGAATTGCCATACTAAGGCTTACTGAGAATATCTATAACTATCAAGACATATCAATGAAAACTTAGTGCGAATATTGTCTGAAATTTGATTAGCTAAACTACCGACGTATTTCTAATTTAGTTAGTTTCCCTTATGTTGCATATTTTTTCTTATTTCAATTGTTTAGTGCCTTTTCTATATTCTGGGTATTTTTGTCTGTCCTTATTTTCACTATTTTTTTTTCCTTTTTAACTTCCTGTGCAGCTGTACTGTTGGCTACGTGACTGTTACTTCCAAGTGGTTACTCCAGGGTCTTATCTTTGTAAAATGATTTGCGCGTTTAGGAAGTTGAATATCCAGTTACAAAGGCAATGACAGATGTACTTCTTGAATATATAGTACCGGTATACATTGTTAAGGAACTAGTAGCTCCATTACTTGTCAAGCTGTCTAATATACCGTATACTATATGTATATACTGTATATATAAAAGAGAGAGAGGGAGAGAGAGAGAGAGAGAGACAGACAGACAGATAGATAGAGACAGATAGATAGATAGATTTTTTTTCTTGTTTTTTGGCGTTCGTTACATACTGAACTCAAATCACTTTACGTCGGTATTAGAGCAATAATGTAAATTTAATTTTGTAAAGATATACCGGTATGTACTGCATAGTTTGTAATTTTTATGTTTACAAAGGAGACAAAAGGCAATGTTGCCTGTAACTAATGTCTCACCCAAAGTTGAAAGAGCGACAGAAAGCCAAATTCAAGGTATCGGTACATTAGAGTACAAACAAAATGTTGGTGTATTGGAAAGAAGTGTGGTGTGCTTGTTAAGTGTATTGAATTAATAGGAAGAGGAAGTGTTTGTGAGAGCTACCTGGAATTACTCTCTGTGTTGGTGAGGCACAAATAGAAACAGTAAGGGAAGCCAGAAAAATGAAACAGGAGTTCCAGCAACACCTTATCACATGCCTATGAGGCCTCCCCTGGGTATTGTCCTGCTCGATTGGTGTCTACAATCTCCTCAATAGTTATGCTGAAGCTGTGATTTGTTTTAACCCTCTCCGACATATGACGAGATTTTGAGCCTATTAGGGATACTTTCAAGCATTTGTTACCATCAGGGGTATTTAGAAACCTTTAGTTTAGTTACTTCAACCTCTGCAGTTGTCTTTGAGTTAGCTGTGGGCAGAAAACTAATTTTGGAGAGGTAATTATAAGAGTGAGAGAACTCTATTTCTTATTGCTAATCTGGCAACCTCTGCGTCACATGTGCGTGAAAGGGTTAATCTATGGAGCTAGATTATGATAAAGTATTCCTTTGTACGTTAATACAACTGTTATATTATGTCAATCTCGGGATATCCGACACCTTAATGGGGTGAAGCGTCTTAGTATCACCAAACTGATGGGTTGAAACGTAGTAAACAAAAAAGATACAAATGGGGAGATACTCGTTACAGACAGCTTGGCTTTTGTCTCCTGCTAAAACGTAGAAATAAAAAAAAAAAAAAAAGCAAAACCGAGAGGTTCACACGGACCTAATAGGATTAATAGTCCGCAAGTGTCTTCCCTCAGAAATGCTGCCCCGCGCTACCTTTCACTCCAACCACTTCCTCTATCACCACCTCTAGTGCTGCCTTCAGATAGTAAGCAAGAGGAGTGGTGATGAAAACAAGTGGGGGAGGGGGGGGGGGGAGGAGGATTTGATTTGATTTGATTTGATTCTTTATTGAGAAAGCATTAGTACATGGGAATACATAATTATACGTTATCTCAAAAGGGCAAAGGTGGTAAGGAGGAGGCTTCAGTAGTCGTTCATAGTTCAGATGTTTAGTGTACACTCACACAAGTTCCAGAAGAGTACCAGTATTTATTTTATTGTTTCTTCTCTCGCTCACTCGCGCACGCACACACACACACACACACACACACACACACACACACACACACACACACACACACACACACACACACACTCTCTCCACACACACACTCTCTCTCTCTCTCTTCTCTCTCTCTCTCTCATCCCTCTCTCTCTCTCCCTCTCCCTCTCTCATCTCTCTCTCTCTCTCTCTCTCTCTCTCTCTCTCTCTCTCTCTCTCTCTCTCTCTTGTTTCCTATGTCCTTCTTTGCTTTAAACTTCCCAGTATACATTTTCGCGACTCAGCTGGGGTCCTTTTTCTAACTGTGTTATAGCCTACCCAATAATCTGAGGTATTGGTGGGAGGAGAAACAGCCCTCTGCTTAAATATCCTCGTTTAAACCCTAGCATCTACTTGTTTCGATTTAAAGCAAATCACGAATCTTAAAAATTTAAAGCACGATCTTCAAAAAAGGTGATAAATCAATAGCATCCAATTACCGTCCCATTAGTCTCACTTCAATCATAGGAAAACTACTAGAGTCAATTATTGCTAGGAAAATGAGAAACCACTTAGAAACATTTAACTTAATCAATTCTTCTCAGCATGGATTCACTCAGGGACGGTCTTGCCTTACTAATTTGCTTATTTTTTTTCTCAGAGGTATATGAAGCAGTAGATAATGACAAGTCATATGATATTATATATTTAGATTTCAGTAAAGCTTTCGACAGAGTCCCTCATGAGAGAGTTTGATGAGAAAGGTTGAGGCACATGGAATAGGTGGGGCGTTGTTAGGATGGATTAGGTCATGGCTAATTGGTAGGAAGCAGAGAGTCAGCATAAATGGTACCAAGTCAGAATGGGGAGCAGTCAAAAGTGGTGTCCCCCAGGGATCGGTATTAGGTCCCCTGTTGTTTCTTATATACATAAATGACCTAGAATTAGGTGATACTAGTAGGATAAGTAAATTCGCAGACGATACTAAAATAGGGAGATCAATTGATTCAGATAGCGATATAGAGTGCCTCCAAAGGGATCTAGATACCTTACATGAATGGTCAGTAAATTGGCAGATGAAAGTTTAACATTGACAAATGCAAGGTATTAAAGATAGGGAAGATGCAAACAAATGTTAAATATAAACTAGCTAATTTAGAATTAGAAATTCAGACTGCGAGAATGATCTAGGTGTGTTGTTAGCAATGATTTGAAGCCTAGAAAACAGTGTATAAGCGTTCGTAATAAGGCAAACAGGATTCTCGGGTTCATCTCTAGGAGTGTGGAGTAACAGAACTGCTGATGTTATCTTAAACTTTACTTGTCATTTAGTGAGACCCCACATGGATTATGCTGTCCAATTTTGGTGCCTTATTACAGAATGGACTAGATTCTTGGAGAGAGTACAGCGTAGAATGACAAAAATGATCCATAATATTAGAAATCTTTCGTATGAAGAAAGGTTTGAAGAAATTAGGTTTACATTCGTTAGAGAGACGCAGAGTTAGAGGGGATATGATAGAGGTGTTCAAGTGGGTTAGTGGGATTAACAAAGGGGACATGGCAAATGTACTAAAGCTCAGTGATAGCGAAAGAACTCGTACCAATGGTTTCAAATTAGATAAATTTCGTTTCACAGGAAAGATATAGGCAAGTATTGGTTTGGTAACAGAGTTGTAGACGGGTGGGATGGTATACCAAGTGCTATAGTGGGATCTAAAACTGTAGGGAGCTTTAAGATAAAATTGGATAAGCATATGGACGAGAAGGGTTGGGTGTGAAGGGGGATCAGCCGGGTTGGGCCAATCAGCGCTCTGCAGACCTCCATAATCCTGCGTTAATCTCTAACCGTTTTGGTAAGATTATCCTCAGGGTATTAGAGTGTGAAGCCTATAATTGGGCTTTGTAATTGAATTGGGGTTGTGTGGGACAGGGATCTGCCTTGCTTAGGCCAATCGGCTTTCTGCAGACTCCCATTTTCTTATGTTCTTATGTTCTTAAGTCCGGATTGCCTAGTAGGAACTGCAAAGTCTGTGTAGTCAGTGTTATCTATGCAACTATATCACTCTCTATACCTTTTGCCCCTCCGACTCTTTCAACTGGCGCTAAAAACTCCCCAGACGCCAGGTAGGGTTTGGCGCCACACAGGACAGGTAACATGAGGTGTATGAATAATCCGATAACCGTATATGTGGACTGCCGATGCACTCCTTGCCTTATTTATGACTTCCTAATCTGTCTCTCTCTCTGTCTCTATCTCTATCTCTATCTCTCTCTTTCTCTCTCACACACAGACGCCAGGTAGGGTTTGGCGCCACACAGGACAGGTAACATGAGGTATATGAATGATCCGATAACCATATATACAGTATGTGGACTGCCGATTAACTCACTACGTACCTTATTTATGGCTTCCTTCCTAACTCTCTCTCTCCGGGTTCACGAGTTTATTGTTTGCAACCCAGTTCTGATCTATCGTATAGTATAGTCGTGAGCATTAAACAAATATTGGTGCTACCAAACCTAGATGTGTGTGAATTAGTATTTTTTTCCCTGTTCGGACTCTGTCTCGAGTCGGCCACCTCCACCTAAAATTAATGGGGTATGTGCTTGAGTACTATATCTAGATATATATATATATATATAGATAACTACCAAATATACACGTATATCGAACGATGATGGAATAACTGAGAGCTAATTTGTGATACTAGATTATATCCCATTGAATTTCAGAAATATTACTTTGTTTCTGCCCATTTTGTTTTTAGGGTGTTTGAGAATGAGATCGCCTCTATGGATCCCGTGTGGTGTAAAGTGATACCATAAACCGCCTCTATGGATCCCGTGTGGTGTAAAGTGATACCATAAACCGCCTCTATGGATCCCGTGTGGTGTAAAGTGATACCATAAACCGCCTCTATGGATCCCGTGTGGTGTAAAGTGATACCATAAACCGCCTCTATGGATCCCGTGTGGTGTAAAGTGATACCATAAACCGCCTCTATGGATCCCGTGTGGTGTAAAGTGATACCATAAACCGCCTCTATGGATCCCGTGTGGTGTAAAGTGATACCATAAACCGCCTCTATGGATCCCGTGTGGTGTAAAGTGATACCATAAACTGACCTTTAATTGTGTCTAACCTTGCGTGGTCTGTATGGAGGTTCACTGGTGCGCCCCATTAGTTTGGCGATTTTAAGACATGACTCTCCTTTAGTCTAGCGATTAGAACACGTTTCGTGCCATGCATGTACCAGTATCGATAGGATGGCGAGCGATAACGAGCCTACAGCTTAGGAAAAGCCCGCCTGGGGCCGGGACATTTATCTACCAAAAATGTACAAACTTAGCTTGAAGGGGGACTTGAGGCTAGTTAGGGTTAGTTATGGTCTGGGGGCAACATAAACATAAAGACACTGATTTACTTGGCCCTTGGTTGAGATCTACTGGTTGAGATCTACTGGTTGAGATCTACTGGTTGAGATCTACTGGTTGAGATCTACTGGTTGAGATAGACTACCGGTACTGGTTGAAATAGACTACTGGTTGAGATCTACTGGTTGAGATAGACTACCGGTACTGGTTGAGATCTACTGGTTGAAATAGACTACTGGTTGAGATAGACTACTGGTTGAGATAGACTACTGGTTGAGATAGACTACTGGTTGAAATAGACTACTGGTTGAGATCTACTGGTTGAAATAGACTACTGGTTGAGATAGACTACTGGTTGAAATAGACTACTGGTTGAGATCTACTGGTTAAAATAGACTACTGGTTGAGATAGACTACTGGTTGAAATAGACTACTGGTTGAGATCTACTGGTTAAAATAGACTACTGGTTGAAATAGACTACTGGTTGAAATAGACTACTGGTTGAAATAGACTACTGGTTGAAATAGACTACTGGTTGAGATAGACTACTGATTGAAATAGACTACTGGTTGAAGTGTAAAGGAACGAGGTGGTCGGTATGGATCCCGTGTGGTGTAAGGTGATGCCATAACCGGACCTTTAATACCACACAGATGTATAAGGTCACGTCACAACATTACCGGGTATACCACTTCATTAACGTAAGACTATTAGTGACACCTATTTAACTTTAAGACTACTATTAAGCTATTGTATTCAGCACAATAAAGGATTCCAGCAATTAACGGGCTTCAAACTATCTCACTTAACCTCATTTACTACCACATATCCTCCTTAAGCTGCACACATTCGTCTAAATATAGCTAAAATATAATTAAAAAGACGTCACCGGTACAGAAGGGGTTAACGTAAGCCTATTAGCGACCAGTCACCGGGATAGTTGGGCAATTCCTGTTGGTATATGGATTAGTGTCTCTAGGTCTTCTTCTGGGCGACCTAGATGTGTGTGAATATGTTATTTTTTTTATTTTTTATTTTTTTTTTGGGGGGAGGGCTCTGTCTCGAGTCGGCCACCCCCTGCTATGGGGTATGTGCGTCAGTATATACTTACATACATACATAGGATTAGTGGTCGGATAACTCAACCAGTAGACCATCTCAACCAGTAGACCATTTCAACCGGTAGACCATTTCAACCAGTATTGCTATGCTATGTAATGTTATAAGTCACAGATACCAAGAAATGGGATGCACACAGCATGGTGAGGATGGGCCTCCATTAAAGCTGACAAGCTTTTGCAAGCTGTTTCATTTCACTGATTTGAAATATTGTAAAAACGAAACGCTGTGAATCTTAATCTTAGATCCTCTTCACACTCTGTTCTTGCCTAGGTTAAAGAATAAAATAATATTAATACGTCAGGTTAGGTTCACGTAATATTAGTACTTTAAATTAGCACTGATTTAGTTTACCCTGGTTGAAATATAGTGGCTATAATGGTCTACTGGTTGAGTCGTCTGAGCACCGTTGGAATCCACTCCAGCCAATGGTATGGAGGGTCGCGGTGGGTGGTAGGTTGGGAGTAATAGGCGTGGAGAAGGTGCAGATTCATAGCCTTAAGATGCGTTAAGAGGGGTGAGAGCTGCAGCGTTAGCCCTATTTTATTCGGGGGTGTTCTTTTTAGACCACTCCCTTCGTTTGGCGATTTTAATACGTTGTTCCCTATTAGATTAGCAATTATACGACTTTTCATTCCATTCAGTTATCGATTTTTTTTCTTTTCTGGACGAGTGATATCGATCTTGCAATTTCAGATAATTTGGCCTTCGACCAGGACATTATTCTACCGAAAAATGTACACATTTAGATTGAAGGGGGACTGGGTGGGCATTTATTAGTTTGAAGGAAATCTAGGAAAGGCGTTCTTGTTAGCCTAGGGGACAAAATAAAATACAGTGCTCGAAAATGTCAAAAACAAGCAAAATCCTCAATATTAATTAAAAAAAAAAATCGTAATAACCCCCAAGACGTCGGATAAGATAGTGTTAAGATGAGTTGAGAGGACGGAGAGCTGTAGATTTGAAGGGTCATGATACAGTTAGTGTTAATGGGGGGTGACCTGTTTTTGTTCTGTCCTTTTCTATCTTTTTCTGGCTTGAATCCATTCTGGGTCTGGTAAATGAGTTTGGAACAGTGTGCGAAAAACGGAATTTGAAGGTAAATACGGGGAAGAGCAAGGTTATGGTCTTCGAAAGGGGTGAAGTCACAGAGTGTGAGGTGAAGCTGAACGGTCAGGCTATGGAGATCGTCAACTCTTTTAAGTATCTGGGCAGTGTGTTGAGTAAAGATGGGACTATGGATGAAGAGGTGCGGGAGAGGGTACAACAGGGGAAGAGGGTTGTAGGAACGCTAAAAGCAGTAACAAGAAATAGGGTGGTCAGTATGGAAGTGAAGAAGTCCTTGCATGACAGTGTGGTAATCCCGACACTGACTTACGGAAGCGAAGCATGGACGGTGGTTGAGAGACTCAGAGTGAGAGCAGTGGAAATGAATTACCTAAGGAGTGCGTGCGGAGTTACATGGAGGGATAGACAGACTAATGAGGAAGTAAGAAGGAGGTGTGGTGTGGAGGTAGATGTGCTGGAAAGTGTGAAAAGGAACAACTTGAGATGGTTCGGCCATATGGAACGTATGGAAAGCGAGAGAATGACTAAGAGGGTGTACGAGAGCGAGGTGGAGGGACAGAGGGGGAGAGGTAGACCGAATATGAGGTGGAAGGATGGAGTGAGGAACTACATGAATGAAGGCGGTGCTGGTTGGGGGGAGGGGCGTCGACTGACTGGGGACAGAGGTGCATGGGGGCGGTTCGTTCGTGGCCACCCCTTCGGGGATCACGGCGTCAGGCAATAGATAGATAGAATCCATTCAGCCTACTGTTTTAAGACGTTTATCCCCATCCAGGTGTCAATTTTTTACTGGTGAGCGGTAGCGAGCCAGCATATTATTTATTTTTGTTTGACAGCAGGCTAAATTTGTATATTTTTCGATAGAAAAATTTCTACGGGGAAGCCGGATTTCTTCATATAATGCTGGCTCGCTATCGCTCGCCAGGAAGAAATCGACACCTAGATGGGGATAAACGTCTTAACATAGTTGGCTGAATGGGGCCGAATGGATACAAGCCAGAGAAAGAGAGAAAAGGACAGAAATAACAAAAAGCAGGTCACCCCCCTTAATAGCCGTATATAAAATGTCCACAACTATACTTTGTTCAATCTAACAAGGTAGGACATTCCACCTCTTTAGCACTTGTTATTTAGACATTTAAGTTTACAGTAATGCCGGTATCACACGAGCGCTTTTTCCCTCAACATTTATTCTCAACACTGGTCTGGTAGCTTATGAGGTCATCATTTATAATATTTCGGTCATCTACTGTATGAATATGTAGCAGAAATGTAGTAGATTTATTCTGCAATTGAGTATCAAGGAATCAGCTGAAGTGTGATGGAATTCCTCTCCCGATTAAGATGAACAGATTATAGGCAGTGAGTCTGGAAGGTGACGCAAGACACTGAATAGGTTAGCATACAGAGAGACCTTCAACTCCACAATGTGTTTTTTTTTTCCTAGATCTTTATTACAGAGCTGCCAGGAAATAACGTATCTTGGAATATAGTCCCAGATTTATAGGTTTCACCAACGTGTAATATATATATATATTTTTTTTTAAAGAAGTACCGGTAAGTTGAAATTGGTTGTTATCGTTCAAAACTTTTAGAATCTAAGAAAGGTCCTCCCTAAGCTAAATTATATCGTCAAGTGAAAAGTATGGTAAACCCAGAGTAGCCAAAGCAGGATGATCCAGGGATTCGCGAGGGCAAAGTCCTGTGGAGTATGTTAATGATTCAAGGCTAGTCACAAGAGTGACATAAAACAAATGTTATAGCATCAATTTGGGGTTCTATTATATTCATATAGGCCAAGAAACTGAAGCTAGTTTATTTTGGGTGGTTGCAAAAAGTCTGGCACTACCTACTACACTTGTGTTGCCCAAAACAGTTGCCATGAACAGAGCTTATGTGTCTCCTTACCGGGCCTCTCGGTACTATCTTGCCAAGCCTCTTTTTTTCTCATGCGAGCCCTGAGCGACGCACCTTATGCTTAACCTCCTATCCCTGTGCTTGTTGTTTGGGGGTCAACTGAGGCTACCGTAACCTAAGCTACATAAAGTTGCATCTCGTTAGCCAGAGTAGACGAACAAATGTATGAACGTAATGAATGGGTTATATCGTACAAGAGAAAGAGGTTACTTGCCGAGGTTTATATATTGTACGTTTACTATATGGGTTTTTTTCCCGACGCAACAAATTCCTCTTTCTCATCATTTCTGGCGTTGTTGCTCTCCACTCTGGCTTTGAATTAGTATTGCCAATTTAGCTACTTTCCCGATAGAACTAGAGGTATTTGTTTCGATCTAGAGACAATGTTTACATCTAGCAACATGAATTCTAGGGATATTCTAGATATTTGAGCCATTATAGAGTGATATTTTAGAGAGTGTGGCCTTATTCTAACCATTTTCGGCTTTCACTTACTATCTAGCAGACTTGATTTGGTAACCCTGCGTAGAATAGCTTAGCGGGGGAGAGACCAACGGGGAAGCAAACGTAATGAAATTCAACTCCTAGCCCATGCTATTATGTGGGGGAGAGGGGAGAATGTGTATTTGTCTTTATGGTTTATGTGTGTGTGGTGTGTGTGTTTATGTGTGGGTATGCATGTGTGTGTATATTTAGAATATGTGTTTGTGTTTGCAGTAGTATGTGTATGTTCGTCATGTGTGTGCTTCATGTGCAGGTGTGTGTGAGTATTTTGTGCAGTTGTGTGTGTGTGTGTGTATTATGAGAATATGCGTTTGTGTTTGCATATTCTGTGTATGTACGTCATGTGTGTGCTTCATGTACAGGTGTGATTTATGTGCAGATGTGTGTGTGTGTGTGTGTTTTGAGCGTATGTTTTTTCTTCTTCATATTCTGTGTATGTGCGTAATGTGTACGTTTGATGTGCAGGTGTGTGTGAGTGTTCTATCTGCAGCTGTGTGTGCGTGCGTATACTAGACTGCCGTTAACCATACGCATTTCCACTCCCTCCCCCATCCCACCATCCCTCTGTGCACCTCATCCTCCTTCTCCCACCCAACCAATTTTCTCTCTCTCTCTCTCTCTCTCTTTCACACACTTTCACTTTAACTCTCTCACACACAGACACATACTATCACACAAACACACACACATACACACAAATGCTATCCCCCCCCCCCCCCCCCACACACACACAATCTAGCTCTCTCCCACCCACCTCACCCTCCCTCCCACCCACCGCCAGAGGACACCCGTGTACTAGTTCTAACAAGATTTCTAACTCATACAACTAAGTACAAGAAAGTACCGCACCGGCGTCTCCATAAGTGCCTCCTGTACCTATTAAGTTGTTTTTATTGGATGGTTGTAGACTTAATGTTATAATGGGTGTGGCTGGTTGTGTTAGCTTTATTATAGTAGTGACAGTATCTTCTATGGGTTAATTTGTAACTCTATAAATGCACACACACACACACACACGCACATATTTGCACCCCCATATACACACCCAGACACACACTCAATATCCTCTACCTTTTAATCTTACACACACACACACACACACACACACAACATAACCCCTACAACAAAGACATTTCCTACTGTGTTTGGGGTTGTAGTGAAGGATAAAGACATATACATTAAAATATACTAATAACCTGAGAGAAATATCCCGTATGGCGTCGAGAAAGCTATGAACTCAGAGATATTGAATTTCTTCCCATCTTTCCCATCCTCTGACCTCATACTTCTTCCTGGTCATGTTCTCTCTCTCTCTCTCTCTCTCTCTCTCTCTCTCTCTCTCTCTCTCTCTCTCTCTCTCTCTCTCTCTCTCTCCTACTGCTACTGTTGTCCTACTCTCCACTTTGCTGTCCTAGTCTTCTAATATAAACTGTCCCTGTCTAGTAGTTATAAAGCCGGACCACCTAGTAGGGACCGTAAGGTATGTGTGGTCTGAATATTTTTGCAACTCTGTGTAACTCTCGCCAGGGAGTCGTTCAAAATATCAGTGACGTATTAGCATCAGTTCGGCTCGGCACCATCACGGCACGTGAAAGTGATTCGTCCTTAATGTAATGTTGGCGTAAGTAAAATTCAATACACGTCACTAGCTTTGAATGGGTTAATTATACCAAACCATACAACCGGAAGAGTTTTAATGGCCCACCCCACAATTAGCCTACACCCTGCTGTTGCCACGACCACCCCATCCCACCCTTCACCCCTCTACTCTGCTCTTGCCACGCCTACCCCTTCCCCCCCTTTATCCCCCTACCCTGTTGTTGCCACGCCCACCATTCACCCTTTTACCCTACTTTAGTGTATACATGTACAGTCGCGGTCAGAAATAGTTGATCTACTCCTAATGATAAACATTAGACGGTGAGCATTAACTAGTGAATCGAGCAGTTTGATATTGGTAGGTCGACCACTTATGCAAACTAATTCTTTAATGTATCATAATTGTGCCTCCAAAATATGTCCAGAACTCCTTAACACAACTGTAGGCTACACTTGATAAACACACCATCCTAACACACCATCCTAACACATAACTCCATAGCCCCTTCCGTTGAGATCCTGTATATTTGTTCTGGATAATATTTGGCAATTGTACAGACCATAGCAAATATCTCTTGGAACCAGAGGTGTCAAACATGTCACAATCAGATTTTGTTAGCTCTCACATAATTTGATTTAAATTGCATACAATCGTCTAGTCTTTGCTAGCATATAATGAAAACAAGAAGGAAAGAAAAAGCCCTCATACTTCTCGCAGCCACCCCCTCCCATCCCTTCCCATTATCGGGATAATGAGCCGTGTCACAACCCATTCAATACCAACTGTACGCTGAAAGATAATTGTATTCTTCAGTTCGTTGAAAACCTTGAAGACAATTATTACTGTGTGGGCCTAAACGAGAGATTTATGTACCGTACGGTCGTCATATGCTGTTAGAAATAAATGACAATTGTTAAGGAAAGGTGGTAGAACTAAAAATTCCTGTGTTTCCTCGAGAATATTAGCTCTTATTTTAAAGTAGAGGAGAGGAATGTATTAAATATAGCTAATACAATCAAGACTCATGCACTAAGAAAACTGCTTTACTCGTAGTTTTGTATTGTTGTAGATGGAAGAGCAATGCAAAGCTATCATTGTCTAGTTTTGTCCAGTTTAGAGTAAATTTGCAGGTTACCATCTTTGTTATTTACCTATTACGTAGATTTCGTTGCGAAATATGTTGTTAATTATGAAAGCTTGGCATGAATACAACGCAGACATAGTAGATTCCTATTATGTTATTAAGTATCGAGAAATCAGTAGCTAAGGGATTCAATTTACCATTAGTTGAAATAAAACCGACTATACCGTACTCAGCCTTCGTGTATCGTACAATTATAATGCAAGACATATCGGCTGAGTGCTTTGACCTCGCTCAAGCGGTGTGGGACATTCTCTCATGCCATCGTAGAAGTCGGAGCAATGGAAAGAAATGTCGCGTATTATAGGAGTTTCTTCTAGGGTATGTTTGGAATGTAGGTCAGCCACATGTCACTAGAGGGGTATTTCTATATGCAATTGGGTACCGGTACATATAAATACCACTAGTGTATACTATGTACAATTAGGTACATAGAAATACCACTAGTGTAATTGTATGTACAATTAGGTACATATAATTACCACTAGTGTAATTCTATATACAATTAGGTACTTAGAAATACCACTATTGTATTTATATGTACAATTGGGTCCATATAAATACCAGAAATACCACTAGTGTATTTCTCTGCAAGTATAGCTGTATATCGGTTTCGAAACGAAGAGGACTAACACAGAAATTAACAATAAAAACACGTAGGTCAAGACTCTATTTTTGTGTTGTGGAATCATGACAAAAATCTTGAAAGCTTACTGTTAATTTTTTAATAACAAGTGTTTAGTTATTTTGTAGCTAAGAGATTCAGCCGAAAGACCAAACCTCACCTAGACCGACCTAACCCAACTAAAAAAAAACACACACAATTCAGCCCCACCCCATCCCAACCTTACCCAACCCAACCCCACTCCACCCCACCTTACCCATCCCAACCTTACCCAACCCAACCCAACTCAACCCAGACAAGGAAGCAATACATTTGGTTGCCTCTGCCCAGCCAAAACGCAAGAAGAGGGGCAGAGGAAGTAATTAGTTGGTAGTGAGGAAGATATTTGTCATTGGAAGGATAGTTTCGAGGCATTGATTAACGTATGGAGAATAACGTATTACAGCTACACAGAGCATGCAAAGGATGAATACAAAACGAGCCATTTAATAATGTAGTTTGGGGGATCCATTAAATCCAACCCAACTTGAATTATTGTTATATTGTGACCAAATAGACGTACTGACTAAAACTCGTCTCAAATTCGTGTTTTGAAATCTTGTTTTCTGGCATCAATAATCACAAATAAATATATACATAAGAATTCAAAACTCATAAAATCTGACTAGTATAAAGAAATATATACAGATAGCGGTTATTAACTTGATATGATGAGCGCGGAAGCCATCAAGGACACTTTACTGCCAGCTGCTGTAGTTTGTTATGGGCCATTAAGGGGGGTCACCGGATTTTTTGTTTATCTTTCTCTCCTTTTCTCTCTTTCCCTGGCTTGTATCCATTCAGCCCCATTCAACAAACTGTTTTAAGACGTTTATCCCCATCCAGGTGTCGATTTCTTCCTGGCAAGCGATAGCGAGCCAGCATTGTATGGACCCTTCAGTAGCGGGACAGAAGGGTGGTGGTGGTGGGTGTGGCAGGGCTAGGAAGGGAAGGAGAGGTGGGCTAATGTTATGTTATATTCCGTATATATGTATATATATATATAATATTTTACAAGTAAGATTCAGAACCCTCTGATATATACAGTAGTTATATATGATTTCAACCAACTATAATGAATACCGGTATAAACACCATATGAGGAGGAGCATTATACTGTATTGATAACGTTTCGACAAGAGCTTCATGTTGTCAATAAAGTGCTCCTCCTGTTATGGTGTTTATATTCATTCTAACAACATTTCTGAGTTTAGTTAAATAACGTTACTTCCCTTATATCCGCTCTTGGTCGAGTGGTTACGGTGCTCAAATCTCCCAAATCTACCCGCTGGAGTGGGTTCGAATCCTAATAAGAATATACCTCTCTCCCAATCTGAGTTTATTGTTATGAAAAGAAGAACCCCGATATGCTTCTAGAAGAACCCCGATATGCTTCTAGAAGAACCCCGATATGCTTCTAGAAGAACCCTGATATGCTTCTAGAAGAACACCGATATGATTCTAGAAGAACCCCGATATGCTTCTAGAAGAACCCTGATATGCTTCTAGAAGAACCCTGATATGCTTCTAGAAGAACCCTGATATGCTTCTAGAAGAACCCTGATATGCTTCTAGAAGAACCCTGATATGCTTCTAGAAGAACCCTGATATGCTTCTAGAAGAACCCTGATATGCTTCTAGAAGAACCCTGATATGCTTCTAGAAGAACCCTGATATGCTTCTAGAAGAACCCTGATATGCTTCTAGGAGAACCCTGATATGCTTCTAGGAGAACCCTGATATGCTTCTAGGAGAACCCTGATATGCTTCTAGAAGAACCCTGATATGCTTCTAGGAGAACCCTGATAGCTTCTAGGAGAACCCTGATATGCTTCTAGGAGAACCCTGATATGCTTCTAGGAGAACCCTGATATGCTTCTAGGAGAACCCTGATATGCTTCTAGGAGAACCCCGATATACTTCTAGAAGAACCCTGATATACTTCTAGAAGAACCCTGATATACTTCTAGAAGAACCCTGATATACTTCTAGAAGAACCCTGATATACTTCTAGAGGAACCCTGATATACTTCTAGAAGAACCCTGATATACTTCTAGAAGAACCCCGATATGCTTCTAGAAGAACCCCGATATGCTTCTAGAGGAACCCTGATATGCTTCTAGGAGAACCCTGATATACTTCTAGGAGAACCCTGATATGCTTCTAGAAGAACCCCGATATGCTTCTAGAAGAACCCCGATATGCTTCTAGAAGAACCCTGATATGCTTCTAGAAGAACCCTGATATGCTTCTAGGAGAACCCTGATATGCTTCTAGAAGAACCCTGATATGCTTCTAGGATAATGTTGTCAATCTTAAGGGGGGATAAGCCGTTTTTTTTTGGACCACTTTCTCCCTCACGTTTAGCCCTATGAGTTTTCAGATGTTAAGCTGTTTGCCCCATTAGTTAGTCGATTTTAAGACCTTTCGCCCCATTTCGTCATCAATATTTAGACCTTTCATGCTATTTAGGTGTCGATTTTATCCCTGGCGAACGATAGTGAGCCTGTAAAGTTGGAAGAACCGGCCTTTGGCCGGGAAATTTTTCTACCGAAAAATATACAAATTAACCTAGAAGGGGGATCTAATGGATGTTTTTTTTAAATTTGATGGAGGTCTAGGGAGCAAACTAGAAAAATAATGAAAACATGCAAAAATCGCCCAAAAAGTGAACCATTAAGTTGCTGGAAATAATCTGGTGTGACGGTGTGGTTGCCTGCATAAAGAACGACTTAGGTACGCCGGCAATAACAAAGACAAAGTACCCAAGTCCTTTACGGGGGACACAACAAATCCACACAACTGATGACCGGACAAATGGATATGTACAGTCACTTGTAAGTGTTCGTGGACCTCTTACGATTTCCATTATACGTATATGCAAATAAGAAACCTATAAAAAAATACACTATCCACGAAAATTAATGACATAATTATGTTCACCGGTTATTACTCATCGTCTTGTTATCATCATTAAGGGGGGATGGTTCACTTTTTGGTTGAATTTTTCGTTTATGTAATATTATATTAGTTTCCTCCCTAGACCACCATCAAACTTAAAATAACAACCCCAGAATCCCCTTCAAGATATGTTTGTACATTTTTTGGCAGAAAATGTTCCTGGCCAAAGGCCGGTTCCTCCTAAATTACATGTTCGCTGTCTCTCGCTACGAAAAAATCGACACCTAAATTACACGAAAATCATAACATTGACACAGAAAAAGGGCGAAAAATCTAAAATCGCAAAACTAATGGGTCGAACGTCCTGAAATCTGAAAACTAATGGGGCTAAGCATGAAGGAGAAGAGGGACCAGAAAAACTAACCATCTCCCCTTAAGAAATGTACAGATTTTAATGATCACAACTGTACAATCTTGGATATGAATTTGAAAGCACTATTTTGATAACTGTTTGAGCCGCAAAGATCAAATTACTGTCACTTATCCTCACCCACTGGTAAATGTTCAAAGTCTGTTTAACATCATTAGGAAGTGTTCGTGTATTCATGGCCACAACTGTACACTAAAACACGAGCCCGAGATCAAGGCCAACAGACAGAGATGGCGTGCTGCTAGAGCGTTGTTGTAGCACCTTCATGAATAACTTATTTAGTCATACATGCTATTCTACTGTTGTTGGTGTTGTAGTATGATAGTGTATGCAACGATCCATCCCTCTTTCTTGTTCTTCATGCATAGCGAATTTTAGCTTTGTTGTGATAAATAGTTGATATCTAGCATTACACAAATGTTTTCCACAACAAATTTGACGGTATATTTTGTCGACAACGGTATGCAGACAATACAAACAAAATATACTATAGATAAGTTATGCAAAGCTTATACTGCATACATATTCACGTTATAAGTGTGTGTGTGTGTTACTCAGTTACTTGTTCGTCAAGGGGAATCCACGCAATGCGAGCTAAGCTCATTATTATTGTGTGTGTGTGTGTATGTGTGTGTGTGTGTGTGTGTGTGTGTGTGGCAATGTTATAGCTGTGTAGACCTTAACATTCATATAAATGCGTGTTGGTGTCTCATACCCACATCAGTTAATGGAAACATGCCATAAACATAACAGTAACATGCGGGAGAGAGAGAGAGAGAGAGAGAGAGAGAGAGAGAGAGAGAGAGAGAGATAGATCCGTGACACTGTGTTTGTAGACCAGCTTAGGAGAGATGGGACAGACAAAAGAAAGAGGATTATATTGTAGGAATTAGTATATTATCCCCAGTACCAAGAACAAATTAAGATGAAGCAGGAAAAATCAGGATAGAAGAAGAAAATGTAGGAGGGGGAAACGGGAGAAAGAACGGAGGAGAAGAAAAGACAGGGAAAAGAGAGGAGAAGAATAAATGGGAGAAGGGGGAGAAGAAGAAATAGGAGAAAGTAGGGAGAAGAAGAATTTAGAGAAAGTAGGGAGAAGAAGAATTTAGAGAAAGGAAGGAGAAGAAGAAACGGGAGTAAGGAGGGAGAAGAAGAAGTAGGAAATAGGAGTGAGAACAAGACATAGGAGAACAGAAGAGGAGGTGAAGAGGGTGAGGGGCTAAATAGGGGAAACACAACTATATAAACAGAGACTGGCGGGAAAAAAATGGATGTGCACAGTGGAATTGAGAGAATATAAGACGAGAAAGAAAACGTGAGGATTTGGAATACTGCAGTATTATCAATCGCAGTAAATAATTATTATGAAGTTGAAAAAGTGGATGGAGAGGGTAAATAGTTGTAAAAGACTCAAAAACCATAAACAGAGAGTATATACTGTATATATATATATATATATACGGGCTTATATATGCAGAAATATATTATATATGCAGAAAGGCAGCCATATTATATAACATAAAAAAATAACCGTACTTCGATATAAAAATACACTGATAGTATTGAAATCCAGTCATTTTAGTCTATCACAAATATCCACACGCTTATAAGTATACACGTATACTTACATAGGCAAACATACACAAAGGCAGTAACTGATAAACTTATAATACACAAATGCAGTAACTGATAAACTTATAATAGTAACAACACAAAGGCAGTAACTGATAAACTTATAATAGTAACAACATACACAAAGGCAGTAACTGATAAACTTATAATAGTAACAACATACACAAAGGCAGTAACTGATAAACTTATAATAGTAACAACATACACAAAGGCAGTAACTGGTAAACTTATAATAGTAACAACATAAAGGCAGTAACTGATAAACTTATAATAGTAACAACACAAAGGCTGTAACTGATAAACTTATAATAGTAACAACACAAAGGCAGTAACTGATAAACTTATAATAGTAACAACATAAAGGCAGTAACTGATAAACTTATAATAGTAACAACATACACAAAGGCAGTAACTGGTAAACTTATAATAGTAACAACATAAAGGCAGTAACTGATAAACTTATAATAGTAACAACACAAAGGCAGTAACTGATAAACTTATAATAGTAACAACACAAAGGCAGTAACTGATAAACTTATAATAGTAACAACATAAAGGCAGTAACTGATAAACTTATAATAGTAACAACATACACAAAGGCAGTAACTGGTAAACTTATAATAGTAACAACATAAAGGCAGTAACTGATAAACTTATAATAGTAACAACACAAAGGCAGTAACTGATAAACTTATAATAGTAACAACATAAAGGCAGTAACTGATAAACTTATAATAGTAACAACATAAAGGCAGTAACTGATAAACTTATAATAGTAACAACATAAAATTCAAGCCCAAGTTGTGACACAAGAGCTGGCAGATAGTTTCAAGGTTTTCTCTGACTCACAACAAGATTCACAGCTTTGTCAGTGCAGGCATAATAGTCCCCGGCAGCATAAATTAACAGCCATGCATCAGTACAGCACACAACATTGTCAGCACAGCATAATAGCTCGCACAAAGCTAACAGCCTTGCATGAGCACAGCACACAGCATTGTCAGCACAGCATACCGGTAATAGTCCTCGTCAACAGAAATTAACAGCCTTGCATCAGCACAACACACAGCATTGTCTTCTGTAGGTAACAGCAATACAGTACATAGTTTTGTCTCGGTCACCTTGTTTAGCTTACAGTAGCATATAAACAGGTTCCCAAACATCTCCTCTTGTAGACCAAACAGGAAAAGTAGAGACTAATCATGGCCAGTCCAAACAAGGCCCTTCTTTTTAGTCATTATAATTAGACGAAACATCATAACAACTCAAAATATGTCGGAGCAGATAGTGTTAATATATATCCAATACTGGGAGTAAGCTAATTGTTGTCAATGTAGTACTCCTCCTGATAGGGTGTTTATTTCATCCCATTATACTGTACTTCGTTGTCATCCTGTGAATGATGGTACCGGTATATGTGAAGTTCGTTGTTTGGAGTTCATTATCCTGCCATGAATCGTGTGTGTGAAGCGAGGTTAGGGCTCTGTGGGTGTGTATGTGGTGTTAGTGTGTGTGTGTATGTGTGTGTGTGGTGTTAGTGTGTGGATAAATTATGTTTGTGTGCGTATGAGAAGCCTCTTACACACATATACAGTACACCATGTTTACATAATGTTTATCTGCGTGTGTGTGTATGTGTGTGTGTGGTGTTAGTGTGTGGATAAAATATGTGTGTGTGTATATGAGAAGCCTCTTACACACATATACAGTACATCATGCTTACATAATGTTTCTGTGCGTGTGCATGTGTGTCTTTACTGTGTGTGTATGTGTGTGTGTGTGTGTGTGTGTGTGTGTGTGTGTGTGTGTGTGTGTAGTCAGTCAGTGTTTATCCTAGGTCAACACAGGACACGCGACCCCCCCTGCCACGCCCCCTTGTCTTGTTGCTATTTCAGTATATACGTATCATTATCACGCCCCCCCCCCCCCCCCCCTATCACCTACTACATCCTCCCCTTATCTGGTCTGGGTCATATCTATACACACACACACACACACACACATATATCCACACACGCACACATAACAACACACACACAACAACACACATACACACACATTATAGCTACACAAACACTCATTATGGCAACACACACACATAACAACACACACACACACACACACACACACACACACACACACACACACACACACACACACACACACACACGTCATTACTTTCCTTCTTTTATTTGGTTTACTCAGCTGCGTCAACAAACCCATTCATATTTTTTGTAGTGTCTCCGGACCCACTACGATGAGTCACTACAGCTACTACGGGTTTGTTTACATGGCATAATGAATGAATTTACTCGTAGCTGATTATTATTATTTGGCTCTCGGATAACACAACCAGTAGACCGTTTCAACCACTAGATCTCAACCAGTGCTAATCTACCAGGGTCAACTATACCAGAGAAAACCTATTTTAACTAACCTAACTATTGATTGAGTTGGTTGAGAGCTACTGGTATGGAGGTGGTATCCCTTATGCTAGGTAATATTGTTGGGCTAGGTTAACGAATATAATATTGTTGGGCTAGGTTAACGAATATAATATTGTTGGGCTAGGTTAACGAATATAATATTGTTGGGTTGGGCTAGGTTAACGAATATAATATTGTTGGGCTAGGTTAACGAATATAATATTGTTGGGCTAGGTTAACGAATATAATATTGTTGGGCTAGGTTAACGAATATAATATTGTTGGGCTAGGTTAACGAATATAATATTGTTGGGCTAGGTTAACGAATATAATATTGTTGGGCTAGGTTAACGAATATTAAACACTAACGTCTTAAAAACATGCTTAACAAATAATTAGCATTTTTGATAGTATATAATGCAGTAATGGTCAGTTGATTCCATGTTTTATCCTTTCACGATCATTCAGAATTGGGAGTTATTGATGTTAAGAACGATACTAGTTAATATATATAGTCTAATAACAACCAGATGACCTAATTCTTCATATATTCTTTATTTACCTCTCAGTGCAAGACTAAACAATGTGAATAACAATGTTACCATCAAACTCCTATTTCCTGCAATCAGATGCCACATTGTTGTGCTACTGGCAAGGGATTTTATTCAGATTAGGAAAGACTTCCAAGAAAAATATGAGCTAAAGACTATCTCAATTAGTTCTCTAACTCTGATAACCCGTACAAATGGCTTCAAACTAGAATAATTCCGCTCTAATAATGCTATATATACTGTATATATATATATACATATACAATATATACAGTATATATGAATTACATTGGTTGGTTGTGAAATGGATCTGCCTCGTGTGGGCCTGTAGGTCCTTTGCTTATTTCCTTCTTCTTACATTCTCCTTTATGTGTCTGAAATTGAATTCAATCGAATGGAAGTAGGTGATATGGAATGCAAATTAGCATGGGTTAAAGAGTTAATAAGCAATTACTTATTGCTTATTAATTATCTTAATTTATATTAACAGGCAGATGATATCCTCTCATAAAGCGATCAAGTGGTAATGTGTAGCCCCTTCTTCAACCACTCCACCAGGTTAGTTTAGGTTCAGGCGTTATCAGGGCGTTATCTGAGGGGGTGGGTGGAGGAGTGTTGTGAAGGGCGCCCCTGAGGCCTACCAGAGAGAGGCCCTTTAGAAGTGGCTATCAGGATATTGTTGAGCTCAATTATTCTCCTTGGACCAGTGGACTAGTTGTGGTGTATTGATAACCGATTGACCTACAAAGATCAAGTTACTGGTTTACACTACTCAGTACTTTATAATGGCAAGATAATTCGGGAATCATCAAAATACCGTCGAGAAGGAAAAAGGAATAACTTGATACTATGAATATACTTACTGTGTCATTTCACTGAAGGATAGTGTTCAAGTGTTCATGGCTAAGACTGTACCATATGGGTAAACAATTGTCTCAGGTTTGTTAGGAAGTTAGTGCTATACCAAGATTATTCCAAAACCTAAACCCATATGCTTAAACCTGATCACAACGAAACTTTTAACCTAGATGACCTAATCAAACAAAAATATTGCTATATTTTATACTGGTGGATGATGCAATGGTATATTCATTCAACAATATTGACTCAGCTCCTTAGTCTGTGTTCGATGTGGGATATACAGTATATACATAAAACTTTTCTTACATGCCTAAATGTAGTGTTCAAGAAGAGAATCAACTTCTTTCATGGCCGAAGACCTTTTTACATTTCTTACATTTGATGTTTGTTTTTCTCGTGGCTAAAAAGGGACCCCCACTGATGCCCATAATAGTATATACAAATATGGCTCTTTAGTGAGGCTTACACTTAGCTTTTGACAGGGGTGTGGTGAGACTCAGGGTGTGGTCGGCCCGAGACGTGGCACTAGACAGGCACTCCCTCGTTTCTGGCCAGAGTTCTTATGATAACAAGAAAATAGTTAGGTCCAGTGTTGTGTCTGGGGAGAGATTGGGTGTTTCAGGCAACTTCGGGAGATATATGCGTGTGTTTGGGGTGTGTGTTTCGGGTGTGTCTTTGTCTGTGGGGTGGGTGTATGTTTGTGAGGGTGGGTGGTTTGTATGTATGTGTGTGGGTAGGGTGTGTCTTTGTGTGTGTGGGGTGGGTGTATGGTCGTGATATGTATATGTGTGTGGTGTGTGTGTGTGTGGGGTGGGTGTATGTTCATCAGAGTGGCTGGTTTGTATGGGTGGGTGGGTGGGTGCGGGAGAGCCTGGGGAGAGATTGTGTGTATCAGGGAACTTATGGTTTATATGTATGTGTGGGGTGGGTGTATGATCCTGAGAGTGTGTGATTTGTATATGTTATGTATGTGTGTGTGTTTGCGTTTGGGGTGTAGGTTATGTATGTAGGGCGGGTGTATATTCATAAGTGTAGGTGATTTGTATAAGTGTGTGTGGGGTTGTGGGTGAGTGTATGAAGGTCAGGGTGAGAGATCGTGTGTTTCAGGGAACTGGGGAGACTTGAGGGGCTGCAAGTACCCTATCTGAAATGTCCAATTCATTCAGTAATTCAGCGGATATAGCGATTAAGACTAACCAAACTACATTCAGGCCAAGTTTCAGAAGTGACCCTTATATATTTTTACATTTTCTATTCATGAATCTCCTAGATCTAAAACTACTTTGAATTTCTTACCAAATATAGGACGTGTAAGTTCTGTATGTGATTATCCTGGGGTCGAATCCTGGGAGAATCACATGCTTTTATCAATTTAATTTGGGGTGTTATTGGTGTTAAGAACGATGTTAAAGATATATATGTAAAATAAATAAATTAGTTCTATTTTCGGCCACCCAGATCCTTACTTAACTGTATAACTACCCCCTAACTTTGTCTATATGATATTGTGCGTGTCTTTCATGACCCTATTCTTACCACACAGCTACTGGCACCCTTTCCTAAATTATCTTTATTGCCACTATCACACACGCTCACCTCCCATCCCATTCATCCTCTTTGCCACTCCTTAACATAATTTAGTTCATTGCGGTGGGGATTCGTAAAAGGCAGCTATCGGGCAACATTATGAATGAGTTAAAGTACCGGTATATAATATTATACGATATATTGCCTTTTTTCATACTTAAGCGCTGAACATTGCAATTCCTCATTGGTTTCTATGATTGTTAATATCGAATAATAATAATACTTGGGGTAGCTTAGAAGATCTCTCGCAGCTACTATGACACTAGTTATTAGGTATCATGTTCATTCCTTCAGACCAATGGAGAGTTTATTAAAGTACATCTACCTCCAGATAATTATATTCAGTTTGGGAATAACCTCTCAGATACAAGGGTTTACATTACATAGTAGGTCGGTGTTGGCATATACAGTACAATAACCTCTCAGATACAAGGGTTTACATTACATAGTAGGTCGGTGTTGGCATATACAGTACAATAACCTCTCAGATACAAAGGGTTTACATTACATAGTAGGTCGGTGTTGGCATATACAGTACAATAACCTCTCAGATACAAGGGTTTACATTACATAGTAGGTCGGTGTTGGCATATACAGTACAATAACCTCTCAGATACAAGGGTTTACATTACATAGTAGGTCGGTGTTGGCATATACAGTACAATAACCTCTCAGATACAAGGGTTTACATTACATAGTAGGACGGTGTTGGCATATACAGTACAATAACCTCTCAGATACAAGGGTTTACATTACATAGTAGGTCAGTGTTGGCATATACAGTACAATAACCTCTCAGATACAAGGGTTTACATTACATAGTAGGTCGGTGTTGGCATATACAGTACAATAACCTCTCAGATACAAGGGTTTACATTACATAGTAGGTCGGTGTTGGCATATACAGTACAATGTAAGAAGAGAGTAACAATTTGTCTCCCAAATTATTTAGATGCTGCTGCAACATGCTTAATATTGAGTTTAATGGCTGCTACAAACGCTCAGCTTGTATAAGTAGATTGTCTCTCTAAGTGGTTTGTCATCTGAGCTCCACTCAGAGGATTGCAAAGATTCTCGTATACATGTACGAGTATATACTGTACATAGTCTATTCATTATAGGTTGGCCAGAGTTCGCGGGCAATAGCAAATGGGCTATAAATGTTCAAACCTATTTCCTGGTTAAACCTTCCTAAAGGGTAGACATATTTGCTCGAATATTCTAGCTGTTTGAGTTATATAGGTAAGTGGCGGAGATTTTTGGCCTCCCTATAATGAATGGACTAGAGTCTAGTTAATCTGACCTGTTGTTTGCTCAAAGTGACAAGATAAACATTAGCTTGTTGTCAATATTTATCGAGTTGCAGGTTCATATACGCGAGTGGAGACTAATTGGTAGTTCCTAACCTCATTTTCAAGTGCCATCACTACCTATTGTCCTTAATGATATGTGAATATGGAATTGGGTATAAAGTTTATCAGATGTTTCGATGCAGCTTTTCTTTGTACAGTACCGGTACTTCTTTTTTATTCTTTCGTCTGCTCTCCCCTCCCCCACCACCACACACACACACACACACACACACACATACACACATAATCCATAAACACACACACAACATATACACACACACACACATACCACACACACACACACACACACAGCCCGTAGCCTAGTGGTAGAGCTCTCGTCTCACACACGAGGGGCCGGGGGTTCAATCCCCGGCCGGGCGGAGACAAATTGGGCTTGTCTCCTTTCATGTGTTAGCCTCAGTTCACCTAGCTGTAAATATGTACCTGGAATAAGTGGACGACGTTGTGACGTCCCATCTGGGGTTGGCAAAAATGGTACAAGGCGAGATGGGTATCATATGGTTCACCTAAGCTGATGGCTACCTAAGCCTTCGGGCGAGACGGTACCGTCTATAGTGAGAATGGTACCATACAGATCCACCCTAAGCCTTCGTTTCCGATGTCGCCAATTGGCTAAAAATACAGACTACACACACATCCACAGCCATTCCAACGATACATATAACACCTACACATATAGGAGGCGGGAAATAACGAGCATGCTCACTCCCGCAATACAACTAGAGTAAGAACTAGAGTAAGTACACACACACACACACACACACACACACACACACACACACACACACACACACACACACAGAGAGTACATCCCGAGTCCCCCCCACCACGCTATACATACTTGGGAATACAAAGCGAGGATAAGTTTCAATGTGATGTCATTTAGGGGACACAAAGGAAGATGATGGATAATTATATGAACTTTTAAAAATTAGTTATAATTTTTCCAAACCTGGATATTTAAGATTAATGACACATGCTGGCATATAGTCTAGTGTTAATAGTCTAAAAAATCTAGGAAAATTGCATAAGCATAATTTTTTTTTTTTTCCTATATTCCTATATGCCCTCTCGGGCATAGGGTGAAAGCCTGTACATCCAACCGGTCAACACGGTGAAGCCCGTGAGGTCTTGTTCCAGTCTAGGGAGTGAGACATGTGAAGCACTTAGAGATCCACTCACGGCTCGAAGCAGCTCCATCTCTGAAGTTGTTCCGCCTTTTGTGCTTCACTCTCTCACCACCTAGACTCGGACCCTCACTCTCAGAACGCCACCTATTGAGCAGTTAACTCACTAGGCATTACTCCCCTGCGGCATATTTTGAATATGGGAATAATCATACAGTGCTATTTAAGCACTTTAATCTATTTAAAACTGAATGCCTATTAGTAGGCAGACGGGTGGACCTTGAGAGACTGGGCGTGCAAAGCCTCAATATCAATGATAGTGTGATGATTGTGAGTAGTGTGGTGAAGGATTTGCGAGTCTTGGTTGATAGTGAACTGTCATTTAAAAACCAGATTAACCAAACAGTGCGAATCTCTGCCTATCATCTGAGGAATATTGCTTTTGTGAGAAAATATCTGGATATTAATATACGGTAACCAAAATGTTGATCCACAATCATGTAATTAGTAAATTAGACTATTGTAATTCTCTATATTATCGACTACCAAATTACTTGCTACGGAAACTACAAACTTATAATGAATAGAGCAGCAAGATTAATAAAGAGTTTACCATTCCGTGCGAGTATAACGCCGGCATTAATTGACCTGCATTGGCTGTCGGTGAAAGCGAGGATCATATTCAAACTGTGTGTTATAGTGTATCAAGCTTTGAACTTTGGAAAGCCGGAATATGTGCGAGACTTATTGGAAGACTTCAATGTTGGCACTGATATGATGCTGAGACACGGCAACGTGCTGCATCAATTGAATGAGCCACGGTGCAATCATGAATTTGGATTTAGGGCCTTCGAAAAGAGTGCACCGAAACTTTATAATAATCTACCTGTTAATGTGAAAAGGTGTGCGAACATAAAGGCCTTTAAAAAGCCACTTAAAACACATTTGTTCAGGGAGTGTTATGACTTAGAAGATGGCACTGTGAGACAAGACTATAAGTGCTAGATGGTTTAAAGGGCAGCTGCGACGAGCGTCACATCTAGTGACGGAGCGCGGCTGAGAAACTCCACACCAAGTAACAAGTAACAGGGAACAATGAATCTCTATTAACTGCGGGGTCCAGCCAATCACTTTATCTCGCCCCAGATTAATTATAGCCACCATGATCGTCTTGTTTACTTAGGCAGCTTATGGTAAGACCCTCCTTTGTTATTAGTCTGTCTGTCTGGCTTTGTTTACATTATTAGTTTTTGTTTTGCCTGTCTAGCTTCTTGGGTTAGCGTTTATTTATTGGTTTAGTGTTTGTTTTCATTAGTTTTGTTTACCCTTCTGATCTCTCCTTCTCTTCGTTTTCCAGGTCCTTTTTCTCTTCCCTATCCTCTCTACCTCTCTCTTCTCCTCTCCCATTTAACCCTCCTCTTTTCCATTCTTAACCCTCCTCTCCTTCTTGACAAACTAAATATAATCGTCTACTGATAGCCAGAAATACAATAAATATATCACCATATTAAAAGGGACTCCCAGACTAATCATTATAGCCACCCTGACCATCTTGTTTACTGAGGCAGCATTATAATTAAGCCTTCCTTTGTTATTGGTAGGTTTGTTTTCCTGTCTGACTTTGTTGACATTATCCTGTCTAGCCTCTTGGTTTAGCTTTAATTTATTGCTTTGCCGTTTGTTTTGAATAGGTTCTCTGGGCTTCTTTCCCCTATTTCGTCTCTTCCATTCTCCTTATATTGTCTCTTCTTACCTTGTCTCTCTCTCTCTCTCTCTCTCTCTCTCTCTCTCTCTCTCTCTCTCTCTCTCTCTCTCTCTCTCTCTCTCTCTCTCTCTCTCGCTCTCTCTCTCTCTCTCTCTCTCTCTCTCTCTCTCTCTCTCTCTCTCTCTCTCTCTCTCTCTCTCTCTCTCTCTCTCTCTCTCTCTCTCTCTCTCTCTCTCTCTCTCTCTCTCTCTCTCTCTCTCTCTCTCATAAAGCCATAAACTGGAGCCCCTTCGGAGCCGCTATAGACAGAGGGATGACGAACAAGGCACCTAATTGGCCTAGTGTGTCAGTGTGTGTGTGTGTGTATGTGTGTGTGTGTTAGCCTGTTAGAAAGTGTGTGAATGTATGTCTAATAGTTGCCAGAATGTAATGTAAATTATGTCACCGGTACTGAACGGGTTAAATAGTAGTCAGCCGAGTTAATACCTGAGAATGAAGAGTAGTATACAGAGAGACGCAGTGCATGCCAACAATACCAATACCAAGGTCATGCGCACTGGAGAATGATGGAGATAACCGAGACTTGGCTTGGTAAACAGGGAGAGAGAACAATAACAAACTTCCTGTAACCCCCCACCCCCTCCTCCCCAGCCTGTCCTCCCCACCTCTTTCCCCTCCCCCCTGCCCTCCCCTCTACCCCAGCCTCCCACCTGTCCTCCCCCCCCCCTTCTTTTTCCCCCCTGCCCTCCCCTCTACCCCAGCCTCTCATCTATCCTCTCCACCGCATCCCCCTTCCCCTCTATCCCAGCCTCACACCTGTCCTCCCTCCCCCTACCTCCCTGCTGTGCCTTCTAGCCCAGCCTCCCCCCTCCTCCCCCCCCCCTGCATTCTACCATAACCTCCCATCTATCCTCCCTACCCTGCTGCCCTCTTCCCCAGCCTACCACCTCTCCGCCCTCCCCATACCCTAGCTCCCCCTCCCCCTGCTCTCTACCTCACTACCCCTAACCCCCTGTAGAGTGCCAGGTGTTGATGGTGTGTGGGGGATATCTGCTAACACACACACTCTCTGCCCACACCGTTGCACCCACACTCACATGCGCTCTCTCTCTCTCTCACACACACACACACACACACACACACTCACACACACACACACACACACACACACACACACACACACACACACATATTCTCATTCTACACACATCAATACACCCACATACGTAACATAAAACTCATTCTACCCAGACTCCCGTATCTTCAAACACATCAATAAACCTCACACCTAAGCATTTACACACGTTCACACGCTCATCCTAAAATCTTGCCTCTACACCCACATACCCTCATTATAACAGCATCAATACCCCCTACACAGCCCAAGTACCCACACACCCTTTCACCTACATACCCTCACACAGATACCCTCAATATATTCACATCACTACACCCATACACCTAAACACCCTCACACTAATACCCTCTCACATCTATACCCTGTCGCTTTTGCATGTTATTAATTAGTTGAACACCTTGTAAAATACCTCTTATTGCCTTCTTAACTAATTTTGCATTTTAGCATACATACGCTGTGCTCCATTTAATATTTCCACTATATTTTGTATAAGGTACCGTACTGAAATGAATGTATACTGTACTTACTTCAAACTGTTTATCTAATTCCATAATCTAAATATACACCCTCACCCACACCCATAACCTCAATGATGCCTTCAATTTGAAAACCAATACAAATACAATTAAATGAATGTAGGTTTCATAGATTTAGTATGTCAAAAACAATATATATATTTATATATATATGTATACTGTATATATATATATATATATATATATATATATATATATATATATAAACTAAAATAACAAAAAAGGTATCGCAAACCTTGGTAGAGTTATTGTAACGCCCCTCACGAGTGCGTCTCTCCGTGTGCCAAGGCCTTAATCTTACAACCAGTCTTGCAAGTTACTGTGTGTGTTGCGTCTTAACCTTTTACGTGTCCCCGAGGAGAGGCTCATTTCCTTATTTCACTCCTTCCTTATTTGATAAGCTCTTTGTCATCCGTCTGAATCCTAGGTAAGCTTTTAAAGATGAATTGAGACGTTCTACAACTAGCATACCGGTACTACAGAATATAATAGATGCATAGATTTGATAGAGTTTTTGTCGTTATATTGTATTTATCTTTGACTCCAAAGGGTGTTTCCTAAATTTGGATAATTATAGTAAATAATATAAACTGATTAGGATTATGTGCATATTTCAATTGCATGTTACAGATGTTTTGTATTAATTTCACCACAAATATTTACACCAGAACCTAATTAATCAAAAAACGTACCCTGATATTTCTTGGTTATGCACTTACCTTCCCAGCACCAGACTCCCCCCAAATCTTGCTCTCGTCTCTGGTTACATAAATGCCCTTGATCATACCTACTGTACCTTTGATCACACCTACTGTACCTTGATCACACCTACTGTACCTTTGATCACACCTACTGTACCTTTGATCACACCTACTGTACCTTTGATCACACCTACTGTACCTTTGATCACACCTACTGTACCTTGATCACACCTACTGTACCTTTTATCACACCTACTGTACCTTTATCACACCTACTGTACCTTTGATCACACCTACTGTACCTTGATCACACCTACTGTACCTTTGATCACACCTACTGTACCTTTGATCACACCTACTGTACCTTTGATCACACCTACTGTACCTTTGATCACACCTACTGTACCTTGATCACACCTACTGTACCTTGATCACACCTACTGTACCTTGATCACACCTACTGTACCTTGATCACACCTACTGTACCTTGATCACACATACTGTACCTTTGATCACACCTACTGTATCTTTGATCACACCTACTGTACCTTGATCACACCTACTGTACCTTGATCACACCTACTGTACCTTGATCACACCTACTGTACCTTGATCACACCTACTGTACCTTGATCACACCTACTGTACCTTGATCACACCTACTGTACCTTGATCACACCTACTGTACCTTTGATCACACCTACTGTACCTTTGATCACACCTACTGTACCTTGATCACACCTACTGTACCTTGATCACACCTACTGTACCTTGATCACACCTACTGTACCTTTGATAACACCTACTGAACCTTGATCACACCTACTGTACTTTGATCACACCTACTGTACCTTGATCACACCTACTGTACCTTGATCACACCTACTGTACCTTGATCACACCTACTGTACCTTTGATCACACCTACTGTACCTTTGATCACACCTACTGTACCTTGATCACACCTACTGTACCTTGATCACACCTACTGTACCTTGATCACACCTACTGTACCTTTGATCACACCTACTGTACCTTTGATCACACCTACTGTACCTTGATCACACCTACTGTACCTTGATCACACCTACTGTACCTTGATCACACCTACTGTACCTTTGATCACACCTACTGTACCTTGATCACACCTACTGTACCTTGATCACACCTACTGTACCTTGATCACACCTACTGTACCTTTGATCACACCTACTGTACCTTTGATCACACCTACTGTACCTTGATCACACCTACTGTACCTTGATCACACCTACTGTACCTTGATCACACCTACTGTACCTTGATCACACCTACTGTACCTTGATCACACCTACTGTACCTTGATCACACCTACTGTACCTTGATCACACCTACTGTACCTTTGATCACACCTACTGTACCTTTGATCACACCTACTGTACCTTGATCACACCTACTGTACCTTGATCACACCTACTGTACCTTTGATCACACTTGCTGTACCTTGATCACACCTACTGTACCTTTGATCACACCTACTGTACCTTGATCACACCTACTGTACCTTTGATCATACCTACTGTACCTTTGATCACACCTACTGTACCTTGATCACACCTACTGTACCTTTGATCACACTACTGTACCTTGATCACACCTACTGTACCTTTGATCACACCTACTGTACCTTGATCACACCTACTGTACCTTTGATCATACCTACTGTACCTTTGATCACACCTACTGTACCTTGATCACACCTACTGTACCTTTGATCACACTTACTGTACCTTGATCACACCTACTGTACCTTTGATCACACCTACTGTACCTTTGATCACACCTACTGTACCTTTGATCACACCTACTGTACCTTTGATCACACCTACTGTACCTTGATCACACCTACTGTACCTTTGATCACACCTACTGTACCTTGATCACACCTACTGTACCTTTGATCACACCTACTGTACCTTGATCACACCTACTGTACCTTTGATCACACCTACTGTACCTTTGATCACACCTACTGTACCTTGATCACACCTACTGTACCTTGATCACACCTACTGTACCTTGATCACACCTACTGTACCTTGATCACACCTACTGTACCTTTGATCACACCTACTTTACCTTGATCACACCTACTGTACCTTTGATCACACCTACTGTACCTTTGATCACACCTACTGTACCTTGATCACACCTACTGTACCTTGATCACACCTACTGTACCTTTGATCACACCTACTGTACCTTTGATCACACCTACTGTACCTTGATCACACCTACTGTACCTTGATCACACCTACTGTACCTTTGATCACACCTACTGTACCTTGATCACACCTACTGTACCTTTGATCACACCTACTGTACCTTGATCACACCTACTGTACCTTTGATCACACCTACTGTACCTTGATCACACCTACTGTACCTTGATCACACCTACTGTACCTTTGATCACACCTACTGTGCCTTTGATCACACCTACTGTACCTTGATCACACCTACTGTACCTTTGATCACACCTACTGTACCTTGATCACACCTACTGTACCTTGATCACACCTACTGTACCTTTGATCACACCTACTGTGCCTTTGATCACACCTACTGTACCTTTGATCACACCTACTGTACCTTGATCACACCTACTGTACCTTTGATCACACCTACTGTGCCTTTGATCCCGCTGCACTTGTTCTGTCTGACTGATCTTAGCCGCCTGCGTAATCTAACATAAAATTCCGTGGACATTTTATTTCTTCTTTTGTAACGCCTTCTGAACCGGTGACGTGCTTTTAGTTTCAGTCTAGCTATATTTAGACGACTTTGAGCAGTTTAAGAAGGATCTGTGGTAGTAAAAAGGGTTAAGTGAGATAGTTCGATGCCCTTACTTGTTGAAGGCCCTTTTTAAACTGAATATAATCGTCTAATACTAGCAAACTAGAAACAATGAGACGTCGCCGGTACAGAAGGGGTTAATGTACATATAACCACTGAGATAATTTTATGAGTGAAATTGGTTATGTGTTAACAAATATGTATTACGTTTATTTAATAAACCTTACGCAAATTAAGAGCTCATCCCAGTATCTTTATTTACAATATGAAAAACATAAATACGATTTAATACATCTTAGGAAGGATTTGTGGAGGCCAAAGGGATTAATTAAGATAGTTCGAAGCCTGTCAATTGCCTTCTTTACCGTCGATATCTGTTTTTTTACTATATTCGAATACTATTAATGTACTTTATTCAGTTTAGGAAGGACCTGTAGCAATTATAAGGCTTCAAACTGTTCCGATGAACCCCTTTAACTACCACAGATGTTTCTAAATAGTGCTAGAATATAATATAGCAGACGTCGCTGTTACAGAAGGGGTTAAACGCCATAAAATCGTCTAATGTTAGCTTGAATTAAAGGTAAAAAGGCGCAATGGTGCTGAAGGGGATAAGTATTCCTGACAGCGACCGTACATTAGCATATCGGCTATTGTGTAACCTTCACCCGATGTTGTTGATGTTGTTGTTGTTTTTGTAGCCTTCCCCTTCAGAATGGCAGTCGGGCTGAAAGGGACATACCCCATCTATTTTCAAATTATATATATATATATATATATATATATATATATATATATATATATATATATATATCATATGAGGAGGAGCACTTTATTAACAATGGTTCGCATACAGCTTCATCAGGCCAATGAAGTTGTATACGATACGTTGTCTATAAGTGCTCATCTTCATATGGTGTATATATTTAATATATAACGTATGTAATGTAATAGCATATCTGACATTATATATATTAAGACGTAGTTCATAATTATGTTGCCATAATTATATGAGATTATCTGGTTATTTTAGTGATCTATATTATTACAAATTCTTTCAGTTCACATTTTGAGTAGATTATTCTTTATACCAAATCTTTATACCAAATACCAAATCTTTATTTTATAGATTGAGAAACATCTTATTTTTCACTCGAGTTTTACTATTCAGTGTATATTTTGTACAATAATTATTATACTTATTGATATTCTATGTTTGTATTATACAGTATAGCCTGTATTGTAGAAACAGATACATACATATACTGTATACCATTACTTCACTTTTCTATTTAGCTGAACCCCTTCAGCACGATGACGTAATTTCATCATATTCTGGTTACTAATTGACGATATTCTTTAGCTTATAATCTACATCCAGGACTCAAAGGGGAAAATACGCACTCACTAACCCCTCTGATAAACATAGGTTCTTCTTAATCTGCATACAATCGTCTAAATTTAGCCGGAATCAAAGGATTAAAAGCGTCATCGTGCTGAAGGGATTAAGAACCTTTTTGTAGGCCACCAGTGTTAATAATGTGTTAATAATGTGTTATGTATGCTTCTGTGTACAGTTGGCCGCATTAATGTGTATCCACTCAGTGAGTTCATGTATAGGAGGAAACATAATATGATGCCCTTATAAGAAGAACATGCTATGACACATGTTGATTAGTCATATTTAATAACTACTTCTGAAGAATGTACACTACTTAACATACTATTTTTCCTTCCATATATTAAACCACTCAGTGGATACACAATTACGTGGCCAACTGTACATTACTCAGAAACCTTTACTTACATCATTGAGCCTTTTTTGGCCTGTGACTCATGTTATCTAATAGGCTAACCGTTTGTCTGTCTCATATTTCACCCGACTTTCATCAAATCATTAAATCACGCGCTCCACTTGTTCTCAAAGGCTGTGGTGATGCATTTTATTCTCCCTGGTCAAACACTGGAGGTTTTTACTTCCTTTTTATCACAGTTCCTCTTTCAGTTACTATTCCATGGGCTTGAGCTAAAATCGGTGCCGTACCTTTAAAGAGGGCTCATGTATAACCTACAAAAGATGTTATTTCGAGTTTATATCATTTGCCAATAATATCTATATTATTTGGTAGCGTTCTATGTGATTGTGATTTTTGTTAACATATTAACCCCTTCGAATGGTAGCAATGAGTACTGTTTTGGAATCTGGCCCATGGAATACAGTACATATTAGTAGGTTCACTCAAATAAGCTTGTTTAGATGGAGGTTGTCTATCCCTTATCGCACGAAGATCAAGGAACAGAAATTATAAATATATATATTTACTTGTACTTAATTAAATGTAGAATAAATTACTTCTTCTTAATTTATGCATCAAAGCAAATTATTTAACTTCTGTAGTAGCTCTTTAGAATAATGACCTTTAGAGAAGGAAGCCACAAGGGTCGGTGTTGTACGGGTGGTGGGTTGTTGCGTTTGAGAGCCGCGGGGGTGTAAACGGTTTATGTTGGCTTGATCCCTGGGTGGTAAACAGAGAGCCATAAGGGCGTTCATCTCCCAGCCTAGTCTTTTTGTCTAGTACGGGAGTGATTGTGTGTTTGTTTGCGCGAGTGTGTATGAAAGAGAGTGTGTGTGTGTGTGTGAATTAATGAACAGATTGAGGTATAATCTATGTTACTAATGATGTTGTTAAAGTTACGGTACCGTACTGTTGTTGTTACAGTGGCGTTATTTATGTTGGGTGGTAAACAGAGGGTTGATCTTCCTACCTCGACTGTTTGTCTTCCACGGACATGATTTTTTATTTCTGGCTAGTTGCTGAGCAAATTGAGGTATAATTTGTTGTTGATATTGTTTTTGTTGTTGGTGGGGTTGTGGGAAACAATGACGTATTTAGATGCTTATTTTATCCTGCAGCATCCAAGAGTGAAATCTCCCATTTCATAATTATTAGTCCCCCTCTTAATATTATTAAACCAGGATCGCCAAACAGTATCATCCTAATCCTTCTCCCGATTCTGTCCCTAACCTTTTAACCCCGCACAACCTCTGCACACATGTTGTGGTATTGGTGGTAGGGGACATGAGGGCGTTGCTCTTTTATTTTTATTTTTTTTGTAAACAGTAAACCATAAGTGCTTTGCTTTTCCACCCTCACTTTCCTTTTTAAGGGTGTGTGAGGTTTTTGCTTTCTGATGAGCAAATTGAGGGCAAATCTGTGGTTGTTGCTGGAGGTGGTGGAGTTTTCTTGATGCTGTTGTTGCAATTATTGTTTTGTATTGATGTTGTAGTGGTTGCGGTTTCCAATTTGCTTAGTGTGCTTGTTGCTATTATTGTTATTGTGATTGTTACTGTGGCTTTCGTAGTCGCTGAAGTGATTGCAGTTAATATATTTCTTATTGTCATCTGCATTAGAAGAAAATTAACATTATTCGGAATTGCAGTATCATACCCTGCTCTTTTTAGTTACCAAACTATCCATATTATGTGATGACTATTTGGTTGTGAAGTGTATACCATACTAGACTATTTGTTAAGCTTTTGATCCTTGGCTATAATACTTCTGCTTAAGGAGATATATATTTTTGTTTTACTTATGGGGGTGTATTTTTTCTGGCCCCCCTTCTCCCTCATGCTTATTACCATTAGTTTTGATATCTTACGATATTCGCGCTATTAGTTTGGCGATTTTAAGCCCTTTTGCACTATTTCTTTGCCAATTTTCATATCTTTCGTGCCGATCTTCGGTGACTATTTTTTTTCATGGTGAGCGATAGTGAGCTTGCAAATTACTGTAGGAAGGACCGCCCTTCAGCCGAAACATTTTATGAGAACTCAACAAATGTATCTCGAATTTGGGTCTTTGGGGTATTTATATAAGTTCGATGGAGGTCTAAGGAGCAAACTAAATCCTCCCCTTAACATGTTGATTGGTTAGAGTACACCTGTTGTTTACGAACGAAAATAGATAACCTTTCAGCTGTTGTAAACAGGTGATAGTACAAGTAGATGTAAATGTTTATGAGATGCTCCTTTAAAGAGATGGGGTATAATATAAATATTTGTAATAGTCTATTCATCATTATGTCAACTTTAGTTAACATATATATGAGTATTGCATAAGTACTTGTATTGGGGTGAAAGCAGACTAATTTGTATTTAGTTATTATTTTTGTTTTTTAATACTATAGTCTATTTTTAATACTATAGTCTATTTTTAATACTATAGTCTATTTTTAATACTATAGTCTATTTTTAATACTATAGTCTATTTTTAATACTATAGTCTATTTTTAATACTATAGTCTATTTTTAATACTATAGTCTATTTTTAATACTATAGTATATTTTTTTCCAGCTGAGGGTAATTTGTCATGTTTTTATCTTTGTTACTCAGCTATAAGGTAGATTTTGTAGCGAAATATGATGTTAATTATGAAAACTTGGCATTAATACGACACACAGCCATAGTAATTTCATATATTTCCATCAAGTAGCGAGAAATCAGCTACTAAGGGATTCAATTTACCATCAGCTGGACAAAAATAGAGTATAGCTTCTAGATATATTATATGGGTTTAAACGTTTGTCTATGACGATTTGTTATTTCTATAAACAAAACGTTATATTCTAATGTGTCTGTAATATTTGTGACCTTATTCACATATTTCTTATATCATTATAATTTTTTTTACAGATTTTTCGCGTTGCTGCCTAGGATGAGGGGAAAGGCAACATGTCACGAATACAGGACTAATGAACTGTTATAAGGATAAACGACAAAAAAGAAACTCGGCAATAAGAGGAGTGATTGAAATCGAGAAAACAAATATGTTGCATGATAATGAAGGAGAGAAAATGACAGCCCAAATTAAGGAGAAAACACCTTAACGTGCTAATTCTGATGCAGTGAAACCCAGATAAACCTATGAACATTATAGCAAAGGAAAAGAGAGGGGACGTAGAGCCAAAGTGTTAACAGAAATTGAAGTAAGGTACAGGACGGAGAGAAAGGAGAGGAAAGGAGAGACATTAAAGAGGAGGAGGAACAGCAGGAGGCGAACATAAGAAGAACAAAAGAAGAAAAGCGGCAGGAGGAGAACAGAAAGAACAAACGAAGAGGAGGAGTAGGAGGAGGAAGGGTAAGAGAAGAACAAGAAAACAAAATAAAGAAGAGGAGTAGAAGGAGAACCCAACGATGAGGGTGGTGTGAGGTGTCGTCTACAGAATGATGAGATCGGCCCCTCCGCTCCATCTCTCATCACCCACCCTCACACTGCTACTACTACTAGTACTACTACTACTCAACATGCAAGGTAAGGAGAGAGAGAGAGAGAGAGAGGTTACTCTAATCAAGCCACACTCTTAATTCAACAATAGCATTTTACTTCCACACAGAGGTCACTTATATAAACGCCTGGTCAAAACGGTATTGTATAGAAATTATTCTCCTTTCCTCCTCCCCACTGCTGTCTCTCTCTCTCTCTCTCTCTCTCTCTCTCTCTCTCTCTCTCTCTCTCTCTCTCTGAACACGTTTTCAGTTGAAGAGAGCAGAAAAAAAAAGCGAAGGTGTGCATGCCTTTTCCCTTCCATTTCTAACTATACTATAAATGTCTTCAGGCGATTTCCAAGCCCTGCAAGGTTATTCACTTCTAACTATTTTCATGTACGGCAAATTGCCGGAGGGTGGGGAGAGAGCCTTCATCTTTGCTATCCTTTCCTTCCACTTTATCTTAGGGTTGCTATCTCTGTTAGGATTAAGTCCTGGCCACCTCGCAGGGATCGTAAGATCTGTGTGGCCAGTGTATATATGTAAATATATATCTCTCTCCTCCTCCCCACTGCTGCATCTAATTTCCTAACCGTTAAGTTTTTGCTGTATATAATTGCTGGTGTTTCTTACTGGCTCTTCTTGGTCTCCCATGGTGGTGCATCTTAATCAACAGTTATTACTTTATTTGGGGGGGGGGGGATTATTTGTTTTATTTTTAATTATTGTTATTATATATATTACATATTATTATTATGTGAGAATGATGATGTTAGTGGGAGTGTTAGTGTGAGAGTAGTGATGTTAGTGTTATTGTAAGAGTGGTAATGTTAGTGAGAGTGTTAGTGTGAGAGTGGTGATGTTAGTGGTATTGTTATTGTAAGAGTGGTAATGTTAGTGAGAGTGGTGATGTTAGTGAGAGTGGTGATGTTAGTGAGAGTGTTAGTGTTAGTGTAAGAGTGGTAATGTTAGTGAGAGTGGTGATGTTAGTGAGAGTGTTAGTGTTAGTGTAAGAGTGGTGATGTTAGTGAGAGTGGTGATGTTAGTGAGAGTGGTGATGTTAGTGAGAGTGTTAGTGTTAGTGTAAGAGTGGTAATGTTAGTGAGAGTGGTAATGTTAGTGAGAGTGGTGATGTTAGTGAGAGTGTTAGTGTTAGTGTAAGAGTGGTAATGTTAGTGAGAGTGGTGATGTTAGTGAGAGTGTTAGTGTAAGAGTGGTGATGTTAGTGAGAGTGGTGATGTTAGTGAGAGTGGTGATGTTAGTGAGAGTGTTAGTGTTAGTGTAAGAGTGGTGATGTTAGTGAGAGTGGTAATGTTAGTGAGAGTGGTGATGTTAGTGAGAGTGTTAGTGTTAGTGTAAGAGTGGTAATGTTAGTGAGAGTGGTGATGTTAGTGAGAGTGTTAGTGTTAGTGTAAGAGTGGTGATGTTAGTGAGAGTGGTGATGTTAGTGAGAGTGTTCGTGTTAGTGTAAGAGTGGTAATGTTAGTGAGAGTGGTGATGTTAGTGAGAGTGTTAGTGTTAGTGTAAGAGTGGTGATGTTAGTGAGAGTGGTGATGTTAGTGAGAGTGTTAGTGTTAGTGTAAGAGTGGTAATGTTAGTGAGAGTGGTGATGTTAGTGAGAGTGGTGATGTTAGTGAGAGTGTTAGTGTTAGTGTAAGAGTGGTAATGTTAGTGAGAGTGGTGATGTTAGTGAGAGTGTTAGTGTTAGTGTAAGAGTGGTAATGTTAGTGAGAGTGGTGATGTTAGTGAGAGTATTAGTGTTAGTGTAAGAGTGGTAATGTTAGTGAGAGTGGTGATGTTAGTGAGAGTGGTGATGTTAGTGAGAGTGTTAGTGTAAGAGTGGTAATGTTAGTGAGAGTGGTGATGTTAGTGAGAGTGGTGATGTTAGTGTTAGTGTAAGAGTGGTAATGTTAGTGAGAGTGGTGATGTTAGTGAGAGTGTTAGTGTTAGTGTAAGAGTGGTAATGTTAGTGAGAGTGGTGATGTTAGTGAGAGTGGTGATGTTAGTGAGAGTGTTAGTGTTAGTGTAAGAGTGGTAATGTTAGTGAGAGTGGTGATGTTAGTGAGAGTGTTAGTGTTAGTGTAAGAGTGGTAATGTTAGTGAGAGTGGTGATGTTAGTGAGAGTGTTAGTGTTAGTGTAAGAGTAGTAATGTTAGTGAGAGTGGTGATGTTAGTGAGAGTGTTAGTGTTAGTGTAAGAGTGGTAATGTTAGTGAGAGTGGTGATGTTAGCGAGAGTGTTAGTGTTAGTGTAAGAGTGGTAATGTTAGTGAGAGTGGTGATGTTAGTGAGAGTGTTAGTGTTAGTGTAAGAGTGGTAATGTTAGTGAGAGTGGTGATGTTAGTGAGAGTGTTAGTGTTAGTGTAAGAGTAGTAATGTTAGTGAGAGTGGTGATGTTAGTGAGAGTGTTAGTGTTAGTGTAAGAGTGGGGATGTTAGTGTTATTGTTATTGTAAGAGTGATGATGTTAGACAGGTGGCCACATAGAGGATTTCCTGTTATGTTTGGAAAGCCCACAGAGAGAGACACACCTACCTGTTTTAATGTGTCTGTCCATCTGGCTGTGTGTATATATACTGTATATGTCTATCTCTATGAATGTATTTTGTTCTGTCTGCCGTGTCTATTTTTAAGTCTATTAATCTATTATTTTGGCTTAACACAACGTCTGTCATATTACAAACCCATTTCTTTACCATAGGGTGTTACGAAGCTGAGTAAAACCGTCTAATGTTAGCCAGAGTGTAGTGAAAAAAAAAGTTAATAGAGACGGTTAATCTCACCTCCCTCTACAAGTACTTCAGTGGTGGTTTGACAATAAATACATGTGGCACTCCAAGGAGTCGAACCTAAAATACACCGAAATTCCGCGCATACCAACCCTCTCTAGACGGTTTTAGTTTTCTTCCTTAATTTCTGATGATCATAAGTCGATTTTGTTCAGCTTAGGAAGGAGTTGTTGAAATCAAATTGCCCTTACGATAATAATGGGGCCTTTTAATGTTGAGTAAAACCGTCTATGATAGCCAGAATAGTGTAAAAAGGAAAGCGTTATATAATCTGCGAGTGTTAATAGAGACGGTTGATTCCTCCTTCCCCTACAAGTACTTCAGTGGCGGTTTGAAGAGTACAAGGCCTCCTCTGTCATATATACCCCAGCTCTCTCCAAACCCATCACACCCTCAGTCATTGTTGTGGAGAGAGAGAGTGAGTGAGTGAGTGAAAGTGGGAGAGAGAGAGAGAGTGTGTGTGAGAGTGAGTGAGTGAGAGAATAGGAGTGTCTCAAGTAAAGAACAAGAAGAGGACTTACGAAGAATGAGACAAAAAAAAATCATAATTCACAAGAGAGAGAAAATGTGAGTTACTGGTTCATTGGGAAATTTGCCGGTATGGTATAGTGTATGCTGTAAGGTTCATTTACCTTTAATAATCTACTATTAGTCTAGTTACCCATACCAATATTAGTCTAGTTACCGATACCAATAAACAAAAGAGCCACTATTCTTTATAATGAGAAACATGAGTTACTGATCGAAAGTTGATGGGAAAAAATGAAATATGTGTTTTGAATTGTGGTAATTTTACTGTATAATTGTGACACGCTGATGAAATGCTTTGAAACGTGCCCTCTTAACCCTTTGAGGATCATGACGCGTTTTGACAGTTTATTCTGGCTATCATTAGACGATTTTATACAGCTTCGGAAGGATCAGTGGGAATTAAAAGGCTAAAGACTATCTCAATTAACCCTCTGAATTCCATATACCCGACCTAATCTGAAGAAACGCGTCTAACAACCGCCCGAAAACACAAACGAAATGCGTAATCGGATCTAGAAAGGGTTAACGCATGCAAGAGTCTATGTTTTCCCTCATGCAGCTTTCACTACCTCAGGTTAATCATATAGTAGTGTACCATATATTTGTGCAGGCGGGTGTACCTTGCACATCCATCCTTGAGACAGTTCCACCTATGGGATAAGAGATTCAGAGTCCCGGGAATACTTGAATGGAGATACTACATCCACACGACGGAAAAGGGGTTTTATTGTAAAGACTCGTCACGAATGGAACTCCAGAGAGGGTCGAAACTGTCGTGTTGTTACAATAAACTAATTTTTCCATCATGTGGGTATAATTTCTTCCGTTCCACTTGTCCTTCGTCAACCCTTTATTTATCCAGCGCGGAAAAATACGAAACGATATACCCCGCGAAGACAGGAGAGTCCTACTTAGAATAGAAACAAGAGGAGAGTTATACCTGGGGAAGATGAGGGTCGAGGGGAGAGTGATATTTGAGAGGTAATGATTGTTTGGCCAAGACGGGTGGAATGCCGTAATTAACTAGAATTGTCGAATGCTGTTAATATACGTTAGAAAATTAGAATGATAAGTTATATGACTATGGTGTTATTAGTGCATTGTTCTTTCTTCGCATTAGATGTTTTTTAGCGAAACAAATGTGGATTTTTTTTTTTATTATGTCATCACACCAACTTACTCGAGCTGTTTTATCACCCTCGGTATGTAGTCCCCGAAGAATTTATTATCACAAAATTGCCTCGGGATCAGGATGTGATCGTGGTCGGGGTATGATCTGTACAACTCTTTAACCCGCACATGGGGTGGATATCTCGGCTAGATAACAACATAATAATAATTGGGCATGATGTTTCTCATAAAGGTCTGTTTTTCCAGAAAAATTCATTAGCACTTGCATTACGTTACAATACAAAAAAATACACGAATTGCACTGGAATTCTGGTTAACATATGGTAGAGTAATAATTCCTACCAAACCAAACTCGGACTGTGACTGACCCTGACGTACCGTAGTACCCAGGCCGGACTGAGCGGACTCCTGGGGTGTTTACAGTCGGACGTCTAGCAATATGAGACTTGGGACACAGAGGAACAAGAATAGGGTTTGGCAGTCTTTGTCTCTGTATATCTGACTCTCTCTTCTCTCTCTCTCTCTCTCTCTCTCTCTCTCTCTTTCTCTCTGGCTGTATAAAACTTGGGACGCAGACACAAGAATAGGGTATGGCAGTCTATATGTCTGTACACCACTTTGTAACTGTCACCTTAATTAAAAAAAAAAGTCTATATGTCTCTGTATATATGACTCACTCTGATTCTCTGTGTCAATATATAACTTGGACACAAATGCCAGGAAAGGAATTGGCAGTTATCGATATGGCTCTGCATGCTGACTATTTCTGTCTGTCTGCTTGTCTGTTCATCTGTCCCTCTCTCTAGTTAGAAAGTGATGAAGGTTAGTGGGATCTGCCGCAGGGTTTAAACGGAAACAAGGTATCGTAGGTGATACGGAAGATAGTAGTAGTCACAGTGGTATAATTTAGGTTTTATTTTTGTCATATCTTTGTTTTCTTCCTAAGAACATTTTCCTCTCCTTTCTTTTAAGGTATGTGACTTTAAAGAAATATTTTGCTTAATAATAATATTTAGTATTACTAATAAAACAATTTATTTTTTGGCTAAAAATATACTGATGATTCTTTCAATATCGTTTTCCATTTTCCATGCTCATATTCTTCTCTCTTCTCTTCTCCTATTCTCCTCCCTTCTCTTCTCTTCTCCTATTCTCATCCCTTCTCTTCTCTCTCTCTTCTGCTCTTTTCCTCTATTCTATGTTCTTTATTACTCGTATTCTTCTCTTCTCTCCCCTCCTCTCTTTTATTTTCCCCTAATTTCCTCTTTCTCTTCTCCTTTCTCTCTGTTATCCTCTCCTCTCATTTTTTCTCTCTCTGTACCTCCCAGACTGTGTAAGAAGTTCTGGTGCTATTAATAAGGATGAGGCAGAGAGCTGGTAACTTCCCTCTCTAAGATTATAGCTTATCTCTCTCTCTCTCTCTCTCTCTCTCTCTCTCTCTCTCTCTCTCTCTCTCTCTCTCCTTCATAATTTTTTTATTTTCTCTTTTCTCTAGGCACGTTCCTCTCACGCTTACCTAGTTTTTCCTATTTTGTTTTTATTCCTTGACATTATATTTTGTTTTAACCCTCTGATACACCGTACTCATTTTATATTTATTTCCTTCTCCCACATTTCACTCCCTTTCTCTATTTCCCGTATATCCCCGTCTCTTCCTTTGTTTTCACACACACACACACACACACACACACACACACACACACACACACACACACACACATACACACACATACACACACACACACACACACACACACACACACACACACAAATCCCCAGAGCTATATTAAGATACGAGTCGCACGGGCCCTTTTTATAGTGCATTTCGAGCGACATCTTTGCTAGAAGCTGCATTTCGTAGCTCTTGATCATACCTTACCGATTATTGTACTGGCGTTAGATTGTTATGAAGGGCTGATATCATTAATCCATTTAGTACGGTGACATCTTTTTATTATATTTTAGCAATATTTAGACGATTTTGTGTTTTTAAGAAGGAATGTGGTAGTTACAGAGTTATTTAGGTTATAGTTTTTTAATTGCTATAGGTCCTTCCTAAAGTTAAAATATCGTCTAATATGAGTAAAACAAAATACAATGACGTCACCCGCACTGAAAGGGTTTAAACCTAATATAAAATGATCCCAGAACATAATTGCCAAGATAAAATGCCAGAATTAATGCTGGTGTGATTTGGACTCTACGCTACGCACCCTAAGCCACTGACACTGCCTGCCCTTGTAACTCTTATGTGATTACGTAATTAACTTCTCATACCTCCCTTATCCACCCGTATATTAACCTACTCCTTGTTTTCCTTTCCTTTTTTATCCTCATTTATTTTTGCTCATCCTTTATGATATACCTTTATTACTATGCCTCATTTATTATTTCTTCTCTCTCTCTCTCTCTCTCTCTCTATCTCTCTCTCTCTGGTAAGGACCTTGAGGTCTGTGTGGTCTGTGTATCTATGTAGCTCTATGTAGCTCTCTCTCTCTCTCTCTCTGATAAGGACCTTGAGGTCTGTGTGGTCTGTGTATCTATGTAGCTCTCTCTCATTATTTTGTATCCGTTCTATTTATTTCCTTCCTACTACAGTATATTATAACCCATGACTCTATACCCTAACTGTACCCCTATATTCTAACCCCTAAATCCCCCCCTCCCCCACCCCACCCCTCCATGGTATACTTGCAAGCTGGTATTTCCTGCTTGGGCCCCAAATTCACCGCCCCGTCTCACTGCTCGTACTGGAAGCATGTTGATGAAGCGTCCACTGTATAACAAACTGCATTAAATTGCAACAGCATAGATGGCTAATAATCGACCTACGAGCTCTTTGTGTGTATAAAATGTCTTTATATATATATATTGTGCAGTATGTTCAGCGTGGTTTATAAAAATCCTAAAATAATAGTTGCTATATACCTTGTTCCAAACAGGTAGGCCAGAAATCGTGAACCCTAACCTCTGTAACTCATAAAGGGGTAGAGCAAATGGCATGGAAATGTCCACACCTATTCCCTGGCTGACCCTTCCCAAAATGGTAGAAATATTACCTCGATTATCGGTACTCTAGCCATTCAAGAGTTTTGGACTACTTATTTGGAACAGGGTATAGTATTGCGTACGGGAAAAATACATGAGATGAATCAGAACACACCGATGATTTGTATTATTATAGACTAGCGGTAGCTGTAGGATTCTTCTCTTGCCAGTGTACGGAACCTTAGTCGACCTAGCCATCCAGCCAACCTCCTCCTAAATTCCCTCTCCTCTCCTACACCTTTCATGACCTTAACCTTCCTTTTTCTAACCACCAATTTCTCTTCCTGTCTTCCTCATTCTGTGTCACACGAACGATTTTTACATCAAATTTTACGGGCAATTGTTGTCTGGTAGCGTCAAAATATAAGATCCATATGAATGAAACTAGCTAACATAACATAACTTCGATCTAGTGTCTGATGCCAATGCTAAGGAGCCTCAAAATAGTACGAGAACATATACTTGCTCATTGAAAATTGCCGGAAAATGTGCTCGTGTGCCACCACCTTTAGTAGAGACCCATTAGTAACAGAGATCGCCCAACCTCCGCCATATTGGTGTAACGGGTATCATTAGCCTCTCTTTACTCTCACATTATCCATACCCGTAATAAACATTCGGCAAAACCAGTACAGTTGAGTTAGCAAAGAAGCATAAAAACTCCATGTTTCTCAATGGGTTGAGGGGGTGTTTTATATGTTTAGTAGATATCGATCATCCTTTAAAAAAAAAAAAAAATCGAGATAAATGTGTACATATTTCGGCAGGTTTCACCTAAATTGCAGACTCGCTATTGTTTGCCAGAATAAAATCGACAGCTATAAGTGGCACAAAAGGTCTTTGAATATTACAAATAAATGAGGCGAAAGGTTATAAAATCGCCAAAATAATGGGGCGAACGTCTTAAAATATCAAAACTAATGGGGCTAAGCGTGAGGGAGAAGGGGGTCCACAAAAACACCCCTTAAGAATAATGCCTCTAAGACCCTGCAGCCACCCCTACCGTCCCTCGAGGAAATGCCGCCCTAAACACTGATCTATTCTCGTCCAGGGCTTCTTTTTCCCACATTTTATATTTTACCCCTTTTACTAAGAGACATTTGGCTACATATTAATTATTTTGAGCACGGTGATAACATTTTATTTTTATCCCATCGTTTCAAAAGGTGAATGTAAGATACGTTTGACTTATTGTGAATAGTTGAAAACCTTCCTAAGCTGTATACAATCGTCTACTGTATTAGCCAGGAAACATAAAAAGCGCCCTGCTTCTCAAAGGGTTAAGAATGAAGCCTCCACCCTTACCGAGACCCCAGAGGAAATGCCGCCCTAAACACTGATCTATTCTCGTCCAGGGCTTCTTTGTCCAACCTCTTTCAATCTACCCCTTCCATTTTGAGTACGATGCCAACTGTGTTAATTTAACGATCATTAGACTTGTTTTATTTCAGCTTAGGAAGGATCTGGATTAACCCGTTCAGTACCAGTTCCGTCCTATTCATCTTATGCTGCAGGCTACTATTGGGCGATTTTGTTCAGTTTAGGAGGGGCCTCTAGCAATTCTAAGACTTCGAACCATCTCACTTAACCATTTTTACTACGACAGATTCTTCTTAGACTGCACAAAATCGTATAAATATAGCTAGAATCAAATTGAAAAGACGTCACAGATGTAGAAGGGGTTAACCGAGATTGATTACTAGAGATCCATCCTAAACTGAATAAAACCTTTTAACAACTAGACAAACTAAGAATGAAAAGTATGCCACAGAATTGCAGGACTGAAGATTAATCATTATCAGCCCAGTCACCCCTGCCCACCTTATAGGAAATGCTGCCCTAAATTCTGATGTATTCTCGTCACTTACATCTGCTTCATTGGGCTAATTTTAAAAAGAAACCATTGTTTTTTTTTATTCCATTTAGAAGGTCTTATTGTTTGTCTTTAATTTAACAGACCCTATTTTCATTCCATGTTCATTTAATTTAGCAGACCCTATTGTTTTATATATTTAACAAACTCTATATTTATTCTTAAATGAGTAACACGGAAGGCCCTCTTCTTATTTAAAAATGGGCAGAGGAACGTAAACATCAGATACCCCGATTTGTCGGTAGAATTTATGTGCTCAGATTGACTACCCCTATTTGAAAGAAGGAAGGGATAACTCAAGATCCGTTGCATTGTTGAAGTTGAACAGAAGGATAATTCAAGATATGTTGCATTGCTGGAGTTGGACAGAAGTGATAACTCAAGATAAGTTGCATTGCTGGCGTTATTTGACTTTGTTATATTATTTGTATTGTTCTCTTGCCAATCGAGTCAACAGTTCCTTGTTGTTGTTGTTGTTGTTGTTGTTCCCTAAGCTGCCTGGCCGAACAGCCCCGAGTCCCCAAGGAAGGCCATGGCCACGGTCGGGCTTTCCCACAGAGCTCTCAAAGAGTGTAAATTGTGTTGTTGGCATAAGTGGTTGTGTGAAATGCAGTCTTCTTTGATGTGTTTAATGGTATGGGGTGCTGTGTTACAACCCGGGCAGGTGTCGACGACGGAGTCATCCAGTCTCTTCTGATAGCTCAGAAGAACCGGATGGTGTCCGCATCTCAGCCTGGCCAGGTGGACTCTGTCCTCGCGAGGAAGGGAGGATTCAGAAGGATGGATTTCGGGAGGTCGTGCTGCAGCTGCGTGTTGTCTATGAGTGAGTGGATGGAACGGCGAGTGATATGAGTATGGATGTGCTTCCGGAAGTTGGTTTGGGGTGGGCAGGGAGGGAGAGAAGACAGTATTTGTGTGTGATAGCGTGTGCTGGGTGTTGTTTTGATATTTCTTGGTGTCTGTGGGTGTGTAGCCATGTAGTGTAGTGGGTGGTGTTGATTCGTGGAGGCTGCTGCTAGGAATTGTGTGCCTCTCATGTCTAGATGATCTTTGACTTTGAGGACTTTGGTTTCTTGATGTAGGTGATCTGTGGGTGTCGTACCTGTGCATCCTGTGATGATTTTCAGGGCTTTATTTTGAATAGTCTGTAAGGTCTTATGATGTGTTTCAGCTAGGTTAGAAGCCCAGGCCGGGCTTGCGTATTCCATAACTGATCTTATGTATTGTTTGTAGACTGTGGTGGTGGTTTCTTTGTTGTGTCCAAATTTCGTGTGGGCAAGTCATCTGAGGGCGTTAAGTCTGGGTGCCAGTTTCTTTTTCGTGTTTGTGGTGTGCTGTTTGAATGTCATTTGGGTGTCGTATGTTACTCCTAGGATTTTGTGTGTGTGTGTGTGTGTTAGGGGTGTGTTGTTTATGTTGAGTCCCGGGACGTAATCGTGCTCTCCTGTCCAGCTTGTGAGGAGGGTTGCAGTGGATTTAGCTGGGGCTAAATTGAGTCTGTTTGTAGTGCACCATTCATGTAATGTGTCGAGATAGTCTTGAAAGAGTCTTGTTGCTGTGTCTGGGTTTTGGTGCGTGCTTGTGAGTGTTATGTCATCTGCGTAGGAGGCTATGGTTATTTGGGGTGAATTTGGTATATTTATATCATGCATGTACAGATTGAAGAGTGCGGGCGACAGGACGGATCCTTGCGGGACTAGACTCCATTTGGGAAATTTCTAATGCTAGATGACTGACTGGCAAAAGATACGTGTGCACATCTGCCTGCTAAGAAGTTGGCCAGCCATCTTTTTGTGTTGTTGTGCATGTTTGTGTTGTAGATTTTGTTTGTTAGGTTGTGGCGGGGGATGGCATCGAAGGCTTTACTAATGTCGACTGTGGCAAGTACTGATCTGTGTGGTGGTCTAGCTGAGTTGATGCCGTCAAAAGCTCTTTGTGTAAGGTCTGTAAGAAGAGTGTTTGTGGAGTGCAATGGCCTGAAGCCGTGTTGTGTTGGAGAAAGGGGTAAGTCAGGTGTCATCAGTTGTAGTACAAGGCGCTCTATGACTTTGGAGGGGGTGCAAAGGAGTGTGATAGGGCGGTGTGAGGAGGGTAGTGTGGGGTCTTTGTTAGGTTTGAGGAATGTGATGATGATACCATGCTTCCAGATGTCTGGTATTGTGTTGTGTGAGTAGCTGTAGTTTGATATGTTAGTGAGTGCTTGTATGCCTTGTGGTCCCAGGTGTCTGAGGTGAATGTTGCTTATGTTGTCTAGGCCACAGGCGGGTGAGAGCTTAAGATTGTTGATGATATGCTTTGTCTGGTTGTTGGTGAAGGGTGTATAGTCAGGGTCTGTGGGGAATTGTCTTTTTCGTCGGATGACACGTCGGTCGTCTTTGTGGGGTTTTAGGTGAGACTGACATGAGAGAAGTGATTGATGAGAGTGTTTGCTTGTTGTGTACGTGAAGGAGTAGAGTCTGTTGTTGTGATTGCAGCATGTGATTGTGTTGTGTTGCTGTTGGAAAGTGTGATGCTGTTTAGTTCCTTGTTTTCTAAGTCGGTGTCACACGAGCGGTTATTTCGTCAATTTTCGATGAGCAAGTATTTTCTCCCAATACTCTGAGTCTCTTTCTCATTGGATTCTGAAACTAGACTGAAGGTAGATTTTGCTAGATAGCGGATTTCTGATTAGCCTAAATTATGAAGCTGCCAGATAACAATTGCCCTTAAAAATTGACGAAACAAACGCTCGTGTGACACTGGTTTCAAGTAAGTTGGGGAGTTTTTCCTTTATTGCAGTGCTGAGGTTCGTAGCATAATGAACACACACACACACACACACCCAGACAGATAGGCACACACACATACACACTCATTCTTCTCTCTCTCTCACTCACTCTCTCTCTGTCTCCTTGGCAAGTGTGTGTGTGTGTGTGTTGTTGTTGTTTTCAGTTCTTGATAATATATACGAACTTACAGTAGGCTATGTACAGTAGATGATATTTTCTTATTATGTACATGCCTGTTGCAACAAGTCTAACATACTTGGATATGATAGACCGACAAGCCTTATAATATTCAAGCAGTAAGCCTATATGGCATTGCAATCAAATTAATACTAAATTAATTGGAATTATGCATATTGTATTATCGACACAGTACAATTCACAATTGTTTTGAGATACCGGTATCGTGTTTGTAGACAGACAGACAGACAGACAAACAAACAAACAGACAGACAAATGGAGGCAAAAACATATCCTCCTCCAACTTCGTTGGCGGAGGAAGCAAGAAAACAATCCCAATCTACACAACACAGTCTTCCCCAGTAAGTGAGTCAACCCAAGGGACCCCAGCCGTAAAATACATTAACTGTTAGCCACTGTCAGTATTCCACATAAGGCCGCACCAGTGCCTAGATGCGTCATGGGAGTATAAAGGAACTGTCACAGGGAAAAATATTACCAGCGAACGTTTATCCGAGTCAATAATCCGCAACAATTTAGTATATTATTCTAAGGGTTTTGAATGACATTGTTTAGTACTAAATAAGATCTTGCGAACATATAAGCTACACAATACAAATACATTCGTAATAGAAGTGAAAGAAATCAGATATCGGTTCTACTTGACCATCATTTTAACTATATAATATTATCTGTTAGCCAGTGTCAGTCATCCACATGAGGCCAGACCAGTCATGCGACATGGCGTATAATCTATATTTTATTAATTTCACTACAACACTAAACACCAATGAAATTAATGAAAACATATATGTGATCCACCGGGATTCGAACCTGGGTTATCACACACAGATTGTAGTTTTAAACACTCTAACCATTACACCACCACATAGTAGCTGTCACACCAACAATATAACCAGTGAACTATTATCCGAGTCTATAATCCTAGTCCTGCCACGTTAGTGGCAGGGCAGTAGTTCCCTTTCCAATGTTCCCTTACCCACTCTAAACCACTGTTTGGACACTTGATCCTCAGTGTTTTGGAGGACAAGCAGCCTAGAAGGGTCACTAGATCTGTTGTTGCTTGATTTCCTTTGTACTCCTTTGTACTCCTTTGTACAAGCAGTGAACTTTAATAAGATCCTATGATCATCTACAAGATATATTATTAGTCTGAAGTTGTTTTATGTATTTATTTTATTTTTAATAATATATATATATATATATATATATATATATATATATATATATATATATATATATATATATATATACTGTATATATATATATATATATATATATATATTATTTATTTATTTTTATTTTTTTGGGTTGATAAAACAATTTGTTTTACACGAATTATATTTATATCCCAATTAATGATGATTGCATTAGAAACCAACCAATCAACAGACCACCATGGAGATCCTGTCCTTCTGTCGCGGTTGGCATGTCTGTATTCGTTAGTGCACAAACCACCATCCATCTATCTTACCGTTCTGGGGTTATGTAAGGTGCTCGGTGGTGTTGTTGTTGTTGTTGTTGTTGTTGTTGTTGTTCTCTCTCTCTGCAGTCATCGGGAAGTGGACCACCCAATGTTCTTTAGTTTTTCTTTTTTTCTTTAGTTTTTTTGCCCCTTTCTTGATCATGTTTAGCCCCATTAGCTTTGAGATTTTAGGAAGTTCGCCCCATTAGTTTGGCTATTTTAAGACCTTTCGCCCCATCCACTTATGTTTTAGTTTTATTCTTTTCGTACCATCTTGGCTTTGAATTGTTTCCTGGCGAACGAAAACGAGCCTGCAATTAAGGAATAATAATATACTGTATATATTTAAATAATAATAATAATAATAATAATAATAATACCAATACCATTCATTTTACGATTACTACTACTACTACTACTACTACTACTACTACTACTTACAAAAATAATACTATACAAATTTATCACTTCGTGTGTACGTCAGCTGGACCGTGGGAGTCCCTGGCCCGCCATATAAGAGTGTCTCTCTCCCAACCTTTCACTTGTCCGCCCTCTAGTGCCAAGGACGATCTGAAGGGACCAATTGGTTTTTATCCCTCTTGGGGTTTCAATACTTTTTAGTGAACCTTATTTGTGTTATATTATTCTTATTTTCCGTTTACTTTTTCGAGCTGCAGGTGTTTTTTGTATTATATTCCTTGTTTATTTTATTTTTGTATTTTCGTTTTTACTTTTTATTTTATTTGGCTTTGTTTTTATTTCACTGTTTTCCTCTTTTTCATGACGACCAAAATTGTATTATTCATCGTGAGACATCTACTAAGTAGTGACCTACTGTATTGTCTTTGAGGACTGAATGTACACCTTTCTGTGTGGTTCGTATTTTTAGTGAATATTCTGTCTTTATGGATCCCCCTTTAGCTCTCTTTGTGTCGTGTGCCTTTTGTGTGTTTTTGGAATACCCTTTGTGATTCTTTGTGTGGTGTATACTTAGTGAACTATTATATTTCAGGGCCAATTATTTATCCTTCAGTGTCGTCATATAATTCGTACACTTTGTTTAATTTTGAGGACCTATTTTGTATCCTTTGTATTTATTACACTTTTAGTATAAATATCCAGTAACACGATTGCATCACATATATTTGATTACTTTATTCAATATATACATTATTTTTGTTTAGTTTTGTATATTTACATGTTAATTTTATGTTTAGAATTTTACTACTGTATTGAATCTTCGTTTTACCTAGTAATGCCATATGGCATTACATTGAATATGATTTGTGTATGTATAAATTGATGTATTTAATATTATTATTCGTTCTCTGTTAACAAGGAAGTCACGCTTGCCCCTCAGCACGCGTCCCTGTGACTCAGCACACCGCTTGATTCTTATCTCACTTCTTCTACTACCCGGTTAGGGCAAGTAGTACACAGTGTAGCATCACTTCCTATTTGTTTCACTCTCTACAAAACAGTGGAAACAGACAGTATGCGCTATACGTTTTGTTATATCTATATTTATCAGATTATATTAGAAGACATTGAACTTGGTTAACTTCAATTTGGCTTGGTTAAGCGAGGCTGAGCAATATCGGTGTTTCTATTATGCAACAATGGTGCCCCATCTTGGCTGGATAAAAACTAAACCTCGACACTCAACGTTCCTGGTTAGGGCAGGAAGTTAGGAGGTACCAGTTGAAGGGAGACAATTTGTAGCCCAAAACGTTACAAGACCATACAAAGTAAAGCCTAAAGAAAATATACATAAATATTCAGAGCACAAAATATAACAAAATTTACAATACACACCTGCAGTACATGGTTTTATTATTTTTGTTTTCTATTTCCCCCTGGGGGTAGGGAAATAAAATATGCCTCACGTGCCTCCTGCGTGTCGTAAGAGGCGACTAAAGAGGTTAGGTCGGAGGGCTTGCGACCCTCCACCCGTGACAAAATCTAAAGCAACAGATAACGAACAAACGGCCTCGGAACCGGACGGACCTAATGTTGATGAGCTTCGACCTACCATGGACAGTCTAAGGCAGGGTCCAGAAAATTCTATACCTGGTCTAAGGGTTAAGGCGGTTCTGGATGGGAGGAGGGGCGTCGACTGATTGGGGACAGAGATGCATGGGGCCGTTTCGTTCGTGACCACCCCTTCGGGGATCTCGGCGTCCGGCAATAGATAGATAGATAGTCTTTTAATTCAACCCTTAGAAGATCCGATTACACATTTCTTATGTTTTCTAGCTATTGGTAGACGTTTTCATTAAGATTAGGATGGGGACATGGAAGTCAGAGGGTTGAGTGAGATTAGTTTTTACCCTCATAATTCCTACACATCTTTCCTAAGCTGTATAAAATCGTCTCTTGATAGCCAGAATAAACTGTCCAAATGTGTCATAATCTTCAGAGGGTTAATCCTATATCTGTCTCATCCCTTCGATCCATCTTTCCCCCCCCCCCCCCCTAATTTTCGAAAACAATGTGTAGGGCAACTTGCTTAACCTTTCCTTTCCAGCGACGTTGTTATATTTTATTCTAGCTATATTTAGACGATTCAATTTAGCTTAGGAAGGATGTGGGGTAGTTAAACGGGTTGGTCGAGATAGTTCGAAGCCTTATAATGGCTAGAGATCCTTCCTATACTGAATGAAATCGATTAGTAGTAGCCATAATACAGTCAAAGGGATGTCGTCGACGATACAGAAGGGGGTTAAGCCTTTCAAAGATATTATTGCGACTTTCTACTATTTATAGACGATTAATTCAGAGCTAAATTGGAATTGAGGGAGTCAAAGGGTTAATTGAGATAGACTGTGCCCCATTCTTTCCCAGGGGGCCTTCTAACACTGTATAAAATCGTCTATTGTCAGCCTTAACCATATTTTTCCACTTCATAATTTTAGCGATATATTTGGATTCTTCACGACTTTGCAATTCCAACGGCATAATTTATATCATGTTTATTTTTGGAATTATTTTGTGCCCTTGACAGATGTTCAAAGATTGTTTAACATTTGTAATCGCCAGAGAGAGAGAGAGAGAGAGAGAGAGAGAGAGAGAGAGAGAGAGAGAGAGAGAGAGAGAGAGAGAGAGAGAGAGAGAGAGAGAGAGAGAGAGAGAGAGAGAGAGAGAGAGAGAGAGAGAGAGAGAGAGAGAGAGAGAGAGAGAGAGAGAGAGAGAGAGAGAGAGAGAGAGAGAGAGAGAGCGAGAGAGAGAGAGAGAGAGAGAGAGAGAGAGAGGAGAGAGAGAGAGAGAGAGAGAGAGAGAGAGAGAGAGAGAGAGAGAGAGAGAGAGAGAGAGAGAGAGGAGAGAAGAGAGAGAGAGAGAGAGAGAGAGAGAGAGAGAGAGAGAGAGAGACCCCCCCCACTGAAGAGGAGGAGTTACAGCATACAGATTGATGAATGTGAAGATGGACCCAACATGATGATGATGAAGTTATCTTGGGTGTGGTCAGTGACTCTATGTCTATGACCTTTTTAACACTTACACATAATCACACACCAACACACACAAAAAACACACACACACACACACACCAACTCGCACACACACACACACACACACACACTCAATAAATATCACATTCACACATGTTTTCTATCTATCTATCTATCTATCTATCTATCTATCTATCTATCTATCTATCTATCTATCTATCTATCTATCTATCTATCTATCTATCTATCTATCTATCTCTAACACACGAACACCCCTTGTAATCAGGTATATACAGTATGGACACACTACATCGCGTGCATGCTATAACCTCAAACTGATTAGGCTAGTGAATTAACAGCTGGCTAAATAATTCACGTCAAAGTTACCCATATATCCCGAACGCTCTTCACTGTAATAATGTCTGTTAGATGTTGCAGAAAGGTGAACAACTGTAGAACAACATATGAAAAACTCCCTGGCAATGTCCTGGTGTTGGGTTATAACAAGGGCACAATGGAATATGAAATGTTTGTAAAAGTATCCCTTTTTTTTTTTTTTTTTTTTTAATATATGTCCACCCATGCACCCCTATTGATCTACTTATCTATTTATATTGACTATATATCCTACTATCTACTCTGTTTATCTATCTATCCATCTACTCTGTTTATCTATCTATCCATCTACTCTGTTTATCTATCTATCCATCTACTCTGTTTATCTATCTATCCATGTCACTGGGTCCTAAGTGTGGAGGTGTAACAAGAAGACGAAGGAAGGGGAATTATCTTTACAACTCTGCCTATCTTTCAAACTGCATATCTATCTTATCTGCCTACCCATGCTTATATCTATTTACCTAACTACGTATCTAATTAGATATTTAACTGTTTATCTACTTGGCAGGGTCTTTAGGGGAGGGGGGGGGGTGTAACAAGGCAAATATGGAGGTGGGAATATGTCTGCACGTCCATGTATCATTAACCCTTTCAGTGCAGGTGACGTATATTTTATTTTCTTCTAGCTATATTTAGAAGACTTTTAGACTCTTAGGAAGGATCTGTAGTAGCTAAGATGGTTAATTGAAATAGTTAGTAGCCTTGTTATTGCTAGGTCCTTCCTATACTGAATAAAATTACTTAGTAACAGCCAGAATATAATGAAAGGACGTCACCCGTACTGAATATGTTAAATCTCTGTATCTTCCTAAATATGTATCAACCTGTCTTATATCTAATTGTTCATCTGCCTGTCTATCTATCTATCTATCTATCTATCTATCTATCTATCTATCTATCAAGCTATCTATCTATTTATCTATATCTATCTATCTATCTATCTATCTATTATGGAAAAATTCACTTAGTAATAATATTGATTCTGTGTATTGTAATGAAAGAATAATTGGGATTATAATGAAATGTAGAGATGTACAAATATTTATAGTGAATGTATACCTACCTTGTGACAAGCAAGACGAGGACTCCTTAGATGAATTTAGAAATACAATAGCCACTCTTGATAATTTTATAGCTGAACAACACTGCAACAATGTCTTAATTGCAGGAGATTTTAATGCTAGTCCAACTAAAGGTAGGTTTTGGAAAGATATTATTAATTTATTTATTAGCAAGTGCTTTATATTTAGTGATGTTGAGGCAATGAAGAATGATTCGTTTACATATTTATGTCCTGCAAAGAATACAACCAGTTGGCTTGATCATATAGCAGTAAGTGAGAGTCTAAACGAAATAATAGCTGATATTACTATAAGGTATGATATGGCCCTGTATGATCACTTTCCCCTGGCATGTAAGCTAAACATTGACATATGTAATGTTGGTATAGTAGATGTACACATTGAACCGTCAGAATTCATCGACTGGCAAAAACTGTCTATTATGGATAATTTACAGATATATAAATCAAATATTAATCATTATCTAAGTGAATTGAATATGTCAAGTTTTAATTGCTTGGACTGCAGTGTATATAGATGTAATAATGAACAGCATATCAAGGAATTAAATTTAATTTATAACAGTATAATTAGTTTGTTACTTAATTCATCTTCTTTGTTTAAGAAAGAACCATTAAAAAAGCATAAAGTTATACCAGGTTGGAATGATGAAATTAAGGATTTGCATAAGTTTGCGAGAAGTAAGTTTTTAACTTGGAAGACTAGGGGACGTCTACTTGCAGGAGTTGAGTTAGAAGAAATGAAGGAGTCTAGAAAGGACTTTAGGAATGTATTGAAACAAGTTAAACAAAATTAGTCTCAAATTAGAATTTATAAGTTAGCTCAATCTCTATCTAATAACAATTTGAAATCATTTTGGAAAGAGGTTAGACAAATAAAGAATAATAAAGTTTTTGTAAGTATGAAAATAGATGGAGAATGTGACCCAAAATGTATTGTAGAGAAATTTTCCAATAAGTTTAAACATGTATATGATGATTGTAAATGTCAGAATGATGATGACTTCATGATAGATAAATTGGTGAAAAATGTACGTGACGGTGAAATATTTGGTAAGGTAAATAGTCATGATGTATGTACAGCAATATCTGACCTCAATTGTGGTATTGGCCCAGATAATATACATTCTTTTCATTTAAAGTATTGCACAAACGAATTGATAGTAGTAATTGCAAAGTTGATATCTTCTTGTGTTGTACATGGTTGTATGCCTGTAAGAATGAACTTTGGAATTATGGTACCCTTATTGAAAGATAAGTATAAAGATAATACATCACTTGATAATTATAGATCAATTACGTTATCGCCAATATTATTGAAGGTATTTGAATACTGCTTGAAGTACAACATTTTAAGATATGTTAGTTTAAATGATAGGCAGCATGGATTTAGAGAGAGGTATTCTACTTCTACTGCATGTTTAATTCTCAAGGAAACTATTTTAAGGTACACCACGGAGGGATCTAATGTTTTTTCATGTTTTATTGACCTGACAAAAGCTTTTGATAAGGTGAATCATTTCAAACTTGCAAATAAGCTTTTAAAACTAGGATTACCAAATTTCTTGGTTAATATTTTATTTTACTTTTACAGAAACCAACATGTTGTTGTCAAATTTAAAGATTCAATTTCAACTGAATGGACTATGAAAAATGGAGTGAGACAGGGTGGGGTTTTATCTCCCTTGTTGTTTTCAATTTATATTGATGACTTATTAAGTAAATTATCTGCAAGTAATGTAGGTTGTAGACTAGGTTTACAAGTCAGCAATGTGATCGCCTATGCAGACGATCTTGTAATATTGGCTCCTTCGGTTAGAGGTCTGCAAACATTGATAGATATTATGGATCATGAAATTAAACAACTAGACTTATCTATTAACTCTGCAAAATCAGTATGTATGATCTTTAAATATTAGTATGGACAGGAAATGAATCCTTTCATATATTTAGACAATAACAAATTAAATATTGTTTCTGAATACAAATATTTGGGTTTTATAATTGATTGTAATCTTAATAATGACTTGGATATGATAAGATGCAGAAATAAGTTTTACAATGAGTTTAATTGTCTTTTAAGAAAGTTTAGCAACACGAGTACTGAAGTATTTTTAAATTTATTTCAAAGCTACTGTTTGAATTTTTATGGCGCTGAACTTTGGTTTAATAATAGAAAATGTTATATACCATTTAAGCAGTTTTCCATTGGATACCACAAGGCAATAAAGAAAATATTGAATATGAAGTACTGGGAGAGCAACCACAGTGCTTGTAGAGAATGTGGATTGATGGTGTTTAGGCATTTGGTTAACTGGATGAAAATAAGATTTGTATATAGAAATCTCATAAAGCCATGTAGTTTTATAGAGAAGAACATGTATTACATGTTACATAGATCTTTTCTTGTAAAGGATGTTGAAAAAATAATCCTACATGAGTATGGATTTACTAACTTATTGCTAAATGATATCAATGCTATCAGATCAAGAATTGTTTATGTACAGAACACAGAACCAACTATGCGCTAAGGACTTTTAGCTTAATGTAGATTACGTAAATAACTCTGTAAAAAGTGTATGTATATGTCTTTTTATGAAATAAAATTATGACTGACTGACTATCTATCTATCTATCTAATCTATCTAATATATCTATCTCCCAGGGTCCGTAGTGTGGGGGTGTAACAAGGAGACCAAAGAGGTGGGGGTATGTCTGCACGTCTACCTGGAGAGGGACTTCTTGACCATGGAACGTATTGTGTACCCCAAACGATCGGAAGAACGGAGGGAGATGCTCTACAACAGGTGAAGGAGAGCGAGAGAGAGAGTAAGAGTGAGTGAGTGAGTGAGAGAGAGAGAGAGAGAGAGAGAGAGTGAGTGAGTGAGTGAGAGAGAGAGAGAGTGTGTTTGCTATACAGTTAAAGGGAGATAATGCAAGATTTAAATTCATATTGAAGCTAATTAATTTTAAACTACATCTTGCAATTATTCATATCAATTGAATGCTTTCGATTAACTGATTGCATCTATATGTGTAATAGACGGCTTCAATACTTCATAATGTATGTACAGGTAAAGTCAAGCGGAATTTTATATGCAATATTTTAGATCATCAAATCCTTGATTTAATTGATTTAATTATTCGATTACTGTATATAACTGATATATTGTATCTATCTATCTATCTATCTATCTATCTATCTATCTATCTATCTATCTATCTATCTATCTATCTATCTATCTATCTATCTATCTATCTATCTATCTATCTATAATATAAATACCACATAATACTTACAATTATTCTTTCTTTCTAGTTACGTGGGAGAGCTTCGACAGTTAGGCCCCCTACCAGACCTACCACCACTAACCACACAACCACCTACCACTTACAACCAAACTCAGAGCCGTCACAAAAGAGGAGGACCCACACCCACAGTAAAGGAGGGAGGCAGAGAAAACAGGATAACTACAGAGGAGAGAGGAGAGAGAGTAAACGAGAAGAAGAAGAATGGAAAATTACACGAGCAGGAAGAGGAAAGATTGAATGATATTACGGAGAGAAATATCGGTGAAGTGAGGGAAGCGAGGACACACGAAAATAAAGATGAACACACAAATAAAGAGAGTAAAGCAAGATTGGACGAGGACAGAGAAGAAAAGTCCATTGAAGTGAGACACGTAAATATACATGGAAATAAAGATGAGCGTATGAATGAGGAAAGACAAGCAAGACTGAATCACAACAAAGAAGGGCAGTACATTGAAGCTAGGTTGGGTAAACACAGGGAAATAAATGACATTGAAGCAAGGTTGAATAAAAACAATGAAGGGAAGATCAGTGAAGCGAGAGACGAAGAGACCAATACTGAGAGAAAAGAAATGATCCAAGGGGAGATCGAGAGGCGAGTGAGGAGCGCCCTGGAGGAGACGTGGGGACAGCAGGAGATGAGAGAGGGGGGACTAAGGACAAGGACTGTTCGTAATACCCCCGAGAAGTACACCTTGGTGGATGCTTACGGTCACCGTGGATGGGTGGAGGGGCCGGAGTTGGAGGACTACTGCAGGTCAGTTTCAACTCTTATTGATATATAGACAAACCATTACCATCCCGCGTAATTATTAACCCCTTGAGGATTATGACGTGTTTTGACAGTTTATTCTGACTATTAGGAGACGATTGTATTCATATTAGAAAAGATATATGGAATTCAGAGGGTTGATTGAGATAGTATTTACCATTTTAACCCCACATATTCTTCCTAAGCTGTATAAAATCGTCTAACGATAGCCAGAATAAACTGTCAAAACGCGTCATGATCCTCGAAACGTTACCGATTTTCAGTACTGGGATATTTATGAAAAGTTAGATAATATAATCGTGAGTCAGTTTTGAGGTTGAGGAAAGTATGAACAAGTATAAGTATGTGTGTTGTTTGACATGTCTGTGAACTGTCTTGATGGTGTAATGGTTAGAGCGAGTAAGTTCTGTATGAGATATCCTAGACTCGAATCCTGGGAGAATCACATGTCTTCCTTAATTTTATTCGAGGGTTTATTAGTGTTAAGAACGATGATAAAAATAATTTATAGAACAGTTGACTCATATCTGTACCTTTCAGTCGCTTGGGGTCCGTCATCACCTGCTTCGAGGAGGTGCTCATTGATTGTGATAACGGCTACGACTTCTTCAGGTAAGAACAAGTGAGGAAGTGGAAGGGAAGTTATAGGAAAACAATGTATCTTTCTATTTGATTTTGAATAACAATATTAGACAAATAATCTACATTTTACCGGCTTAGCTATGTAATAATGTACAAAAATATATGCATATAAAATTACAATTTCAGATATTATGCAAGTTGTTTTTATGTAAACATCTTTACGTAATCAATTTCTTTCTTCATGTTTTATCAGGATTTATTTATATAATCTATATTATATACTTATATATTTATATAATCTATATTATATAAATGCATGAATTTATTTTTACATTCGTTCATATAACTTTGCATACTTCAAGATGCTATTATACTAATGGAGTCTGATGAGGTAATTCAAAAGTCTTACTTACTTTCCTTGCATTCTTCTCTTTAAATAGTGCTCGTATACCTTACCTGAAATGCTACACTATCATTTTACCTGATTATATACGTAAGCCACAGAACCATTTATATCTGCATATTTTAGTTTGTCCGCATTATTTTAGCTTGTCCAGTGTCATATGACCTTGTTGTTGCTGTGCCATGTTTTGCATCAATCATTTTATTTCATCGTTCTGTATTTTGCAGATACCGGCACCTCCTGCACTCCCTGGCGCGGGTACACCACTACCTGTGTAACTCAGCCCACTACAGAGCCACCAGATTCCTCCGTCAGTCACATCAATATATATTTTAGTTTGGCTTTAACAAACAATTCGGTATATTTGATGTAGTGGTACTACTATAATCTTCAGGGGTTAATACTTTCTCCTGCCATGCAACTAAGACTACTCAGTATCTTTTAATTTAGAAATGATACTATCAAGCACTAATTTCCAAATCAGACTCTCATTGTGAGAAAAAAATGCGTGAAACTGACATTATATATTATATACATAATATTAGTTATAAAATAATCTATATTTATTTGTGGATAATTGGCAAATCCCATAACATAAAACATATCTATATATATACATACTGTATATATGTATATACTGTATATATATATATATATATATATCATAACTTTGTGCAAAGGATAAATATTTAGTCACTTTTATCTCAACTATATTGATGAATGTGATAAACTATAAGAAGCTCAATCAAATCGTCTACTATTTAAGAGAATAAAATGAATATAACACATACATACATACTAAACAGCTTAACATAACAGCGTTCCTGAAGGTGATAGACTGCGCCGAGAACGCCCGTCTCGACCGGACCACCTGCCAGAGACCGAACATCACCGTCAACGTGTGGAACCAAATACTGCGGCTGGAAATTGGGCCGGAGGTGTGCGAGTAAGTTATTTCCAGGTATTTAAGTATTTAAGTATGTTAGTTGGCATTCTGCTTAATCTATTCAGTTGGTCTATCAAATACTGCGGCTGCAAATTTGTCTGGAAGTGTGCGGGTGAGATATTTCCAGGGATTTTGAATATTTGGATCCGGAGTTGTGCGAGTGAGTTATTTTGAGGGATCTGTGTATGTTCTTTTGTCATAATTTTCTTCACCCCAATCATATAGAAATTGTACCTTTTGTGGAGCAAGTATGTCTATAAGGAATGTAGGAAATATTTAAATCTAATAAAGCCATATCTCTTATTTTTATAATCTCAACTTTATAGATATACCATATAATAATATAATTAACATATGCCTTACCATCACCAGCTTTCTCAACACCCAACGATCGTGCCTTCTGGAAAACAAGTACATATAATCAAAGAATATGTGAAATATTATAAATTATGAAAAACACACATCCTAATTTTATATAATCTTGAGTTTATCAGTATAGCTATAGGTTGTCAGTGTTGGAGATCAATGTCCCCAGGTATCCAGCTCCAGGCTCCTCCGGGTGGTTGTAACCCAGAGGCCATCCCAAGATCCTTATAGTGGTGGGACCTAGGGGTCTCAAGGCACCCTACCAGAACAAACCGATTTATACATATGCCATTGAATAAAATCATTAATATATACCTTACTATCTCTAGCTTACGGTTCAAGGGGGTCTTTTTGGACCTCCCCCGTTTCGCATCATTTGTTTGAAGATGTTAAGACGTTTCACTCCATTAGTTTGGCGACAATAAGATGCTTCATCCCAGTCAGATGTCGATATATTTCTGGGTGAGTGATAACGAGACTAAATGAGAAGAAATCAGCCTTCGGCCGGGACATACCTATATCGAAAAATTTATAAATTTAGTTTGAAAAGGGTCTGGGTTGGCAAGTATATATATATATATTGAAATACCATGGAATATTATCCTTAACATATACCTCACCATCCAGCTCACTGAACACCCAGCGGTCGTGCCTGCTGGAGAACGGGTACGTCCATGAGGAGTGCGGCGACCACGAGAAGGAGGAGCTGTACCGAAACGTGTCCGCAGTTTTCCTGGCCACCTGGTGTAAGCTGCCCCTACACCCGCACATCATTCTGTCCTCCGCAGCACCCTCTAGTCACCACACGTCCCATAGCGCCGCGTTCATGTCGCTCATCGTACTCTTCCTTCTGCGGGTTGTTTGCTGACGCTGGTTTCAGTATTAGACTTAGCTTATTATCAGTTGTCATAAGTTTTCATGAATATACTCGTAAATACTGCTTAGTGTACAGCCTAGCGTTCTAGTCATCGTCATCTTTCGCCTTTCTTTTCATTGCATAATATACTTTCTTCATCTTCCCTTACATGCAGAACAATTACAGCTGTCAGTCATGAAAGAAAACAATTTTGTTTTCCATTCAAAAGGAGATTTTGAGGTCAGTGTTAATTATGGTAGTCTTTACCCCATTAAGTCCTAGAAGGTCTTCCAAAGCTGAGGAAACTTGTTGAATGTTAGCCAGATTGAAGTGAAAAATCGTCCTTGTATATTGCAAGGCTTGATTTACCTCATACTACATTCAGAATTATTCAGTACATGAATATTACCCATTTCACTCATCAGTTAATCATTTTCTTATCATATTTTTTACTAGTACCCATATCTTCATCCTCTCGTTTCTCATGTTCAGTTTATTATTTCAAGTTTGTACATTTTTTAATGTACTAGAATATAAATATATAACAAATGCAGATTAGCTTTTGTTCTTACCCAAGTTGTACATATCAGTGCTATGATTAATATCTTGATTTTCTTTCAGATATGCTTGTAAAGACTGTTTGGCATGAATATATAATAGGTACAGTTGCCCACATAAGTTCTGTTCTTCGTCGTGATCTTGTGCATGAAATCATAATTAGTATGAATGAATTGCGAGTGTGGCTTCTTTAAATTATCCGTTAACTAATTGGATGAGTTAACCACTGCATAATAAACTACACTCGTAATTCAATCATGTGCATGAGATGAACAGAACTTATGTGGGCAATTGTACAGTGACTTCCAAATACAGTATGTGTTCTCGCCTTCCTTGCTTAAGATGTATATTTGTCAATCTCTTTGTTACCTTGATTATTATTAGTTGTAGTATTGTTCTATTAGAATTAGTAATAATAGCAGTTCTCTTAGTAGTACAGTGTGTAACAATAGTATCAGTAGGAGTATTTATATTTAAATATTATTATTATTATTATTATTATTATTAGTAGTAGTAGTAGTATTGTCAGATAATGATAACTGAGGTCGCTTAGATATCCATTGATATATATATATATACCGGTATATATATATATATATATATATATATATATATATATATATATACACTGTATATCAGCGTTGGCAAATTTGGATATATTCTTGGGTTGGGAAAACAATTTTAAAATGTTGACGTGTTTGTTAAGATAGCAAGTCGAAGTTTAGCAAGATCTAAGTTTGGCAAGAAGATGAATAAGGTCTTGTAATTATAGCAAGGCATATAGTGTACATGATTTACAACTTCTCTCTTCCCACTAGACTGCATTTTGCTGTTTACATTCCAGAATATTCAGCTTTTGCTTAGTATTGATATTATCATATAACTTTAGTCGTGTAGATCCTTTATTGTACAGGTGAATAGAAAGGTTGATCGGCAAAAATGCGCTTATATATTTTAATACAAACAAATATTAATCTAGTTAATTTTTATAGCTGAGTAAGCCCAAGTTAAGTGAGTCCTGTACATAGTAGTACATGTGCTTTGTTGTCTTTGACGTACAAACGAACGAGCATCTTTGGATAAGTTTCTGTTGCTGTTCGCTTTCCTTTATATACCTGCGTAACAAAGAAGAGAGACAGGTGTAAGCTCCCACCTGCCACCAGTGGTGAAGGTAGCAGGGGAAGGCTTCCAGTAGATAGCGCAGGACATTTTTCTCGGAGGGGGATCTTGAGGATAATCTATTTAGCTTGATGGAGGTCTAGGGAGAAAGCAAAAACAATTATATATATATATATATATAAACTAATAAGTAAACTCCAGCAGATATTCTTGACTTACAGTGTGCCAGCTGAATAATCCAGAAGGGTTGATAGCCTCTGAAGTCCTACTGTAACTAATTTCAACTAACTAACATCAAATCACGCCATACCTCCATAGTACCCGTAGCTGCCTCATCTGCTGGCAACTGCACTTCACAGAAAGATAAAAAGAATTATTATATTATCGTCAACACATAATTAATGAAAACGAAGTTGAGCCATGTTATATTTTCAGTCTAGAATGGCTCTTATCGGAGTCTTGGTATCAATGACATGTCCACAGCTGGGGTTGGTTTCGAGCCACTGGCATCATAGCTAGTCTGTTAGGGCCGTACAGAGCAAGGACCTGTAGGGCTCACTCATGTCGTTGATGTTATTGTTGTTGTTAGAGCGACGCTTATCAAAAATTGCTATTTCTCGCTTATTACTGAACCAATTTTTTTTATCTTTCACATGCATATACTCTAATCTATCCTCTAGGCTGTAATGGAGTCTTTTTCTTATAATTCGTCCTGTGCACCACGCCACGCGCCTCGGCGTTAACACGACCGCAAGTACCTGTAGTCTGCTTGGACTTGTTTGCTATAACACTGCAAAATTTAATCAATAAATATTGTAGGTAGTGGATTCATTATGAAGTGAAACCAGTATATAACTCCTTAAATGTATATTGGAAAAGTAAATTCTGTTGGTTGGTTAAGAAAAGCAGCCTATAATATATACCCAAATTTATTATGTCTTCTTATGGTATACCTCGGAGATACAAGTTCCCACCTAGAATGGCTTATATATATGTCAACTATCGGCTCTAATACTGTTATGACTAGGATTATAATTTGTTTAGTGGCCTCTTTGGGGTATGATGACGCGTTTCTTCATTATATTTTGACTATTATTAGACGATTTTTTCCAGTTTAAGAAGGGTATGTGGATGTCAAAGGGTTAAATGGGAGTCTGTTCACTTCTCATTCCCACAGATCCTTCCTAAGCTATGTAAAATTGTCCAAGGAAGGGTATGTGGAGATCAGAGGGTTAATTGGGATAGTCTTTACCCTTCTCATTCCCACAGATCCTTCCTAAGCTATAGAAAATCGCCTAATGGTACCCAAAGTATACTGTCCAAACGCGGCATAATCCTCAAGAGCTTGAAGGCAAAGAAACTATAGTCTACCCATTATAATCTGGTAATAAATCTTGAACCATAACCTCTATAAATAAAAAACTACTGGAATAATCCAGCTAATATTTCTACCATTTAGGATGAGTCAGCCAGGGAATAGGTGTGGCGATTTACAGCCCATTTGGTCAAGCCGTTTTTGAGTTAGAGGTTAGAAGTCACGATTTTTGGCCTACTTAAATTGAATGGACTATAAATGATTTCTTGCATACCTGAGATGATATTTAGTGTTCCCATGACTGTTTTGGCACCCATTAGAAAATAGTATATCCCTAGAACCATATTCGTCATTATATTTTGAAGTGTGGATCAATTTATTAGTAAAACCTAGTACTAATATCACCAGTCTTTGCTGATAAGTGTAATTCATGTACATTAGAGATCCTGCAATAAGAGAGAGTGGCCATCTTTGCTTCTCTGGACGCCATTTTGGTACCTCAAGTATCTAAAGACGAGGTTAAATATTAATGGAATGTGTATGTAGAGATTAAACATCTATACGTACTACTACTGCCGCATGTTTATTATGGGTGTGGCGATGTGAAAACGAGACGAAAATGTCACCAGTGGTACCAAGATGGCGAAAGTTGGCCGATCTCGGTTACTAAAGGGTCTCGTACGTATAGTTGCCCTTATGAGTTAGTATCCACTCCATGATTCTATGTACAGTTGGCAACATTTCCAGCTGGTCCAGGCTTCCCTTTATTGTGACATTTAAGGCTATTTATATATGCATAATTACAAATCGCAAACAGAAATGAACAAACCAATGAATAGGTTAGGTCTGTGTATTCAGTTTGCTACTAATTTGCTAGAAATAAATAAAATAGCATAAATATAAATAGCACAGGCCCGTTTGGAAATTTTGCCGACTGTGCCAAAGTAAAAGTAATGTAGGTAATTTGGGAGCATTAATTGTTATAAAGGCAAACATTGTAAGCATGAATTATGGCATACGGAACCATAGTCTATTCATCGTAATTAGGCCAGAAATGTTGCCCACTAAACTCTATAACTCATAAAGGACTAGAGTATTCGAGCAAATTCTACCATTTGGGAAGAGCTGGACATATACTCAGCCCATTTTGAGATACAGAGGTTAGGGGTCACAATTTCTGGCTTCATTGTAGTAATAGTCTTGGTGGTATATTGGTTAGAGCGTGTAAGTTCTGCATATGGTGTCCTGGGGTCGAATCCCCTGAGGATCATATGCTTTCATTAATTTCATTTGGGGGTTATTGGTGTTAAGAACGATATTAATTGATAGACATTACGTTCAAAATGTAATCATATGTTTATTTCCTTGCAGAAAAACATGGGGTGGATAGAAATTCATATATGCAATTGTGCAGTAAACATATATACTGTACTGTATCATAATTTAGTAATGTATATATAGTGATTTCTTATTGTATAGTTATTTTGTCTATGGAGTAGTTAAAGATTTGTAGATATAGTTATACAGTAGTAGAAACTTAAATACACATGTACATTATATTATACACATATTATTATGACTAGAGTTTTACACATCATTATGGAGTTTTATAGATGTATATATTATCCTCTATACAATATTCTACATACATAATATCTAATCTAATATTTTGTAATTCTCTTTGTATATCACCAGAGAGATAATCACAAAATTGAACCCATAGTTGGTAATAAAATATATAATTCATCTTATACGAAAGCTTATTTCAGACTTGTACACCACAATTATATAAACAATTTACCCGATATTATCTGTACTTAACTTAACATATCCCCAAATCATTACCATTTTCAACTACTGCATAAGTTTCCATGATTTTTAGTTGGATGAGGACTGTATATATTTCAAATAGCTTAGGAGGGAGTTTGTGTGCCTAACACTTTGAGGATGTTCCTATACAACTATTAATATATCTTGACAGTAGCATATATATGATTGTAATCGTTATCTTGCGTGATTAAGGTTACTTTCACTATAATAATATGATCTTCATAATATAATTATTCATATCCTGCACTATCGTTGACTGTCTGCATATACCTGTGCATTGGGAGCTGAGGGGGGGAGGGGGTACTGCTTTGGCTCCTTCTTGGCATAAACATATTCTTCTGGCAATCAGCATAGGATATGTTGATTATTTTTAACCATTTTAGCATCTGTTCTATAATATTTATTTAATTTTCATACTAAGCTATGTTGGTTGTCAAGTGCAACTGCTATCCAAATTGCAAAGGAAGCATCAATATTGTATTTCCATATCCTCAATATTAGATCTAATGCTGTTCAGAATCGTCTAAGATACTGTATAATATCATAACTAGCCCAGAATAAAATTATTAATCAATTAAAATCTCCCAATTTTCTAGTTCTAACCGACTAGCTTTAAGCTCAAAGAATTATACCATAATACAATTGGTCTAATTAATCTACTCTTATTTCTTGGCTCCTCAGAAGTCTAGGAGGATCATACTTCACTATTCAGGTTTTCAGAATATAAAGAGGTACAGTTGTAGACATATGAAGCAGGTACATGTGTTGTGAATGTGTGGCTGAATATAATGCTCTTGCGAATTTATTTATAGTTCGAAGTTGGAGGGAAGTTGCATTTAAGTTGCTAGGAGTGTGTTAAGCCGTCCATTAACAATTATGCTATACAATAAGCCTTGGTGGTGAAAAATTACGTTGAGAGTCTCCATCAAATGTATCTATTTCATCTGCTTGCAACTGTACATTTATATCCATTCAAAAAGTATACCTTGACTGTGTGGACACAGTTAACGCGCACAACTTTGTCATCTTTCCTAATATGACCGACTTTCTAATATAATATATACACTACAGTTATGCACTCTTATTTAACCCACCTCAATGGTCGAATGTTCTGTCCTTAAACTTTCTCGACATATCATTGGTCTCCCAGCCTTATAAGTGGCTTTATCTCAGAAGGATAGTATATATATTTACATCATCATCATCATCGTCCATGGGCGAGCTCACACAGGCGGATGTTGTGTTAGAGTCATGTGATAAGTGGCTTAAAATGTGGCCTAGATGCTTGTTGACATAATTCTGAAGCTTACATTTGCGCTCAATGACGGCATGCAAGATCAATAGGTAGAAACAGTAAGGATTTTATATGACATTGATGGGCAATGACAAGAATTTTGGACTGTCCGGTAAGGTCCGCGTCTTGCGAATCGAACACGTATGCGACACGTATGAGCTCACCACTTGTAGCTTCAGTTAAGGCTATTCATCTGATCGTTCTCCTTAAATGATGCTTGCCTTAATACAGTAGTTTAATTCTTATGGTGTATAATTTTTTTTATCCGTTTTTAACAATTACTTTTCACAATATCTGTATGATTAGTAATCCTTGCACACAATAATTTGTATATATTTGTTGTTGTTCATTTCCATAGTACATATTTCCTATTTACGATATTAAATCACTTAAACACAATATACAGTTACTAAGCTGTTACTACTGCTTATACCTAACTCAAATATATAACATAAAATATATTCTAACTTTCCTAAGACATATTGTCTGGCGTTATAATGATATAACATCAATACTATAGAGGTATATTAGTATAAGTTACAGTTTGTTTCATAATGTCCAAATAATAATATATATATATATATTCATACACTTAGCAAATCAGTAATGGAATGCAGGAAACATTGTGGAAGTCTACCTCTACTGTCCTCTATAGTAGTAATTATAGTCTGTTCATTATGAGTAGGCAAGAAATATTGACTTCTATCCTCTGTGATTATAAAAGGCTGAAATAAATGGGCTGTAAATATCCACACCTGTTCCCCAATGGTAGAAATATTAGCTCGATTACTCTAGTCATTCATGAGTTATAATAGTTAGTGGTCAAGATATTTGGCCTATTTATAATGAATAGACTATAGTTTAATGATATAGAAGCATACCAATGTTTTCTATGGATATATCCTTCATAGTTAGTGTACAGTTGCCAACAGATCAACCTGTTGTAAAGCTCCATATTTTATTTTGTTGTTTTATATATTGTTTTGCTAAATCTTCAATGCATTATTTCTACATAGTGATTTTGAAAAGTTCTTTTATATTGTGTGGTTCCTGTTTTGGTGTGTTTGTTTTGTAAGTTTAACATTTTAAACTTATTTTAAGTTAATTTCAGCATAGAAAGGGCAAGTTAATTAAACTGATTTAACCCATAATTTGTACAGTATAGGTATATTATGATTGTGTGGCGTATGTCTGACTTAGTATTGATGTTGTAAAGGATATTTCTTTAGTAGCGGAAGTATCGCTAGTTATTCCGTTCAGCAAAGACAGATATTTCTGGAACCCCTTATCCCTCATGTTTAGCCCTAGTAGTCTTGATATTTTAAGACCTTTTACCCCCATTTCTTTGTCAATTATATGATGTTTCGTGCCGTTTAGGTGTCAATTTTTTCCTGGTGAGCGAGAGCGAGCCTACAATGTAGGAGGAATCGGCCTTTGGATGGGTCATTTTCTACCCTAAAATGTACATATTTATCTCTCCATTTGTACACACTCTCCAGCCTTATGAGGGCTTTTGCCCACCCAGTAGGCTGTTGATAAATACAGTAGTTGTTATTAATTTAATATCTCAAAGGGGGATCTTGGGGTTGTTTGTATTAATCTTCATGGAGTTCTAGGAAGGAAACTACAAAAATAATAATATATGAATACAAGTATCCCTATAAGTGATACTGTTATCCTGTTTAGTAAATAATGGTGGTGGGAGTGATGTGATTGTGTTCGTTGAGGGAGGGTTGAGGGAGGACCTTGGGGTGGCGGGGTTGGTTGCGGAACTCGTCTTGCCAGTGGTACAGCGGAGGACCCAGACTGAAGCAATACTTCTGCTCCAGCGGGTGGGAGGCGGCCGTCCAGTATGTTTAATACTGGGAGGTTTTTCGTTCTTCTGAACCCCAATTCTCCTTCCTCTTTAGCCCAATTAGTTTTGAGATTTTAAGACGTTCGGCCCATTAGTTTAAGAATTTTAAGACCATTTGATTCATTTTTTTGCCTATACTAAGACTATTCATGCTACTCAAGTGTCTGTTTGTCCTGGTGAGCAATAGCGAGCCTGTAATTTAGGAGGAATCTTGCGGGTGTATTTTTAATCTTGATAGAATTCTAGGGACCCAATTAAAAATCACCCTTGGAGTGATGGTGTTATCCCATTTAGTAATGATGGTGGTGGGAGTGATGTGATTGTGTTCGTTGAGGGAGGACCTTGGGGTGGCGGGGTTGGTTGCGGAACTCGTCCTGCCAGTGGTACAGCGGGGGACCCAGGCTGAAGCAATACTTCTGCTCCAGCGGGTGGGAGGCGGCCGTCCAGTACATGATGTAGAAGTTGCACATCTCGTCACGATTCGAGGACCTGTTTTGTGTGAAGGGGAAAGAGGTGGGATTAGTTTTTGAAGATATATTGCTCTTTGGTGAAGGATGAATGGCGATGTTGTGTGTGAAGGGAAAGAGGTGGGGTTATATTGTGCAGATGTTTTGCTCTTTGGTGAAGAGTGGATGGCGATTTGGTAGACACATCTTTTATATATTATTGAATATTAAATTGATTTGAATTGAAGAAAAATTTGTTGATATAGTATGGGGGAGATATATTGGTACATAGATTGATATATTATAATAGAATGCTATTTAGTATTTAAATTACATATCGATATTAATGCAATTATAAAGTAGACTTGTTACGTCAATTCATGTTTTCAAATATATATAAACTCTGTTTAAAATATATTCATCACATTTATTGTCATACATTTCATAATGAGTAGTTAAAGTTAATGTTTGTGTGGTACATGGCACATTTGATTTCAATGTGCTTTACCAGAACAGAAATTATTGCATCTTGTTCATTATATGGTTTGAACTATATTTTCAACTAAAGGCTCAATAACACAATCATGCACAATCAAATTATCAACAAACATATTGCACAAGTACATGCTGCCATATACAGTCTTTTTCAAATTTTATATATAACCTTGATAGGAAATTACATAAGACTCAGAAGCTACACACTAACTTAGTAAAAGCAGAACAGAAAAACCTTGAATCAGTGAAATTGAAAACGACAGATGTATATTAAAGAGAAAGAGTACTTTAATATATATATATATATATATATATATATAATGTATTTATTTAGGCTATGTAATATCCGTTCAAGGTTATAGTAAAATGTCCATATATACTGTGTTATATAGACTGAACACTTACCTTTATATACTGTAGCAGAGCATTCAGGGTTCAAGGCTGAGGCTCACACATATAACTACACTGCTACAGGGTTACCACACACAGTAATACAAAGATAAAGTGCAGAGATTCAGTTTAATTAATATGGTGTTATGTATAGGTGGCATATAAAGATTTTCAGAAGTAATATTTTGAATAATCTGTTACATTTGCAAACGTATGTTGATCCTAAATTGAACGCGTTGGTGTCGAGAAGTTGATATAATATTTAGTTATTTAACCGGCTAAGATCAGATTTATCTCGATTTCCCTTTATAAAATGGCATGAATATTATATCAAACAAATAAAATAAACATAAAAAGTAATCCAATTAACTATTAATTATCATATAAGAACTAGCTTACAAAAGCAACATAATTTCATCCATTAACATAAATATATAATTGGATTTTAAATAGTTAATATTCACTGTAGATTATCCCCTATAAAGATCACTCATCCCATTTATTGCCTTATCATTCTCATTGTACTTTAGAAATTATTAAAAATATGTTGAAGAAAATTACCTCTTATCGTCCCTTTCAATCCTATGACAACTTTCGCTTTTAATTTAGCTTAGGAGAGACCCTTCATAGTCAAGTTGTTACTATAGGGCTTGGCCCATTATTCGCTACACCAGCATATATGAAGCTAAGAGAAGCCGCATATAAGCTGGAATAAATAGTGGTACGTGATATTGAACATCTTTCATAATGTTTATGTAATCGGTGTATTTACGAAGGTTAACCAGTAAATGTTATCATCATCATTATTATTAAAGGGAGATGGTTGCTTTTTCTGGACCACCTTCTCCCTCATGTTTAGCCCTCTTAGTTTTGAAATTTTAAGATGTTCGCCCATATAGTTTGTCGATTTTAAAACCTCTCACACCATTTCTTTGTCAATATTAGGACCTGTTATGCCATTTAGGTGTAGATATTTTCCTGGCCTGCGATAGTGAATCGGAAATTTTAGGAGGAACTGGTCTAATTGATTATACAGGCAGGTAGAATTGAGGATCATGATGTGTTTTAGCAGTTCCTTTTGGTTATATTTAGACGATTATATACAGATTGGGAAAGATATGTGAGAGTTGATAGGGTCAAGACTGGCCCATTCAACCCTCTGACATCCATATACCCTTCCGACTCTGAATAAAATCACCTAATGATAGCTAGAATACACAGTCAAAATGCATCATGATCCTCAAGGGGTTCTATCTATTGCCGGACGCCGTGATCCCCGAAGGTGTGGCCAAGGGGTTGATCAGTGCAAACATTGGTAAATAATAATGCAGGTGCAACATTTAGTTAGCTGTGCATTTCCCTTTGACTTTACTGCTTCCAATTCACCCTCGATCTATGTGCCTCATTATTTCTGCCTGTGTGGCTGTTTTTGAATGTCCTCTTTTATTAACCTATATATTCAGACATCTTGCTCCTCTTCTGTCTACCAGTCTTCATCTCCTCCTCTTCGCCCTTCATCTCGTTTTCCTTCAAGCTCTTCGCCTCTCTTTTAGATTGACCCGCCTTTGCATTCTTGGCAATCGCTTCTTTGTTTTCTTTATCGGGTGTAATTTTAGTCTGCGCTTCTTTCTTTTCTTTGCCAGTATTGCCGTTCGTCTTCACATCCGGCTTTTCTTGGTGAGCCTTATTATTCGTCTTGTTCGATTCCATCGTCTTTTCTTGGCCCGTCTTATGATCAGTCTTTCGCGTCTCCTCGATATCCCCTTCAGGCCAGTTCTTGAAGCGCTTGTCGTTATGCCAGTAGTAGTACGGGGCCCCGACAGTGAAGCAGCTCCTCATCCTCAGCCTAGCGTTGTTATCCCCATCCACCCAGTACATCATATAGAAATTACACATCTCGTCTTTGCCAGTGGATCTTGGTGGTGGAGGTGTGTCCGTAGGTGTGGAAAGATTTGGTGTTGAAATTAGCATGTGGGTTTTTATTATTGTACTGTTATTATTGGTTACTCAAATATGGCTTCTAATAATTGGTGACTCGGGTGTGTGTGTGTGTGTGAAAAAAATATAAAACACTCGATTGGGTGCATGGCATGAATAACACTTTAATTTGTACACTTTCTTTTATTATTTATTACACACGTGCGTGGGAGATTTGACTCTTTTTCTTTTATCATTATCATTGACGTATTGAGATGTGCATGGAGCAGTAGAACAAACTATAAGCAGAACTCATTGTAGATTACGTACAGTTGCCTACAGTACACAAGTTCTGTTCCTCGTTGTGATCTTATGTATGAAAGTCAAATTAGTATGAATGAGGTGCGTGAGGTTTCTATTATATATCGGTTGATGAGTCAGATGAGTTACCCACTGCATGAGAAACTACACCTGATAAAATTCTTAATAAATAGGAATGAATGGAGAATGCTTGTGAATAGATGAGTAATAAAGCGGTCGCTTGGGAGATGGGGTCGGGCACCAGTTGGACTAGATAATAGTCCGTCAGGCGCCTGGGTCGGGGAGCCGGTATATATGAAGGGTCATGCCTGGATGTGAGGTGGGCAGACATTGTAGTGGTGCAACTTTGCTGCGTGTCTGCCTGATGAGACCGGAAACTCTCTGGGAGGTCTGGGACCTGGGACTCTTTTGCTGGAAGACCCTAAATGGGCCTGGGTCTCTGAGTCTTCTCCTGGGCGACCTAGATGTGTGTAAATTTGTACTTTTTTTGTTCTTTCTTTGTATTGTCCCTGTTCGGGATCTGTCTCGAGTCTGCTACCCCCAGCTATGGGGTATGTGCCTGAGTATATACATATTTCCAGGTATAAGATCACGAAAAGGAACAGAACTTATGTAGGCAACTGTACATGATATATTTAACACACAAGTTTTAATTATTCTTATTTAGTATTGGTATCTGCAGTACTGATAAGTGTTCATTAATTACGGGTGACTCATGTGCTTGTTTTCCCCTTAAGGTTCGTGATGCATTTTACCAGTATATTTTGGTTATCTGTAGACTATTTTATACAGCTTAGAAAGGATCTGTGGGCATCAAATGGGTAAAGACCATCTCAATTAATCCGTGACTACCATAAACCCTTCCTAATCGGAATAAAAATCGTCTAATAGAAGCTAGAATAAAGTGTCAGAAGGCGTCAATGAGCGAGTCAAATATTGGTGCAGGTTATAGTTTTCACTTTATATTAGTTTTTAGTTTAGGTGCCATCTCTCGTGATTACCTGTGTGTGTGTTTGTATATGTGTGTGTCGGTAGATGGGTGTGTATGTATGTGTGTTTATAGACTATACCCTATTCCAAGTAAGTAGACCAAAACTCTTAAACTCTCGTACATAAATTTCTATAAGTCACATACGACTAGAGTAATCGAGCAAATATTTGGAAAGAGTCCGCCCGGGAATAAGTGTGCAAAGTTACATCCCTTTTGCTCTAGCCCTTTTTGAGTTACAGAGGTTAAGGTTCACAATTTCTAGACAACTTATTTGGAAAGGGGAATAAACTATTTTTCTCAGCGGTCAAACACAATGCGCCAGGTAGTATGGAGATACCTGGTTCGCCATAGTTTCAACAGAATTCGCTTATGGCAGTTGATTGTGGCCTGATGAAATCCATCTGCCTCTCTACTTTACCTAGGGGTGTGTGTTTGACTACATCTATTATATTTTTCATAAATGTATTTTACTTTGTTTCCTAGTTGTCCTAATTGCAGCTCTTTGCACATGAGTAGATGTGTGTGTGCGTAAACCAAACAAAAGGAACACACTATGGGAATTGGGTGCAGAACACGAGAAAATTACACAATAATTCAGAGAAAAAGCAAGTAGTGTAAGTAACATACACGAAACAAAATCTAAGACAAAGGTTAAACAAAACACAACATTAAATAACAGAATATAATAAATAATAATGGACTTCGGACAATAAACAGACAATGGTACATACAACTTAAGGGGAAGTATTTGGAATTTTCTGAACCCCCTTCTCTTTCATGTTTAGCCCCATCAACTTTCAAATTTTAAGAATTTCGCCCATTTCTATGTCAAAATCAAGACCTTTCCAGACACTTAGGTGTCGATTTTTTCCTGGCGAGCGACAGCAAGCCTGTAATTTAAGAGTACCGCCCTTCAGCCCTGACATTTTTCTACCGAAAAATGTACAAATTTATCTCGAAAGGGAGTCTCTTGGATTATTTTTTAAGCTTGATAGAGGTCTAGGGAGCAAACTAAAACAAATATATATACCGGTAATAACAGAAAAAATATATCGATACCATAACATCCCCTTAAGGCTAGAGTTCAGAAAGATAGAAGGGTTTTCTCCTGTCTATTTAAAACTACTTGTGCTTGAACGATTAATATGCTTAGAGTCGAGCCAGAAAGAAATATTAATCAGTTTGTGACATTGATGCTTTGTATGTCGGTTTTATCCTCAATCTCAACATCACATAGATTTTTGAGCTGAAGTGTTGATACCACCTAGAATATTAAGTACTCAATCAAAGCAAGATCTTCGACTTGAAACCAATAGTTCCTTTAGTACAGTGCACTATTTAGATGCGAATATCGCCTCTGATAATAATGTTAGTATTGTGCATAACAGGTACGATAATATATCTTCCTATATACAGTATATTGGGATTCAAAGGCCTTGTTTCTTCGCCGATATTCCAACAGACATGGATGAAGCATTGCAGTTGGGAATATAATAAACATGATAATACAATCCATTTTATCTGATAGGATTCAATGCCTCGCTCTTTGGCCAAGGTTCGTAGAGGCTAGGCAGAAACATCTTGGTTGAGAATGTAAATATAATGAGAAGACTATTTTCATCTGATCCGATTCAATGTCTCGCTCCTTGGCTGATATTGTGATAGGTAAGATTGAGGCCTCTTGCTTGAGAAAACAAATACAATGTGAATACAATCTCTAATACAGTATCTGGTGGGATGCAATGCCTTCGTTATATCTGAAGCGATTCAATGCCTTAGTTTCATCTGATGCGATTCAATGCCTTAGTTACATCCGATGCGATTCAATGTCTGTTTTATCTGCTGTGATTTAATTGTTACATCTGATGCGACTCAATGCCTTGGTTATTTCTGATACGATTCAATGCCGTAGTTATATCTGATGCGATTCAATGCCTTAATTATTTCTGATACGATTCAATGCCTTCTTTATATCTGATGCGATTCAATGCCTTAATTATATCTGATGCGATTCAATGCCTTGCTCCTTGGCCGACTTTCCGACGGGCAAAGATGAGGCGTCTTGATCGGGAATGGTGTTGAGTCCGTCTCGCGCCCAGTAATAGAAAGGTGGGCCGAGGGAGAAACACATCTTCTGACTGAGCACCGGGCCTTCAGTCCAGTACATCATGTAGAAGTTACACATCTCGTCCTCGTTGGTGGAGCTGTGGGGGGGAGGGGGTAGAGGAGGGGGCAGTGTTGGGGGGGTTCGTGAGATACTTACACTGTAAATTTTAAAGAATATGGGATGATGATGAATGAAAACAATGTTAAGGCTAAAGAAGGAGGAATGATAATAACTGAAGACAAGGGGAAATGAGGGATGATGATAACTGAAGACAAAGATAAGGCTAAAGAAGAAGAGATGATAACTGAAGACAAATTAAAGGTTAAAGTAGAAGCACTGACGGATGATAACTGAAGACAAAGGAAAGGGATAAAGGAGTGATAATAACTGAAGACAAAGTTAAGGTTAAAGAATGAAGAAGGATAACTGAAGACAAACGAAAGGGTTAAAGGAGGAGGAATGAGGGATAATGATAACAAGACGTACATGATGAAAAAATGAGGCCATGAAAGGTATTGCTAGCTGGAATAGGTGAAAAATACAGAAACAGAAGAATAAGGGATGCTAATAAGACCCACAGACATTTGATCAGAAGAAAGAGAAGAAGTAAAGACCGCAATGAGGTTAGTTTGCCCCAGGGAAATAGCTGAATAAACTTTCTATAAATCAGAGTTTAAAAAGTTTTAGATAGCCTATAATAAGCCCTATATATTAGTTGTGGCAAATATAATGAGAACATGTATTAATAATTGAAAGGAAAAGTTTGCAGTCAAGCTTAATATGGGATAGTGGAATGAAGAATGCATATACAGAAAGAAGTCAGATGTAATCACTCTGAAAGGAAAAGGCTAAATGACCCAATTTAGGAGGGAGCAAATGGAGATCTATTAGCACTGAGAGACTTGTGGTGTATAATATTTATCTACAATACAAGTTATTAATGTACAAAAGCATGAACGCCATCAAGAGAACATAACGAGCCAATTACTAGTGGAAAACTTGAGAGTATACAGTATATTGCCCTGCCATACATATTTAATACTTCCAAATGTATTGCCTCGGGGTTTCTTTATTGTTATTTTTAGCCAGTATGAATTGTTGAAGCATAACAATGTAATAACACAAATAATAGTAGTAGTAGGCTAGTTCTATATATATAAATAATAAAACTATATATGAAATCCACGAGGATGAGTCTGAGAGCGAGGCCCTGAACGGGAAGCGGCACTGTGGCTCTGTGGTCCTGTGCATTGATGACCGTTCCGACTCTGTCTAGGGTCCAAACGGGGCACGCACAGACCGAGTGGTTGTAAAACATATTATTGTTGAAACATAGTTTCAAGCGCCATTGTTTTGATAGGTAATACAATACAAATGTTACAAAGTAGAATATCATATTCCTCTTATACAATGTGTAATAACTATTTACTATCATTAATGTGTGTTACTTTGCAAGTAATATATAATTAGTTGATAACAGGAAAAGCCTGACAATTCTCAAAGGCATTCACTGGTATATTAACAACTCCGATACGAATAGGAGAGCCATAGGAGTGTATCAGTTATTTGTTGAGAAAATTCAAAGATACTATTGAAATAACTGAAAAGGACAAAATGAATATATACACCATATGAGAGCACTTTATTGACAACGTTTCGCAGATAGCTTCTTCAGGTCACTAACAGTTAGTGACCTGAAGAAGCTATCTGCGAAACGCTGTCAATAGAGTGCTCCTCCTCATGTGGTGTTTATATTCAAAGAAGCTTACAAAGTTTGGAAAAGAAGCAAAATAAACCAAAACGCATGCCGGGTGATCGTGAAGAAAACGTGCAAGATGGTGAGATGTTCATGCATAACCCATCTTAACCCTTTCAAGATACGATGACGCATTTTTTCTGTTTCTGGCTGTTATTAGACGATTTTATTGAGATTTGGAAGGGTATGTGGAAATTAGAAGGTTATTTGAGTTAGTCTTAAACCCTTTTCATGTCCATAGATCCTAACCTAAGCTGTATAGAATCGTCGAATAATACCCAGAGTAAACTGTCAATATGCGGCATAATCTTCAAAGGGTTAATAAAATATAATAACACTAAAAACATATAATATAATACTTTAATAAACAAATATATAATGTGTCTGTAGTGAACTAGTTGTTTATAATTAGATCAAGTGATTCAATTGTAATAAAAATATAGTTCATCAAAAACAACAAATACAAAACTAATTACACTATACTGTATAAGTGTATATACAACATCAAAATTGACAACAAACATCACAAAGCTTGCATTCCAATTATAGTTAAAACAGAGAAGTTACTGGTCAGTTCAACATCAATGTCATCTTTAGGTCAGGACAGGGTTTTTTTATTTTATTTTTTTATTTTTTATAAAGTAGGTATTTCGAATTTTATTTAGATATATATTTATAGGGTTGAGTATATTCAAACAGATTTTCTCAGTATTTCGTCTACTCAACAAGTGAACTCTGGAACTCTCTCCTTCAATCAATCAATCCTTCATCTTATGACAAAGACTGCTTTAAACTGCGAGTGTCCAGACATTTTGACCACAACGTCCTTGAAGTACACATATATATAGGTAATCAGAATCACAATACATGACGTTGAATTGACCATACCTTCAGCTAATACCTACTAGATACTAATTGGGTTCATAAAGCTATATGGCCATCCTAACACGGTACACTCAAGAGTCAAAGTAACTTACCCGACTCTGGTGGTACGTTCCCTGTTGCTCTGCATGGTACACCGGGCAGCCTGGGGAAGAGTTGCAGTTCTCAGTATTTACAGTATGTAAAATTACACCAGTTTGAACCCTTGAACCTTTAAGGGGAGATTTTTGTTCTATTGTATTGTATTGTATTGTATTCTATTTTTATTCTATTTTTCACCAATACCTCCATCAAGCTTTAAAAAATAATCCCAAAACCCCCCTTCGATAAATTACAGGTTTGCTATCGTTCGCCTTCGCCAGGTAATAATCGCGACATAAATGGCACGAAAAGTCATAAAACTGACAAACATGTGGAGCAAACGTTTACAAATATCAAAAACTAATTGGGCTAAACATGAGGGACAAGGGGGTCCAGAGTAAATAACCCCTTAAGGCCAAGTTCTGAAGTATCTGGGCATTGTAAATACAAAGGCAATACAAAGCATTGTATTGTCTTGTTCATTTTGAAGTTTCCTCCCTAGACCTCCATCAAGCTTAAAAAAACACTCCCAACAACCTCTTTCAAGATAAATTTGTAAATTTTTCTATAGATAAATGTCCCGTAAATTACAGGCTCGCTATCGCTCGCCAGGAAAAAATCGACACCTAAATGACACTAAAAGTCTTAATATTGACAAATAAATGGGGCAAAAAGTCTTAAAATCGCCAAACTAATGGGCCGAACATCATAAAATCTGAAAACTAATGGGGTTAAACATGTGGGAGAAGCAGGTGTAGAAAAACGACCCATCTCCCCTCAAACTCTTAGTAACCAAACTGGGTTGGATACTGAATCGGTTTTCTCACAAAAATCCCAAGCAAACCACTGCTAGGATTGAACTCGGGACTAACCAATTACTATAGTCCATTCTCTGTAAATAGGCGACAAATCATACCCTCTATCCTCTGTAACTAAATAAGGGCTCCATCAAATTGTCTGTAAATTTCAACATCTATTCCTTGACTGACTCTTCCCAAATGGTAGAAATATTAGCTCAATTACTCATGTCGTTTTTAAGTTACAGAGGTCAGAGGTCATGATTTGTCACCTACTTACAGCGAATAGACTATAGACCGTCACTGTAACCATTGTGACATTAGAGGTACCCCTATTGTCTGAAATCAGTTTTACATTCATTATCTGCATTATTTGCATTTATTTAGATGTCTAATATATCAGGAAGGCTGTAATTAAATGCTAAACAGCATCACTTTATAGCATATAACTATATGCAATGCTTATATTGTGTGGTAGTCAAAGAAATGTCTGAATACAGCTGATACCGACTCACACAGCTGGGACAAATATTATGTTATGGTTCTGAAATTATATTAAGAACACTTGCCTGCCTCGACTGAGCCAATTATCGAATTAATGGTATAAATGTGTGCTCTCTATTAATATCAATTATTGTATACCATAATATTGTATATCTCCAGTGTAAATTCAGTGAAAATAGGTTAGTCTAAACTGAACTAGATGCGGAAATACACTTAGATACCAGGCTAAGTGAGGTACGTTTATTAGTGTAGTGCTAATGAAGCTTAGATGATTTGGTAAAATTGACAAGATGGTTGAAAGTAAGATCGGAGCTCCACAACCCTCCTTAAGAAAAATCCTACACCAGTCTCCAGTTCTCTTTCAAATATGCATTAAAGATCTTCTCAACTGTACCTCTAGTCCTATCCACTCATATGCTGATGACTCTATCTTACATTATTCAACTAGTTTTCCACAACGACCCCCCATGCAATCACTTCAAAACTCACGTGATGAGGCCAAGACACGCCTATCTTCTAATCTACCAACTATCTCCAATTGGGGCAAAGAAAATATTGTTACTTTCAATGCTTCCAAAACCCAACTTTTCCTATCTACCTGTCAAGATATTCCACTCAATTTTCCCTTATTCATCAACAATACACACATCTACTTTTAATCTTCTTTCAGTATTCTTGGTGTTCCTTTATCTCCTGAATTTTCTTGGAAAGATCACATTACTACTCTTGCTAATCAGCTTCCCAGAAGTTAGGAGTGCTCGACCATCTCCATGAGTTCTCTACCACCGCACAGCTTCCTTCTCTGTATAGGGGCACAGTGCGCCCATGTATCAAGTATTGTTCGCATATGTGAGGAGGTTCCATCCATATCGCAAGTCTCAAAAGGGTAGAGTCGAAAGCATTTTGTCTCATCAACTCCCTCTTTTTAATTCCCTACAATCTTTCTCTACACACCGCAATGTTGCACCGCTCTCACTCTTTTACCACTATTACAAAAATCAATGTTCTTCAGGGATTTTCTCAGTGCATACCTCCTACCTTACAGAGAGTGGGGGCACCCACCTTTTAACACACTCCCACCCCAATTCGCTATTCTGTCCCTCTCTCTAACCCAAGATTGAACCGATTTTCCCAATCTTTCTTGTACTCAACAAGTAAGCTTTGGAATTATCTTCCTCATTCCTCAATCTGTCTTTCCCTCATTTTATGACAAACTGTTTCAAGCTCCGTGTGTTCAGAAATGTTTAGTCTAACTTACCTTGAATTTGGCTCTGTCACTTTTTCAACTATGGGGGAGACACTTGTTACAGGCAGTTGTGCCTTCTGTCTTCCCTCAAACAGTTATAATTATAGTATATGTATCTGCAGTACTGTAATTAAAATATTAGCCTGGGTTGAGTTTGTAATCCATACAGGTTAGCACACATGCTCCAAACTACAGCCACAGCGCTACAATTTCTCAAGATGATTAATAAGGTGTTTGTTGCCTAATATATTCTCAACTTTACTTTGAAGAACAGTACAAATTTGAAGACTTACTTTACATAACTATGTTCTTCGGTTTATCTATTCATATTAGAACACTCCCGGGAATCGAACTCAGGACACCTAAAGCAGCACCTACCACTGTGTCTCCCTTGCGCAGGACCATGTTGTTAGCCACGGGGTAGAACATCTGGGGCAGCTGTGGGTCCTTCTTGCCGATAAGTTGCCAGCGGTCGAAGGCTCCGTTACGATTCACCTTGTATCCCGAGACCACGCGACCTATTGGGAAGCACCTGGTACATTATTTGGTAAGGTTTATTGTACATCAACCTACTTAAGGGGAGATTTTTTTGTTATCTATGGATTTTATTTATAATTATTATTAATATTATTAGTTTGTTTGTTTTTTTCAGTTTCCTCCATAGACCTCCATCAAGCTTCATAAAATATCCCCAAGAAACCTTTTCTGGATGAAGTTATGCATTTTTTATAGAAAAAAACAAAATCTCCTAAATGTCAGGCTTGCTATCACTCGGCAGGAACAAATTGACGCGTAAATGACATGAAAGGTCTTAAAATCGCCAAACTAATGGATCAAATGTCTTAAATCTCAAAATTAATGGGGCTAAGTATGAGAGAAAAAGGAGTTCAGAGCCCCCTTAACACAATTAAATCACCTCTTTCCAATAGGTCGAATGGCCCATTCGACCTATCGAAAAAGCCTTAGAATTTTTGGGTAGGGGTCCATAAAACACCCCTTGGCCCTTGCTGTTTGTATTACAGTATGTATGCAATATCTAATACATTCTGTTGACCAGCACAAAATCATATAGATTTTCAGCAGAGTCGCAGGCTACTGAAAAGGCTTTGTTCTGAGGCTACATCATGTAATTAATATTTTTGCAATCATGAATACTAAACAAATTTTTATAATGTAATTTGAACAAGGGCAAGTCTGTGTGTGCAATAGGCTAGACAGTAGATGATCTTGTACTCCAGTATATTTATAAGGATATATTTAACCAAAAGTTATTAAAGATAATTGCAAGCTTAATTATTATATCCGCAAGTAAACAAATGCATGAAGAGAGACCCATTTCACCTAAACCTACCAAGGGTGTGAGTGTGTGTACAAAAGTCTAAAAGGTAGATGATTCGGTCTTCCTGTTTATTGATGAGGGTATATTAAATTGTTTTAACCAAACTTGATTGATAAACGTAATTGCAAGCCAACGTATTAGATATCCGAGTAACTAAAGACACAATGAGAGACCCATTTCACCCACACTTACCAAGGGCATCAGTGTGTGTGTGCGGAATGTTAAAAGGTAGATGATCTTGTCCTCCTGTTTCTTTATGAGGGTATATTAAACCAAACTTACTAGATTAGCATAATTTGCAAGCTTATTTACTTGTAAAAAAAAAATAATACACAAAAATACCCACTCCACCCAAACCTACCAAGGGCGTGAGTGTGTGTGCGGAAGGCGAAGGGGTGGATGATTTTGTCCTCCTCCAGGGTACAGGCAGTCTCCATGTACTCCACACTCTTCGGGTTAATGCGGCCGCCGGTACCCATCAGGAGCACACCCGCAGACTTAGGCTGACTGTGGGAGGAGGCGTATTAGTTAACCCTTTGAGGATCATGAGGCGATTTAGCAGTTTATTCTGGCTTATCATTAATCCTATCAGTACAGGTGACGCTCTTTCTATTAATCCTATCAGTACAGGTGACGCTCTTTCTATTAATCCTATCAGTACAGGCGACGCTCTTTCTATTAATCCTATCAGTACAGGTGACGCTCTTTCTATTAATCCTATCAGTACAGGTGACGCTCTTTCTATTAACCCTATCAGTACAGGTGACGCTCTTTCTATTTTATTCTAGCTACTATTTATTAAGTTTTGGAAGGACCTGTTGCAATGATAAGTCTACAAAATATCTCCAGTAACCCTTTTATCTTTCACAGGCACTTCCGAAGTTGAATAACATCATCTAACATTAGCCAGAATAAAAGAAAAAAACGTCGCCCGTACTGAAAGTGTTAAACATTTCCATGCAGCTTAGTAAGGACCTGTGAGAGTTGAAAGGGCAAAGATGGTCTCAATCAACCCTCTGACTTCCACTCCCCCGCTGGCTTGGACTGACTGTGGAGAGGGGACGAGAGATTTTAGTTTAAACATTATTGACTTTAATTACCTGAATTCTTGACCATAGGCAATAATATATAATCAATAATGTGAATGTATGGTAAGTTCTTCATTATGGAATAGAGTGATCGTGCAATGAGGGCCACTAGTACTTGCATTAAGGGGAGGCTTTTAGTTGATCCCCTAGACTTCCATCAAGCTTAAAATTACTCCCCCTAGACCCCCTTTCAAGATAAATTTGTACATTTTTCGGTAGAAAAATGTCCCGGCCAAAGGCCGGTTCCCCTTAAATTACAGGCTCGCTTTCGCTCGCCAGGAAAAAATCGACACCTAAATAGCGCGAATAGTCTTAAAATTGACAGAAATGGGGCGAGGGTTCTTAAAATCGCCAAACTAATGGGGCAAGCGTCTTAAAATCTCAAAAGCAATGGGGCTAAACATGAGGGAAAAAGGGATCCAGAAAAAATCCTCCAGGTGGAAATCTCCCCTTAAATATTCAAAGTAATCCAAAGACTTAATTAAATAGCATTGTTATATTCTTAATTAAATAGCATTGTTATATTCTTAATTGAATAGCATTGTTATATGCTTTCCTGTACTGTGTTTACATTTTAGAGGTTTGTTTTTGTATTTCAATGGATCCCAGGAGTGTAAAATTAGTGTCAGCAAGTACACATATTATACAATTAGTGTCAGCAAGTACACATATTATACAATTAGTGTCAGCAAGTACACATATTATACAATTAGTGTCAGCAAGTACACATATTATACAATAAGAGTGGAGAAGCCAGAACATTACATAGTGAAGTGTTTTAAAGCTGACTACTAGTATTACGAAACTACAAGGACGACTGCAACTTACGGAGTTTCAGTGTAGTAAACAAACACTCCGGAATCATCAGTGGAACCATCTGTGTGGAGAGATTGGATGATTTAGTAAGTTTGTTATGCATAAAAATAGAATAACAAAATAAATAGATAATAAAACACACACACACACACCCGAGCGGTTGGCGTTTATCGGTACATTCAATTTGGTGCATGCTTAAGAGTACATTTTTCGATTTTTAAACCTAAATTACACTAAACTAACCTAACCTAACCTAACCTAACCTAATTTACCTAACCTAACCGAAAACACTCCAGTTCAACGTATTTTAAAGAGGTGTGTACCGATTAACTGTCGCCCCAAACCTCATGTACACACCCACACCCACACACACACTACACTACACTACACTACAAAGGTATTCAACAGTGTTACAGTGTTAGGCGGGTGCCCAACCCCGAAAGGGGTTGAAATAGGGGAGCTACCCCCCCCCGCCAAAGGTGGCTTTCTAGGGCCTTTCCTAGCTGATGCTGAGAGGATTGGGTTCTAGTCATGTGGTGGGTCTATCAGAGTGAGAGCTGAGCGATCTCTGCCATACCCATAGCTTACTCTGACTATTCCTTTTACTTATATATTTTCTAGATCTCAAGTGACGGCGTCTCTTCCGTGGATTGACCTCCCAATCTACCAAGATTGGAAGCCAAAGCGTCACATTTTTCCTTTGCCCCTCAACTTTCTCTTCATAATTGCTGAGGGGCACAGGGCCCTGGGTGTGGCTTTGGTTTCCGGGCGTTTCCGCACCCTCCTCAGCTCCCCGCCATGGAGTGGCTTCGGTCACCCAGGCTTTATTGTGGTCAGCAGGGAGGGTTCTGTGGGGGTGCTCGGTTATGGCCTTGGCCTTGCTTGGGGCCTTGGGGCTGTTCGGCCAGGCAGCTTGGGGAACAACAACAACAACAGTTACAAATACATCAATATATTATATTTTTTCACCAACCAACTTCAATTGTAAACTCAATTAAAGAAATCAAAAAATACATGTGGCACTCCAAGGACTCGAACCAAGGACACTCACACCGAAATTCTTCGCACTTATGCATTACGCTATCAAGACAGGGATAAGTCAAAGCACTGTATACAGTATACCAGGATATTCACCAAGGGATAATTGAAAAATATCCAAACTTAGTCTTTCTCAAGTAAATGACCCTGATGACCATGATAGAGAGACAAAACATATTTATAAAACTCCGAATAGAAGGTGAACATGAATTATAACAAAAAAATATTAATATGCTTGACCTACGATTTCTGGCATACCTACTTGGAACAGGGTATAGTGAAAAGCTATAGCAATACCTTTTAATATTATTATTATTATTACCTATGTGACATCTCCTTAACTTTAAACTTCTCGACGGAGGCGTAGTGAACCTGCAGCACGATTTACTGGATGATTAACTTGATTGGCCTACTTACTTCAAACAGAGTATAGTAACTAGCCAAAAACACCTTCCTACCTTTGAACTTCTCTACGGATGCGTAGTGAACCTGCAGCACGACATACTGGATGTCTGTCTTGCCCCCCACCCTGAAGGCTACCCCATCAGGCAGGACCAGCTTGGGGGCGTCTTTGGCCCAGGCGTAGATCACCTGCAGAAGGATAATAAATATATTATAACATACATGGCTGACACATTACCGTAAATTTAGTCATTGATTTTAAGGGGGGGATAGGGTTTATTTATAAGTATATTTATCTATCTATCTATCTATCTATTGCCAGACGCCTTACTCCCCTTACGAGGGTGGCCATACACAGAATGCCCCCAAGCGGACCTATTCCCTGTGAGAGGGAGAACCCAAGCCAGTTTAGTAAAGGACTTACAGGATTGACCACTCAATTTAGGATCGGTCCGACTCCGAGGCCCTCTGTGTATCTTGTTAGCACTATTTTTCTACAGTGGTGTTCGGCTAATCCATCCACTAACCTGCCTTACCCTTAGGTAAGCAGTACGGATTTGTATCAGGTTTACTCCCCTAGACAGGTTGCCAACCAAGGCTGACGAGTCCCATCCACCCGAATTTGTATAAGGTTGTCTCCCCTAGATGAGTTGCCGACCAAGGCTAACGATTCCCACCCACCCATTTATATTTATCTAATTATTTATTATAATTTTAGTTTCCTCCCTACACCTACACCTACAGTATATCAAGCTTAAAACTACATCCCCAAGATCCCCGTTAGAGATAAGTTTGTAAATGTTTCTGTTGAAAAATATCACGGCCAAAGGTCGTTTCCTCCAAGATTACAAGCTCGCTATCGCTTGTCAGGAAAGAATCAACACCCAAATGGCACGAAATGGCTTAATATTGACAACTAAATGAGGCGCAAGGTCCTACAATCCACAAGTAGGGCGAACGTCTTAAAATCTCAAAATGAATAGGGTTAAACATGAGGGAGAAGTGGATTCATAAAACAAAACAAAAACACCCCTTCAAACATTTGGCGACAATATTGTGTTCAAGCTAGACACCCTATGCCTTAGATGGGCTACATGAACAGCTTGTTATAATGTTTAGTTTTACTGCAACCATTGTATGCTATACCTGTAGGCCATTGACTCAGAGGAGGCTATTATACTATTAGTTCAATTGTTCTTCCCTGTAATTAGGCATTGCTATGAAATTATAAGGGGAGACGGGCCGTTTTTTTTTTGTTTTTTTTTCTATTAATTAATGTATTCCTTTATTTCTTAGTGTTCTCGCTAGACCTACATCAAGCTTAGAAAAACACCCCCAAGACCCCCTTTCAAGATAAATTTGTACATTTTTCGGTAGCCCTCTATCATCATGCCCTACATATTTCCCTCTTACCTGTGATCCCTTGCCACAGACGGGTGCTGAAGCGATCCCCGGTTGTGCTAGGGCCATCTCCCCGCAGTTCCACACTTCCTTGTCAGATCCGGGCGTCTCACACCCGTACATCAACATATGGTGGGCGGTATCCATGCTGGCGTTGGGCTGGAAGGCGGCTGAGGGCAGACAAACGGAAGCAAGTTATACATTAATTAAGGGGAGATGGGCGTATTCTTTTGCTTATTGTTTTGTCTTAGTATTATTATTATTATTATTATTATTATTATTATTATTATTATTATTATTATTATTATTATTATTTTTGTTTTTTAGATTCCTCCCTGGATCTCCATCAAGCTTAAAATTACAACCCCTTGACTCCCTTTCAAGATAAATTTGTACATTTTTCGGTAAAAAAAATCCCGGCCGAGGGCTGGTTACTCTTATATTACAGGCTTGCTATCACTCGCCTGGAAAAAATCGACACCTAAATGACACGATCAACATCTTAAATCCTCAAAAGCAATGGGGGATAAACATGAGGGAGAAAGGGTTCAAGAAAAAAATCTCAAGTGGAAATCTCCCCTTAAGATAGGCCAGAAATCCTGACCTCTTGCCCCGTTCATTAAGGTAGGTCAGAAAGCGTGACCTATGACCTCTGTGACTCAAAAATAGCTGGAGCAAATGGACTGTAAATCTCCATACCTATTTCCTGGCTAACTCTTCCCAAATGGTGGACATAATAGCTCGAATACTCTCGTGCTTTTGGTGTTACAGAGGTTGAGGGTCAGTATTTCTGGTCCAATTAATTATAATTAATAGAGTATAGTAATGATATATCTTAATTACCAGTATTCAATGGCAATATATTCGTGCTATAGTCATAACATAAAAATAGTACTATATAACTTCATAAGAAACTGTATACCGGTATATATATATATATATAAACGAATAGTAAATTATGTACTTAAAGGCATAGTTAAAGGAATGTTCATGTGTGATTTTGTAAGTGCATGTATGTGTGTGTGTATGTGTGTTCCGTATGTGTATGCGTTTGAATATAAGCCCATGTGTTCCATTCCAGCATAACACACAGAGAACAAAACAAGACACATATTATAAGGTCGTGCCTAAAGCTGATATACCCTACGGATCTTCACACCCGAGAACATAACTTGACGTGGACTCAACACATATATATAACAACACACACACACACAGGCACTCTCTTTCTCTCTTTCTCTCTCTCTCTCTCTCTCTCGTCTATTCCATCCTTTCCTTCAACTTTCCTTTTCTATCGGATATGCCATCTCTACTAGAATTAAGTCCTGACGCTAGAGGAGCGGCGAACACATCCAAAGTGAGTGAAGTGAGTGACCACCTCGTTGGGATCGTAAGGTCTGTGTGGCCAGTGTATCTATGTAAATCTATGTAAATATTTCTCGCTCTCTCTCCTCACATAAACGGACTGTAAACGGAAGGTACACAATTATAAAGTCATACAAAACGGAACACGAACTGATTAAAGGAGAGAAAGCGGTAAAAATACAATACTACAAAAATCGGAACCTAAAACGAATATACACTGAAACAAAATATACAAAACAAAACTGAACACGAACCGAACACAAAACTACAATACGGAACCGCAACCAAACACGAAACGAACACAAATATACAAAATGGAACACGAACCGACAACGAACCCATCACCTGTCAACCAAACACACTGTATTTCCTGTTTCCGACTCTCATAGTTATACCGCTATACAATTTTCCTTCTCTGTATTTAAACGCCTTAGTGCGACGAAGACTTCATATAAATATATAAATAATATATATATATATATAGAGAGAGAGGGGGGGGGGGGAAATATGGGAAAATTGGCACACTATTATTAAAACAAGTTCAACAAGAAAATTATCCTTAAACATGTCTGTGAATTTGTTTAATGTATGCAGTATCCATCACATTTAACTCATTCACAAAGATAGATGCTTACTGAGTTGAATAAAGTAGTCTGGTGATAGATTGGATTACCTATTTATAAGTTTAATGATAACTATATCCTGTTGAATCCATTACCACTACTTATTTAAATTTGACCCTATCAATGTTCATATCGTTGCTTTCTGTTGAGCTGATAGTGTGTTCATATCATTGCTTTATGTTGAGCTGATAGTGTGTTCATATCGCCCACAACCACTGATTATCTATTGGTCTTATCACTATTATCTATAATCTCATTGAACTGCAAGAAAATCCATATTCTTGATCACCACTCTTATCTTCTCATTGATCTCATAAATATAGTTTGTATTGTGTTTACACATTGACTATAAGGCATCTCTATGAACATATTTTGACTTTCATATTTTCCCAAATATAATTAATGTATCACTGTACATCTGGCCCGACGTTTTGGGGGGTATTATGACATTTTGTCCATTTATTATTGAGGATTTTGCTTGCTTTAGCTATTTTCGAGCTAACATATTTTAGTTTATCCTCTAGGCTAACGAACACGACATCCCAGACTTGTTTTCAAACAAAATAAAATATTGCCCACTCAGACCCCTTTCAAGCTAAATGTGTTTATTTTTCGATGGAAACATCTTCCCGGCCCACGGCCGATTTCTTTCAAGTTACAGGCTACAATTTTGGACCAAATATCACTCAGGCTCATTCACGAAACAAAAATGTTATCATATTATTTGTGTTTATGCTGTTATTATCATCTACCTTTTATCATATCATTAAACGTCTTTCAGGTGTATATATATATATATATATATATACTCGTATTATTAGTTTTAGTTTGGAGTTATGGAGAGGGTTTGATAATCTCAGTAGCGTCACTAATACAGCGCAGCATCCAGGGTAAAAATACCAGTATATGTTTGCATATTATTTTGGTGATCTTTACAACTTCAGTCTTCACAAACTTCTGGTAATGTTTACTTTTGGAGTTTCTCATTTTCTATTTTTGTTTAGGGGGTGGTGGTGTATGACATAGATAATTAATAAGTTCGTCATCACACATACTGACATTATATATATACAGTATATGTAGCTTCTAGCGATTGTTGGGTACGACAGAATCGTTACTATCTGAAACCAAGTATCAGTTCCACTTCCTTTCCACAACCACCCCCACTACCACTATCACCACCATCGCTTCCACTACCACTGCTATTATCATATTTCCCTTCATCATCACCACCACCATCATCACCACCCCCGCCTCCACTTCCACCATCTCCACCACTATCACCACCACCACCAACAATCACCGCCACCACCACTATGATCCCCATTATCATCACATTTCCCATCACCACCATCATCACCATGACTCCATAACAACCACCATTACCACCAATACATGACCAACACCACCATCACGTATTCACCACTACCATCATTACTTCCACCAGCATCACTATCTTTACTGCCATCACAACCCCCCCCCCCCCCCCCTACATATGAATAGTAACTACACACCTGAGCAACTATCACCATTACACTATCGCCATCACCAGTCACCAACAAAGTTATTACCATTATAACCACAACTATTACAACTATAACCAATATATTTTCTACCACCACCACAATCATCACCATCAACATCCCCACAATCAACCAGACCATTAACATCAACACAGCCACTATTAAAACTATCATTACAACCCTCACTAGTATAACCACATCATCATCATCATCACTAAGAACAACAACAACAACAACACCTCCAGCACCATTACCATCATAAAGAATACATGTCACTATCAGCACCACAACATCCGCTACACACACACACACACACACTATCTCTCATACATACACACACACACTAATACACTATCTCTCATACATACACACACACACTAATACACTATCTCTCATACATACACACACACACACTAATACACTATCTCTCATACATACACACACACACACTAATACACTATCTCTCATACATACACACACACACACACACACACACTAATACACTATCTCTCATACACACACACACACACACACACACACTATCTCTCAAATACACACACACACACACACTATCTCTCATACATACACACACACACACACTATCTCTCATACATACACACACACACACACACACTAATACACTATCTCTCATACATACACACACACACTAATACACTATCTCTCATACACACACACACACACTAATACACTATCTCTCATACATACACACACACACACACTAATACACTATCTCTCATACATACACACACACACACACTAATACACTATCTCTCATACATACACACACACACACACACACACTATCTCTCATACATACACACACACACACACACACACTATCTCTCATACATACACACACACACACACTAATACACTATCTCTCATACATACACACACACACACACTAATACACTATCTCTCTCATACATACACACACTCACTAACGTATATACAACAATCTAACACACTCTCTCTCTCTTGACCTCGTAATCAAAGGGAAGCGACCCACTGTCTTCATATTCGCCAGGCGCACCGTGACACAGAAACTATATGAAAACAAATAAACAAGCAACATAAAATAATAAACACAGCACAAACAAAAGAACAATATCAAAACTATAATGATAAAATACAATAACACACAATGACAAAACAATACAAACAAACTTAGTGTAAGCAGGACAAACAATAACAAAAACAATAAAACAAACATAAATACAATTGAATATAGCCACTATGAAACAATAGAAACAGACACAGCGCAATAAATAATAATAATAATAATAATACAAATAATATTAATAATAACACGGAAATCAAGTTGAGTGTAACGATATCATGGTTAATAATATAAAACAATTCTGGTGAGCGAGAGAGAATCTATCTACCTGATCCAATTGAGCTTAAGTATGTCATGGTCAGTAGTTCAATTCACTACTGATTTTGACGCGAGAGAGAGAGAGAGTGAGACAGAGAGAGAGATAATGTTGTTATAGGATACATATATACATTATAAACTGAGAATGTCTTAGTTATATTATGCAATCGTGTTCCCTATGATAACGAATATGATAGATAGGTACCCATTAAGAACGTACATATAGAAAATACATGAGGGAGAGAGAGAGAGAGAGTCTTCAGGTATAATAAACTTTCTAGACCCACCACACACACACACATTCCAAGCTGAAGTGTTAAGGGTAGATGGGCCGGTTTTCTGGGCCACTTTCTCCCTCGTGTTTCGCCCCATTAGTTTTGAAATTTTAAAACGTTTGGCCCATTAGTTTGACGACTTTACCATCTGTCGCCCCATTTCGTTGTCAATTTTAAGCCCTTACGTGCCATTTAGGTGTCGATTTTTCGTGGCGAACGATAGCGAGCCTGTAATTTTAAAAGGAATCGAAAAATGTACAAATTTATCTTGAAGGGGGTCTAGGGGGTGTTTGTTTTAAACTTGATTGAGGTCTAGCGAGGAAACAAAAAATTATATATCTGAATAAATAGACCAAAAACCCAGCCACTATTCCCTTAAAACCCGGACTCCGGAAGGAAAGTTCAGCCGGAAGCAATGGGTGGTGACTCTCTAATCCAGGGGTGGATTTTGGGGACCAGCCTTGTTTCGCCCCCTTGCTTTGGCGATTGTAAGTCCTTGAGGATTTATGGCGTGTTTTGACAGTTTATTATGGCTGTTACTAGACGATTTTATTCAGATTAGGAAGGGTATGTATATTTGTTTTCTAAGGAAGGGTATGTATATTTGTTTTCTACGTGAATGAGGGAGACAAAAGGCAGAACTGCCTGGACACACAGAGTTTGAAGCAATTTAAGTCAAGGAAGAGGGAAAGACTGATTCTGGGAGAGAGTTCCAGAAGTATGGAAGTCAGAGGGTTAATCGAGATCGTATTTACCCTTTTGATGCCCACGGATCCTTCCTCAGCTGTGTAAAATAGTTTAATGATAACCAGAAATAGTTTAATGATAACCAGAAATAGTTTAATGATAACCAGAAATAGTTTAATGATAACCAGAAAAAAACTGTTGAAACTAGACATGATCCTCAAGGGGTTAAGACATTTCACACCCAATTAAGGGGTTGATATAATTTTGAGCAAGAGGTAACAAAAAGCCTGCAATTTAGGGCAAACCGGTGTTTGGCCGAGATATTCTTCTACCGAGAAATGCATAAATCTAGGGGAATCTGGGGCAATTATTTTTTTTAGCTTGAAGGGGGTCTGCTGGTGGAACGAGTATTTTGTGTGTTTGTGATCCTTATTTTTTTAGTCAAAGAGTCAGTCAGTCAGTCAGTAGCCAGTCCTTACTCCCACAAGGGGTAGGGAGGACCAGAAAGAGATAGGAAAAGAAAAATAGGTGACAGGAGAAGAACACCTATATAGCTGTTCGCCTTCAGTCTAAGTTACAGGGGTGGGGAACGTCCGGCCCGGGGGCCGAACCATTTGATCAGGCCCACAAGGCAATATATGAGTATGCTGAAATGTGCTAATTTCCTTGCTATTTAATACGTTTTAAAAAGTTATTTTAGTCTCTGAAGATTAAATCGAAAAGTACAGACTACTTGTGTTAATAGTCACACTATCATACAAATGCAAAAATAATTAAACAAGTAATAATCAACCCCTGGGCCTTGACGATCATGGCGCACTTTGGCAATTTATTCTGGCTATCATGATGAAATGATTGTATACAGCTTCCAAAGGATCTGTGGGTATTTTATATGACTATCTCATTTAACATTCTAATTTTCATACCCCCTTCTTAATCCTGTCTATCATTGTCAAGTGCGGTGGCTGAGTCGCGGGAACATGTTCATGCAGTGTTACAAACTGCATGATGAAGTAAAGCAATTGATGGAGATGAAGAAAAAAACTCTCGTGAAACTTAGTGATAGCAAGTGGCTGTGTGATCTAGCATTCATGTTTTACATTACCAAGTATTTCTCAGAACTGAACGTCAAGCTTCAAGGCACCAATCAGCTTCCTGGCTCACGGCATTCAAATGTAAACAAATTTGATGCTAAATTAAAGCTGTGGAAAATGCAACTCGAAAGGAATAACACTGTGCACTTTCCCACTTTGCAAACAGTAAAGCCTTCTACAACATCGGATTATGCTGGTGAATGTGCAAAACTAATTGAGGCATTTAATGAAAGATTCAAGGACGTGAAAAGCAAACAGCAGGAGTTGAGCATCTGTGCTAAATCGTTTAATGTGGAATAAATGTATGTGCCTGATAACCTGCAACGCAAATTAATTCAGCTGCAAAGTGATGATGAGCTGAAAGTTAGGTACGATAATCACCCATTCCTTGAGTTCTATAGATGGTACATACACGCTGATGATTTTCCCAATTTGAGGAGGCATCCACTGACATTTACATCTGTGTTTGGAACCACTTACTGCTGTGAGCCATTTGTTTTGTTTTTGTTTTCTTCAAAATTTACCCTCGCAAAGAGTCGACTGCTTTCCAAACTGACTGACACAATCCTGGAAAAGCAGCTGCGAGTAGCAACATCATCAATACCAGCTGACATAACACGCCTCGCCAAAGAGAAGGAGTTCCAACCATTACATTATGGGTGACTTAATGTTTGACCAGTAAAAGCAGGCTGATTTTTAAGTTGATAATTTTGTATGGTCCTCGAATGATGTCATGCATGTCCAACTGGCCCTTGATAGGAAAAGGGTTCCCCATCCCTGGTCTAAGAGGCAAATTTAAAATTAATAGCTCGAAAATGTCAAAAACAATGAAAATCCTCAATACCATTTAAAATAAAAACGTCACACTAACCCTCTCAAACGTCGGAGAGAGAGAGAGAGAGAGAGAGGTTATGCCATGAGCGATGGAAATAACTAGTTTTTGTTGAGAAGTCGTTTACGCCAGGGGTAGGAATATTGTACAAAGGAGTACAAAGGAAATCAAGCAACAACAGATCTAGTGACCCTTCTAGGTTGCTTGTCCTCCAAAACACTGAGGATCAAGTGTCCAAACAGTGGTTTAGAGTGGGTAAGGGAACATTGGAAAGGGAATTACTGCCCTGGAACTAATGTCCGTGGCAGGATTAGGAAGTTAGTAGGGGACAGATGGGTTAGTATCTGAGGGGGGATAAAATAAAGTTATTCATTTACAAACGCAGTCAGTCGCGGGTTTGATGCGAGATATTTGTCTAGGCGGAGTTTGAATGAATCAACGGTGATGCAGTCTATAACGTTTCGGGGAAGCCCATTCCACAAGTTGACAACTCGATTGAAGAAGAAATTCTTAGATTCGTGTGAGTTAAAAGATTTACCAATAATTTTGCAACCGTTTCCCCGCGTGTAATTAGATTGGTCGATAGTGAAGTACTTACTACAGTTCATGTCGATGCCTTTGATGATTTTGAACACTTTAATTAAGTCACCTCTTAATCTGCGCTGGGTTAAAGGAAATAGATTTAATTCTCAAAGACGCTCTTCGTATGGTTTGTTCTTTAGGCTAGGTATCATTTTGGTAACTCTACGTTGAACTCGTTCTAGCTTGTTTATATATTTTTGGTAATAAGGGCACCAGGATTGAACGCAGTATTCCAGAAGAGGGCGGACTAAGGAATTGTAAAGGGTTAGGATAACTTCTTTGGATTTATGCTCAAATGACCTGCCTATAAAGCCAATTATTTTGTTTGCCTATAAAGCCAATTATTATTTGTGGAAGAAATGCTACATGCTTTTTGTTGATTTGCTATGTAGTTTCGTTTTGTTAACTCCTTGAGGATTATGACGCATTTTGAGTTTATTTTGGCTATTGCTAGACGAGTTTATTTAGATTGGGAAGGGTATATGGTAGTCAGAGAGTTAATTGACACAAGTCATTACCCTGTATTGTGTATTCCCACAGATCCTTCCTAACTAAGCTGCATACAATCGTCTTATGATATCCAGAATAAACTGTCAAAACGCGTCATGATCCTCAAGGGGTTAATTAAGACACGAGTACATAATTATCAGGTCTATTTTCAGATATAATATTTTAACTACAGGTTAATTTATAAGAATAATCCACGAGGATAAGTCTGCTTGCGAGCCTCTAACGGGAGGTGACACTGTGTGGTCCTGTGCATTGATGACCGTTCCGACTCTGTCTAGGGTCCAGAGGGGACAAGCACAGACTGAGTGGTTATATTATTAGTATACAGTATATGTATACAATGGCAAGCACAAATAAATAAATAATAATACATTAAAATAAGAATAATACAAATATAATAAAACAAAATAATAAACCTAATCAATCCAATATAATTAGAGTGTTTATATTGTGTGTCACTGTTATATTTAATATACATAAAACTGCATATAATGATAATAATAATAAAACAATAATACTGTATATTCTAATAACTCGGTAACAGCTGGGGCCTCTTATTGGGTGTATTCTGTATTCTATCCAAAACTATTATGAACTATTTTCTTTATAATGCTAGGTATTTAGCTATTAGAAAGATTAATGTTAAATGGGTAAATATATTGGTATACATTTGGAAGCCCACAAATACACGTGAATACATACAAATAGTTTTCGCCCTGGACGGGAATTGAACCTAGCTCTTAACCCCTTATGTACTGGTGCCGTCTTATATATTTTTTTCTAACTATATTTAGACGATTTTGTGCAGTTTATGAAGAAGCTGTGGTGGTAAAATGGGTTAAGTAAGATAGTTCGAAGCCTGTTAATTGCTGGAGGCACTTTTTAAAATGAATAAAATCGTCTAAAAGTAGTCAGAAGGAAGTTAAGAAGATGTCGCCGGTACCGAAGGGGTAAATACTAAGATCGTGGGTTGGATTCCCGTCCAGGGTGAAAAACATATTGGTGTATACTGTAAGATGAGATATCTATACACAAATAAATGACAGATAGACAGCCAGACAGACAGACAAATAGATAAGCAGAGAAACAGACAAACAGACATAATACTACTCACTGATATAGTACTCTTGGGTGGGGTCAATCCTGATAGGCGTGCAGAAGTAGGTCTCAGCCTGGGGGGAAACAACAGAACAAGAGCACATTAGTTTGTCAATTAATATACGATAATCTATAAGTGTTCATTGTGTGGTGTGTGGTAAGGACAATATCTACTCTCTCACTTTAGCACACACTCGGCCTCTTTAAATACATAAGTGAATATATATATAATAAATAAGTAAATAACTACATAACTAAATGCATAACTAACTATATATATATATATATACTTCTGAAATGGAACTTCCTCTTGGGAATCGAAGTCTCACAAGTATTACATAAGAACGAAACTCATAATTACCTATGGATATGAAATCTATAACAGTAAGGTTCAGATTAATATGAACTGTTAAGCGCTAAAAATAATGAAAACACGATATATTAAGAGAACAGCGTTAAGTCAAACTTCAAACATAGAGTGAGTACCGGTGTACAATAGAGTACCGGTATACAATAGAGTGAGTACCGGTATACAATAGAGTACCGGTATACAATAGAGTACCGGTATACAATAGAGTACCGGTATACAATAGAGTACGAAAAGAAACTGGAAGGATATTTACTAAGTGAAAAGCAGTGTCGCAGTGGCCGTGTTGTTCAGGCTGGGCTTTAATTTATTTATATAGATAGATTCAGAGGTGATTAGGTCATAGCGTGAATGGCATGTGGTTAGTATCTGGAAGTCTGTGGAAGAGATAGGGTGATCAAACTGGTGAGAGTGATCGCGGATAGCAGAAGAGGAAGGCCTGTCCGAATGGAGTTACCTTGGTGCTCCAGGATACGGTGAAGCAACCAACGTGAGGTGGAACCCACGTATCCAGCAGTACAGCTAGAACAGGTGAACTGGTAAGCCACATTGGAATGCAGGTTCGTAGGAAGAGAAGAATTAGGTTTGAGGAAATTTCCTATAGTGTAATTATTAGTAAAAAACAAATTTGAAATTGATATGCGGGTAGCAATTGCGAAGAATTTTTGTGGAGGATTTCCTAATTTCATAGCTAAGTGGCCCTAAATATGGGAGTTTAAAATATCTAGTGTCCTTTTGTACGGTTTGAATTAGGGTGGGTGGGCAGAGCTTAGAGTTAAGAAAATGGTTCAGATATTTGTTAAACATATGGGTGGGGTATTTATTATTAGTAAAGAAGTTAAGAAAACAGGTTTCAGAGTGAAACGAAAGCCAAGATGATCAGGAATTGTATGCTATGTTAAGACGAGTCATGATACTGTTGGTTATATATTTAAGAGGTACGAAATTTAAGAAATGTGTACCTAGACCGGTAAAAGTGGGCTTACGATAAACACTAGTGGATAGGGATGTAGAGTGTTTGGTGATAAGAGTATCAAGGAAAGGGAGTTTATGGCTGTCTACTATTTCATGTGTGAATCTGATAATGGGATGTTGTGATTTTAGGTATAACATAAATTGTTCGATGTGAGTGGGGTGCTTAAAAATCAAGAAGGTGTCGTCGATGTATCTACGGTAGAATATGGGTTTACAATCTGGAGGACAGTTTTTTATATATATATATATATATATATATATATATATATATACAGTATATATCAAAAAATTTATAATACTTTTATTCTATATATTTCATGCATTTTGTTTTCATAACCACGCAACTATTTCTCATTACAATCATTCAGGTTTGTTCTCGATGTCACACTCACATACACACACGTCAGTGGTTGATTCTCATATATACACACACACACAGTCACACACACATAATTAAAAAAAAAAAAAAAAACCCACACAGGTATGACGCAATAAAGGGTTACATCGGTGGTTGCTTGTCACAGCCCTACACACACAATAGGGTTATGTCACCACCAACACTTAGCAATGTCCTAAATAGTGATGTCATGTTACAGGCAGATGGCTAGAAAGTATCCGAGAAAAAATGGATGAATATATAGATTAACCGAGAGATAGATAAATAGGTCGATAGACAGATATTTAGATAGATTGATAGATATACTGTAGATAGATTAATAGGTAGATAAATAGGTAGATAAATAGATAAGTAGTTAGATAGATAGATACACATATATATATATATATATATATATATATATATATATATATATATTATAGATATATAGATAGATATATAGATATATATATAGATATATATACGGTATAGATAGATAGATAGATAGATAGACATATATAGATGGATGCATAGATAGTTAGACAGATAGATAAATATATAGACAGGCAGACAGATAGGTAGATAGATGTATAGAGAGAGAGAGAGAGAGAGATATATAATAGATGATTGTCACAGCCCAGCACACACAATGGGGTTACAGTATGTCACCACCAACACTTGGCAATGTCCTTAATAGTGAGGCCATGTCACAGGCAGATGGCTAGAAAGTAATGAAGAGAGAGAGAGAGAGAGAGAGAGAGAGAGAGAGAGAGAGAGAGAGAGAGAGAGAGAGAGAGAGAGAGAGAGAGAGAGAGAGAGAGAGAGAGAGAGAGAGAGAGAGAGAGAGAGAGAGAGAGAGAGAGAGAGAGAGAGAGAGAGAGAGAGAGAGAGAGAGAGAGAGAGAGAGAGAGAGAGAGGGCCTCCTGGTATAATCGACATAATGAGTATCGACAAACAATACATTCGTAATATAGTACACAGGGAATAAGTGTGTGTGTGTGTGTGTGTGTGTGTGTGTGTGTGTGTGTGTGTGTGTGTGTGTGTGTGTGTGTGTGTGTGTGTGTGTGTGTGTGTTACAGACTTTAATAATATGTCAATCACCGGTACTGGATGAGTTAATGTTCAAGAGGAACCAGGTATAATTCAATGAGTCTCTCGATAAACATGTCCTGCAGTGGATTAAATTAGCCGGTCAACATGAGAGATCCTTCAGTAAGAGAGACAGGTCATCCTTCTATGTGGACGCTATTTTGGTGCCACAATTATCAATAGCATTAGACAGTGTGATATTATTTGTGATCATGTGGAATTTAGATACAAAGATCAAACCATACATCCTGTACCAGTATTGCCGATAGAAAAATGTCCCGGCCAAAGGCAGGTTTCTCTTAAAATTACAGGCTTGCTATCGCTCGCCAGGAAAAAATCGACACCTAAATGGGGCGAAAGGTATTGATAATAATATAGAAATGGGATGAAAGGTTTTATATTCGACAAACTAATGGGGCAAACATCTTACAATCTGAAAACTAATGGGGCTGAACATGAGGAAGAAGGTGGACCATAACAAACGCCCCATCTCTCCTTAAGCCCCACATAACAATACACAAGGGCATGACAGTCTTTCCTTCTTCTTCTTCCTCCCCTCAGGCGGTAGAGAGAGAGAGAGAGAGACAGCAACAACAGCCACGTCTACTGTATGTTCTCAGGTCACCGTCCTCCTTTCTGCTCTCTCTCTCTCTCTCTCATAAACACACACACACTCTCTAGTATCAACACAATTTTACTCAAATTAGGAAGGGTAGATTATATGGAAATCAGAGGCTTAACCGCGATAGTAACTACCCTTTTCATGGCCGCAGATCCTTCCAAAGTTGTATAAAATCGTCGAATGGTAGCTTGAATACACCGTTAAAATGCGTCCTAATCCTGAAGGGGTTAGCAAACGGGTCATAGGTTCGGTGTTAACCCCTTCTGTAGCTCTTAAAATCGCCAAACTAATGAGGCGATCGTCGATTCCTCCTGAAATACAGGCTTGCTATCGCTCGCCAGGAAAATATCGACACCTAGATGGCACTGAAGGTCTTAGCATTGACAAAGAAATGTGGCGAAAGGTCTTATAATTGGCAGACTAATGGGGTGAACTTAAAATCTCAAAACTAAGGGGGTTAAACATGAGGGAGAAGGGTGGTCCAGAAAAAAACACCCCTCTAGGAAATTATCGTAGTTTTTGTGGCAACTGTACATTCTTACGTGTTTTGTTTGAGGCCGCCTTTGTTCCCCCTACACCTGTTCATTGTTCACCTGTCACCCTCCGCAGGTATTGTGACTCACCTGTATATATATATAGTGTGTGTGTGTGATTATTATTTTGTGTTTATTATAATTACATAGAAAAACAAACATTGGGGGGGGTCCACGAATTGTTATGAGTGTACAAGAGACTATGGTATCAGAGTGTACCACGTTAATTATAAAGACCAGAGAGTTCCTGAGCCCTCTTCAACACTCTTCACACTGGAAAAAAATAAAAATAACAGAAAAATAGTAATGATAATAATAATAAAACAAACGTCGAGACTGTCGCACCTTAACCTTATTTGGTCCTAGAGAGATCTTTATGGACCCCCTCTGTTTCACCCCATTAGTTTGCCGGTAATAAGACGCTTTACCCCATTCGGGTATCGAATCTTTTCTGGCCGAACAATGGAGAGCCTATGACTCTGAAGAAAACAAAATATCGAAAAATGTACAAATTTAGCTTGGAGGAAGTCTGGGTGGGCATTGTTTAGTTTGAAGGAAGTCTGGGAAGGCGGGTTTAATATTCTTTGTATTTTTATTATTTACACTTAATTTTCATCGTTCCTTCGAAAGCTGAAAACAGTATTTTGGCAGTAACATTATTATTATTATTATTGCCAAAGACTGTGGCACGGTTCAAACTAGCAAAGGTCACTTAGACAAATATCTCTCCTCAAATCCCCGACTGAATGTGTGTTTGTTTGATTAATAGACTGTTTGTTAATTTCTGCCCGCAAGTAACCATTTCCCCCCTTCGTCCTACTCAGTATATCTGTTCCTGCTTGCTTTCCTTTAAAATCAATTGTAAAATCTGATTGAGTGGGCTACATAACGTCAATGTAATGTACACTCGGCCGCAATTCCGCGTGGGCCACCTAGTCATAGGGTTTGGGTAAATCCGTTGTGTAGTTTGTTCGCTCTGAATATAGTAAGATCTCGCACTCCCCTCCCTGAATCAATCGAAGATTTTGCCCCATAGATGGCGCAGCTTGATGGGAAGGGAGGGAGCTTGTCGTAGTGTTAAAGGGTAGGACACAATGGGAGGAGGTGACGTTCTATAACATACAGTGACGAATTTTAAACTTATTTACTTCTACTTGTTCATACAATAATGTTACCGAAACTAATTCGTAATGAACAGTAGATTCCCTCTTTCAGTAACTGAAACGTCTCTTTCTCTCTCTCTCTCTCTCTCTCTAGGTTATAAGAGGTATACAGAATGTTGAAAGTAACACTATTATATATATCCATTTACACCTTTAATGAATCACATTATTAATTAAAATGTAAAACTTGCAAACTAAACAAACCAAAATTGGGACAAGGACAATATAAAGTCAAATTAAATTATCAAAATCGCTATGTGGAAACAACGCTTACTAAAATGAAAATTATTAAATAAAAGAACACAATCCACCACATAGGGTGTACATCACTACATGAGCAAGTTAATCTGTTTCCCAAGCAAACCAATCGCACATATAACAACGCACTATCGTCACGTTAAAGGAAGTAGTCAAGTTTGGGAAGTCCGGGACGTTCTGGCAAATTTTACTAAACTCTGCATGAATAAAGAAACTACATGTTAAATGTCAAAATATTATTTAAAATCAAATTTGCAACATGACAAGACATTAACAATAGTAAAAAATACAAATATTGATAAGATATCTATACTATTACAAAATAATATATAAAATACAGTACAGCACTCACTAACGATAGTGCTATCGGGTAGGTACCTGTAAGCATAGCATGCCTCAAGTGACCCCTATCAATAACTACCCTACAAATAACCTACATTTATAGCACAAATAAACTAAGGAAATCGCAAAAGTAAGCAATTGATACTATCGACAATGAATACATATAATATAAAGAGAAATAATTGCAAAATATGAAGTAACAACAGATTTAAACAAAGAGTACTCTTTTAACAAGAACAATAAATTTAAAAAATCATCAATATTAATAATAATAATAATAATAGAAAAAGAAAAAGATAAACAATAAATACAGACAAAAAGTAAGCAGAGGTTATACAAGAAACTTCAAGTTAAAAATGCTTGATTAAAATTATTGATGTCAAATTTTAGAATACAGTCACAATAATTGACCCTAAAAAGATTAAATTTATGGAACAATTTACTTGCCTCAAAACCTCTGTCCACTAAGAGTCTGTATAGTAACCTAGCTCTAGCCCAAAAGTCATCTACTTTAGTGCAGATTTTACAAAATCTTATTAATTGGGAATAAAAACAATTATAAGTGATTTTACTATCGATATTACTACTAGGGAAAGGAAAGTTTATTACGTTAAAATTAAAATCATCAACTTTGTGATATACTTTAAGTATGCACTGTTCATTAACAATCTCTATATTTATATCAAGAAAATTTTCAACTTTATAATTTACGTTACATTGTGTGAGGGGAATAGAATTAGGGTAAATAAGTTTAGCAACTTGATTAAAATTTAACAAATTGCAAACAAGAATATCATCAATATATCTACTATTATTACTTAACAGTTTAGCAAGTGCTAATTTTTCTGGAATTTTATTTTTCTTGCTACTGTCAACTAAGTCTTTTATATATTTAAATTCTAAAGCAAGCAAGAATAAGTCTGCAATTAAAGGGCTAGCATTTCCACCCATAGGAATTCCTAATATTTGTTTGAAAATGTACGGCCCGAATCTAACATAAGTATTGAAAAGGAGGAATTTAAGGGCATCTTTAAGTTTAGTTCTATCAAAATATACAGAACTAGTGGGAGTAGAGCTAAGTGATGCATTATTAAAATATGTATAAACATTTATGAAATAATTACCATTCCTAACGAACCTGTCAAAGTGCAAATCTATAATAAAGCAAAGCTCTGAATATACTAAATCTAAAGGCAAATTGGTATACAAAGTTGAAAAGTCGAAGCTATGTACCGAGGTAACTTTCGGCATGGTATTTATTTTATCAATAACTTCTAACGAATTGTCAACACTCCAATAATAGTTAATGCCAGTTCTTCTCATGATGGTATTACAATATCTTTTATGAGTACTTTCAATGTATTTTAAGCAATTTACTACTTGTTCTGATAGAGTTTTAGTGGTAGCAAATTTTGCTCCGGCAATAAAGCGATATTTATAAAGTCTTTTATGAAATTTAGGTAACATGTATAATTTTGCAATGCACGTGTTCTTATCAGAAAGTTTAATATCAAATATTATATTTTTCTTGGTATGTTCATCGATTAAGTTATCAATATTCAGATTATTTTGAATTTCATAAACAGAATTACCGCAAATATTTTTACGTAATATGTTACCCTTAATACCTAATTCTTTTTTCATATTTTCAAGATAAAATTTCTTACATGTGAAGCTATAATTATTGCTGGCTTTATCTACTGTAGTGATTACAAAATGTTTATGTAAATTTATTAAATCAGCTTTAAGCTTATTATAATTATAGTCTATAAAATCTGAAAGATTAAATTCATTTTTAAGCGAGAAAATTTTATTTCTAATTAACTTAATTAATAATTTAGACCATGCTTCTAGTTCTCTCGCATTGCAGCACGCAATTTTTAACAATTTATCTTTTAATTTATTGACTGAAAAAACAATATCTTTTACAATTATGTCCCATGTTACTTTATTACTCCCTATTTTAAATTTAAACCCTTTACGACATAGCTCCGCTAATTTGTCGTTTGCAAAATGTTTAACTAGTTCTACATCACCTGTTAATATGTGACATATCGGACTATAAATGAACTTTGCTAGTGCATCACGTCTGCTAGCTGGCATATCCATGACTCTTTCACACACGCATTTATTATTATTGAAAATATCATTATCTGAAAGATTTCCTAAAACTTTATTATAATTACAAATAATAGACCCAACAGGTCGTTCATATGAATACACTATTAATGGTTTGAAATCTTTACAACCATCTGGTAACATGGACTTAACTTTCTTTGAATTAATAAGACTTAACATTAATTTTGTCTAAAATTTTAGAGGAATAATTTAAAGTGGACATGACTTTATCTTTAATACGGTTATCTTTGGATTTCTTAGAATTAGCTCTAATATATCCCATAAAAGCAAAGACTATATTCTTAAATTTATTTGTGAAATTATGTTTATTATTTAGAATATTTTCTATAAAAGGAGCAAAACTTTTCTTTTGTAGGCCTTTCAATGAATCTTTTAATTTTTTAATTCCGAAATTTCGATATAATGAATATAAATTATTAACAATAATTATAATATCAGACCTGCTTTTCTTTTATTAAATGTATTTAGTCTTCTATTACCGTGTCTACCAGGTCTTCTGTTTAAAACAGGGAAGTTAAAATATGGGTTATTAAAATCGTTTTTTAATAAATCTTTATACAAAATGTTGCCTACATTTTTTATTTGATTGTTAAGTCCAAATGGATAGATGGTCATTAATTTTCCAATCCAATAATTTTCTCTATCTAAAACATTTTGATTACTTTGAACAATTTCTATAATTTTGTATTTACAATCAAATTTAGTACAATCTGTGTTAAAATGCTTATATAGAAGAATCTTGGAGTCGATGCCGTTCTTAATTCCTGATCTATGCCCGTAGGCTCTTTCTCTTAAACATTGCTCCGTCTTTCCAACATATTGTATACCACATTTCTCACAGGTTATTAAATAGATAACATTCTTTACTTTACATGGAGATGTTACATTAACAGAAGAATTTAGAAACAAAAATTTTGTATTGGTAATGTAACTTTTAAAAAATGTTTGATGTTCAAAATCAAATTCATTCACACAGAGTTTACATTTACAGTTATCAACAAAAGACGCCGGTTATTTTCATTATGCTTTTTCATTATTTAAGTTTTTATAATTTTGCCGGGTGCGTGGGTACATAGAATTTTCTGACACGTAGTCCGTGGCCGGTCCTGGTTCGTCAACGAGTACAAGTAAAGGAAGGGACAGTACATGGGGAACACGTCGTATACTAATGTTGCCACTAGTACAGACCGTCCTCACATCTATACTGTCCCTGAACCTATATAAATTAAAATGTAAAACTTGCAAACTAAACAAACCAAAATTGGGACAAGGACAATATAAAGTCAAATTAAATTATCAAAATCGCTATGTGGAAACAACGCTTACTAAAATGAAAATTATTAAATAAAAGAACACAATCCACCACATAGGGTGTACATCACTACATGAGCAAGTTAATCTGTTTCCCAAGCAAACCAATCGCACATATAACAACGCACTATCGTCACGTTAAAGGAAGTAGTCAAGTTTGGGAAGTCCGGGACGTTCTGGCAAATTTTACTAAACTCTGCATGAATAAAGAAACTACATGTTAAATGTCAAAATATTATTTAAAATCAAATTTGCAACATGACAAGACATTAACAATAGTAAAAAATACAAATATTGATAAGATATCTATACTATTACAAAATAATATATAAAATACAGTACAGCACTCACTAACGATAGTGCTATCGGGTAGGTACCTGTAAGCATAGCATGCCTCAAGTGACCCCTATCAATAACTACCCTACAAATAACCTACATTTATAGCACAAATAAACTAAGGAAATCGCAAAAGTAAGCAATTGATACTATCGACAATGAATACATATAATATAAAGAGAAATAATTGCAAAATATGAAGTAACAACAGATTTAAACAAAGAGTACTCTTTTAACAAGAACAATAAATTTAAAAAATCATCAATATTAATAATAATAATAATAATAATAATAGAAAAAGAAAAAGATAAACAATAAATACAGAAATTTATTATTGAAATTTATTCAGCAATATGATGAGAACTTGAGAAGAATATATTTTGAAGTAGCACCACGAAGTAACATTATACTGACGCGGCCATGTATAATTATCCACCTTCCTCTCCCTCGCCGAGCTCGGACTTTTTTCTATCCTCTAGTCTATTTTTCCCAGCTGAGGGTAAATTGTCATGTTTCTATCTTTGTTACTCGGCTATAAGGTAGATTTTGTAGCGAAAGTTTAGTAGCGATGTTTATTCTGAAAACTTGGCATTAATATGACACACAGCCATAGTAATTTCATATATTTCCATTAAGTATCGAGAAATCAGCTAATAAGAGATTCAATTTACGATGAGCTGGAAAAAAATAGAGTATAGTTGTCACTAAGGGATGGAGGGACGTAAGGGTGGCGAGGTGACTAACAAGGTGGGTGGAGGTGGAGGAGTTGTGGTGGGATTGTTTAGACTGGTGGATGAATGTATAATAACTAAATTTAGGATATTTCAGTGTGTGTGTGTGTGTGTGTGTGTGTGTGTGTGTGTGTGTGCTTAAAGGGCGATCGGGACACGAATGCATAGAGGTTTCGTGTTCGTGGACGGGTGGAAAATTATAAAGCTAAATTTATTTATGTACTATATATTGTATCTCTTTTTATACTGGCATGGCCTTACTTACTCTTTACTTTGTATTAGTTTTGCACACATTTTCAACATATTTCACTAATTGGCTTAAATATAGGTATGTTTATATGAATGATGCATTAGGATCCCTTTGGACGATCCCCTGTTCGCTTGTTTATGCTTCCTCTTACAACTTCGGTTAATCATTGCACACAAATCTTGATGCCATATCATATTTCGTGAACTCGCTAATCTGATTTATCTATCTATCTATCTATCTATCTATCTATATATCCATCTAATGCCAGACAACCTTATCTCCCGAGAGGAGGTGGACGTGAAAGTATCACCTTCATAAGCTTTTATATGCCGAGGTAACTCATTCGATCATCTAGCTTTTTTTCAATTAATTTCAAAATAAATGTGTAGCTTGATCATACAAGATTATTGCGCAATGCAATATAACAATGACAAATATTAATTGTCCTGTTGATAAACATTATGTTTGCAGTAATATGAAAAATTGATACAGGTATACTCAATTAACTTCAGTAATTATATTTATGTAATTGATATTTATTAGACAGTCATAGTAAAGTAAATAGATCAAGGAAATAATGTGTTGGGGAAAAAATGGATTGCAATTCTCGAGGGTAATTTACTCTAGGTAAATATTTCCCCCTGTATCACATTATCTTATATTATCAGACTTGGCAATATGTAACAAACCACATGCAAAGAGTATAACATATCAGTATAAATAACTATATGTGTGGAATAATATTATCTGTGTATACCCTGGTCTATTTGTGATATCTAATAACCTGAGTTTACATGTAGTTACTCATAGTCTCACTGTTACCAAGGTAATGCACACATGATTTATCAATACCATATTTACTACATAAATCGATTAACACAGTGCAACTTCTCTCTCTCTCTCTCTCTCTCTCTCTCTGAGAAACCAGACTTGGCTCTTCCGTGATACCAACAGATTTTTCATATACTTTAGTAATTATTTTATTTATTGTTTCTAGGTTAGCACACATCAATTATTAGCATTCGTCTATAGAGCAAGTTAATCAGAAAAAATTAGATTGGTACTATAGCTGAATAGTTAAGGTCATAGAATTTACCCTGATAAATGTTGGTAAGCCTGTCGAGTAGGAAGTGTGTATTTTCAGCAGAAGTTTTGGTAAGGAGCTCTTTATGAAGATCCATACTAATTTCAACCTAATGTCAGAGAGCAATAAAGGTGAAACGAGACTCAAACTATCCATTTGGGGGAGGGAAGGGGTAGTTTACCCTGATGCACAGGAAAATCTACTTTAAATCGCCATAAACAGAGAGGAATTTTGTATCTAAGTTTAAACACTGTTGCCAGCTACTCTAAATATACTGATATTCCTGAGGGAAATGCTTGATCAACAAATTTGCCTCGATGTAAATTAATTGTTAAATATATAAATCAGATATGCCATACCTCTACCATTCGGCTTAATGTATCAATGTGATCATATGCAATGTTTTCTTTCTGGCCACAGGTAATTTAGAATCTTGATAATGATATTACCAATCTTAATGATTCCTGATCAATGTAATCAATATCCCACCGACTCAGTATTAACTGTGACTCTCATGCTTGAGGTAAGTCATCCACAGATCGACATATTTTGACACTACAAAGGTAACTCATCTAAATAATAATAGTTTACTACTTCTGTTAATCTAATTTGTCGCTAGTTTGTAGTTTGCTAACAAAAGGTGTATGTTATATATTATATAGTATGACCTGTACTATTATTTTATTCATACCAATAAAGTGGGTGGAGAGAGAGAGAGAGAGAGAGAGAGAGAGAGAGAGAGAGAGAGAGAGAGAGAGAGAGAGAGAGAGAAAAAGTGAGAGAGAGAGAGAGAGAGAGAGAGAAAAAGTGAGAGAGAGAGAGTGACGTTTCAGTTACTGAAAGAGGGAATCTACTGTTCATTACGGAATTAGTTTCGGGAACATTATTGTATGAACAAGTAAAAGTAAATAAGTTTAACATTCGTCACTGTATGTTATAGAACGTCACCTCCTCCCATTGTTTCCTACCCTTTTAACACTACGACAAGCTCCTTTCCTTCCCATCAAGCTGCGCCATCTATGGGGCAAAATCTTCGATTGATTCAGGGAGGAGAGTGTGAGATCTTACTATATTCAGAGCGAACAAACTACACAACGGATTTACCCAAACCTTACGACTAGGTGGCCCACGCAGAATTGCGGCCGAGTGTACAGTCGGTGTCATAAATTTCAACACAGTATTTTGAGGAACAATAATGATAACCAGACGCAACATTGAGAACCGGTTGAGCCACATATATCGGGTTACTTGTTTTCAGTAGATAATATTCACTGCTTCAATGTTATCGTAAGGGAGTGCTCATGTATCCCTGACCACGACTGTACTTTATGTAATATATAATAATGATCATGTACAGTCACGAGCACAAATGATGCTACATCAACCAGATAAAGTCAACTCCTTTATCACGAGAGGTTTATGCTAAGCTGAATAAAATCGTCTGACGGTACCTAGAATGATCTAAAGAAATCATTGTGAGTATGAATAAAATGTTTAGCAATACCTTTGGAGACGAAGGGGTCGAACATTATATGGTTGGTGTCTCAGTATTTATGCTGGTGAATGTACAGTTGCCCACATAAGTATTGGTCTTCTCCTTGATCTTATGCATGGAAATCTAATGCACATGATTGAATTAAGAGTGTAGTTTCCTATCCAGGGGTTAAATCATCTGACAAGTCGACTGATAATTAAATGAAACCTCACTCGTAATTCATTCATGCCTATTTTACTTTCATGCATAAGATCACGAGGAGGAACAGAACTTATGTGGCCGACTGTACATCCTGGGCAAAAAAAAAAAAGGTAAGTCTTTCAATACCTCGTTAAGAATCTGCACAAATGTCATAAATTTGCTGGGCTTGGCTACTTACTATTGAGAGCTACATGTTACAACTGATCCTTCAATGGCATAACGAGAGAGAGAGAGAGAGAGAGAGAGAGAGAGGCACGAGTCATCTGTTTCCATCGACTAGTGCAGCTTTAAGGGGATATTTTTAGTTACTCTGTAGACCTCCAGCAAGTTTAGGAAAAAACACCGAAATAAATTTGTACATTTGTCGGTAGAAAAATTTCCCTGCCGAAGGCCGATTCCTCCTAAATTTCAGGTTAGCTATCGCTCGCCAGGAAATATTCGATACCTAAATGGCACAAAAGGACTTAACCCCTTCTGTACTGGCGACGTCTTTTTGCCTTTATTCTGGATACTATTTATACGATTGTATTCATTTCAAAAAGGGCCTCCAGCAGTTAACAGGCTCGAACTATTTAATTTAACCCTTTTTAACCCGGGGCTGTTCGGCCAGGCAGCTTAGGGAACAACAACAACAACAACCCTTTTTACTACAACAGATCGTGGATTACAACATAATTCGTGGACCACCTGTTATTATGTATGCAATTATATCTATCTGGATTGATTTTTAGATAGAGTTTACTTAGCAATAGATAGAATACTGGGATATATATCATTTGTTTGTAGTTGATGTATAGGCCTAGATAATGAGATTCATGAATTCCTTTACAGAGATATACTTCCACAATTAGAAATAGGTGAAATCCACGACTATGGGTTAGAGACTATGGCATCCGAGTGTACCCAACGCTCTAGCCACCACACCATAGGGTCGCCCATGTGAGAAAAGGCTATCGATATACAACGCTGGGAACTCCATTCATAACAAAGCGACTCACGGATGCATAATATAAAGGTCAATATGAGAACTTCCGCCACTACTAACTACAGTATATGCTGTGTATACTGTATATATATATGAAATAATAAAATGAACCTGCCTTCGGCCGGGACATTCTTCTACCGAAAAAATGTACAGATTTATCTTGAAAGGGGGTCTAGGAGGTGTAATGTTAAGCTTGATGGAGGTCTAGGGAACAAACTAAAAACCTCTCCTTAGTACGTTCATATAGCGGTATTTTTTTTTTTTTTTTTCTGGCTGCGTTGTCATGATATGAGATTAATGGAGACCCCGTACTATGTAGCTCGGGGCCGTGTGATGGTATAAGAACCGTCAGAGTGGTACAATACGGCATACGGTTTGTGTGAATGGGGGAGGGGGGAGTATAACGGAGATCGCTAATACGGTTATTGGCTGCGAGGGAGAGGGGAGGCAGGGAGGGGGGGGGGGGGGGGACATGTAGAAGCGGATGGCGGTCGCTTAATATAGTCTTGTTCAGCTTTAGGGGAAGTTGTGTTGTTATTTCTGGACCCCTTCTCCCCCATGTTTAGCCCCATTAGTTTAGAGTTTTTAAGACGTTCGCCCCAGTACTTTGGCGATTTGAAGACCTTCTGGCCTTCGAAGGGGGATCTTGGGGGTAATTTTGTTAAAGCTTGATGGAGGAAACTTTTAAAAATAATATTTTAATCAATATATAAAATAGGGTCTGATATGAAGTACGATGTGCGGGTAACGGAGATTGGTACATGGTTGGCTGAGTGAAAGAGGGGGGGGGGGGGGGGGTGGGGGGGGACATATGGAAGTGGTTGGCGGTCACGTATGTTATACTACGTTCAACTTAACATGGCCAGAGGTGTCATCCCAAATCAGCCTGTAACTTTAAAAAACCAGCCTTCGGCCGGGAATTTTGTTCTGCCGAAAAATGTACAAATTTATCTAGAAGGGTGATCTAATGGATGTTAGTTAAGTTTGATGGAGGTCTAGGGAGGAAACTATGGACAAATAATTACTAAATGGGGAAAAACAAAAATAGACCAAAAAGCGAACCATCCCCCCTTAATTCTGACTAACATTAGACGATTTTACTCTGCTTAGGAAGGATTTATGATGGGCCTAGTCAACGAATTAATGGAGACGAAATGCACTTCTCTGATCACTTGACGTCCTCCCTAAGCTGCATACAATCGTCAAATAAAATATAATCGCCGTAATATAAATAATAATGGCGTCACCCGTACTGAAGGGGTTAATTAACTTTTAACCCCTTCTGTACCGGCGTCGTCTTTTTAATTTTATTCTAGCAATATTTAGACGATTTTGTGAAGTTTAAGAAGGATCTGTGGTAGTAAAAAGGGTGAAGTGAGATAGTTCGAAGCCTGTTGATTGCTAGAGGGCCTTTTTGAAACTGAATAAACTCCTCTTATAGTAACCAGAATAAAGTTAGATGGATGCCACCGATACTGAAAGGGTGAATTAACTGTTAAGCTTCTAATAACCCTAATAAGATTCTGGGAATATACGTATTAATAAGAGTCGATTGTTCTAGCAAGCGTTTTCGGCTGGGAAATTGAATTAGCGTTTCTTGGAATTAGACGAGGACTTGTCACTGAGAAACTTAAATAGTTAACCATTTCTGTACCGGTAACGTCTTTTAAATTATAGTCTTGCTATATTTAGACGATTTTGTGCAGTTTAAGACGAGTCTGTGATAGTATAAAGGGTTAAGGGAGATAGTTCGAAGCCTGTTAATATTTGGAGGCCCTTTTTAAACTGAACAAAATCGTCTAATAATAGCCAGAATAAAGTAAAAAAATAACGTCGCCAGTACAGGAGTTACTTGAAGATCATGGTTGTTATTCTGCACACAGAGAACACAGACAATAGCTAAATAACAATATACATTTCAGTCAATATTATGCACAGTCTGATACATTTTAAAGCCTCGAAAATGTTAATATTACCTCTGAAATACACATACCAGGTAAACGATTAACAAACTCTACCCCAAAACCGCTTCGATAAAGTATGTATCAGCATTAATAACCGGGACTGTGCATTCAATGACGTGATATTTGACAAGAGGGAATGGAGGTATCAGTGTTCTTAGATAAAATACGAAGTTACGGTGTCCGACGGCGAGAATGATTATCGTACATCGCGCAACCCCGAGCCTCGAGTAGTGACGCAAGAGAAGACGTCATTCAGCCCGCCTACACAAACACATACACACACACAATACCCGCCCGGAATCATAACATTACTCTTATATCCTACCTCAATTACCTAGTCACCCATATGTTTGTCTATCACAGAGAAGGGGTTTAGAATGACGAGGGGGTGGTTTAAGAATAGCGTGGGGGAAGGAGTTTGTTTTGTTTTGGGATTTCCTGACGCGATGCTTGCCTACCATATGCTAGCAGGAGTAGGCTACCGTATCTTGTCAGGGATCAGTGGTTTGTTTTGTTTTGGGATTTCCTGACCGTATCTTGTCAGGGATCAGTGGTTTGTTTTGTTTTGGGATTTCCTGACGCGATGCGTGCCTACCATAATTATGCTAGCACGAGTAGGCTACCGTATCTTGTCAGGGATCAGTGGCGTTTCAGCGGGCGAATGCACCTGTTATGCTGTTTACTTATGGTCCTATTGATCTAATTGTCGTCTCTATTTTGTTCTTATTTTCATACAGAAAATATTATATTATTGACATGTGAATTATTTTGTTTTCCTACGTGGTATTATTTTGTCTCGAACAATCATTATATTAGCGACGTTTTATCGCTCAAAACAGAGGCCGCTTTAAAGCAGGTTGGATAATTTAGACCACAAAACTACTCGGGTGTACGTGGCTAAACCACTTCCAAGGACTCTCGCCGCAGGATACAAGGACATGGACACAGCATATCCTAGACACATCCTACACAATCCAGCTAAATCCATCGTTTAGCGGTATCCATATCCTCCAGTGCTCGGGGACTCACCTTCTCCGGCTTGACGTGAGGCATGAGGAGGGGGAACTTCTTGACTTCTTCCGCGGAGGTCTGTCCAACGAGAGCCCCCATCACCCCGGCCAGGAGAACCCAGACACATGTACCCTCTCGCCACGACATCTTGCCTTCAACTGGTGGTGGTGGTGCTGGTGCCTGTGACGCCTGGTGCGGGTGGTGGAGTGTGGAGGTGGAGGGAGGAAAGGAGGAGGCCGGAGGACGTGTGTGTGTGTGTTTGTCTGTATGCAAAGGTGAGAGTTGCGGCACCTGAGTTTTTACAGGTGCCTCCATACCTTGCCATGTGGGCCGTGTACGAATTCTAGTGTTGCAATGTAGAGGTGTAAGACTGGATAACTCGACCAGTAGACCATTGCAACCAGTAGTTCTCAACCAGTAGGACATTTCAATCATTAGTTCTCAAACAGTAGAACAATTTAACTAGTAGATCATGTCAATCAGTATAGTTCTCAACCAGTAGACCCTTTCAATCAGTAGCTCTCAACCAGTAGACCCTTTCAATCAGTAGCTCTCAACCAGTAGACCCTTTCAATCAGTAGCTCTCAACCAGTAGACCCTTTCAATCAGTAGTTCTCAACCAGTAGACCCTCTCAACCAGTACCTCTCAACCAGTAGACCCTCTCAACCAGTACCTCTCAACCAGTAGACCCTCTCAACCAGTACCTCTCAACCAGTAGGACATTTCAATCATTAGTTCTCAAACAGTAGAACAATTTAACTAGTAGATCATGTCAATCAGTATAGTTCTCAACCAGTAGACCCTTTCAATCAGTAGCTCTCAAAACAGTAGACCACTTCAACCAGTATACCGCTTCAACCAGTAGACCTTTTCAATCAGTATAGTTCTCAACCAGTAGACCCTTTCAATCAGTAGCTCTCAAAACAGTAGACCACTTCAACCAGTAGACCGCTTCAACCAGTAGACCTTTTCAATCAGTAGCTCTCAACCAGTAGACCATTTCAACCAGTAGCTCTCAACGAGGGCAAACTCAACCAATACTGATAAAAATTAACCCGGAAAAGTTGACCGAATTAATAAAAACACCCCATGAGGAGGTTAAGGGCGTCTTTATTTGCTCATTTAGGCTATGTATCTTTTTATTATATTTTTTTAGTTTCCTCCCTGAACCTCCATTAAACTATAAAAATAACAACCCCAGGATCCCCTTTCAAGATATATTTGTACATTTTTCGGTAGAAAAATGTGCCGGCCGAAGGCCTGTTCCTCCTTAATTACAGGCTCGAAAAAATCGACACCTAAATGACACGAAAAGTCTTAATATTGACAAAAAAGGGGCGATAAGTCTTAACATCGCCAAACTAAGGGGCCTAACGTCTTAAAATTTGAAAACTAATGGGCCTAAACATGAGGAAGAAGGGGGACCAGAAAAATCGACCATTAGATCAGTGCGATACGTTGGCACTGATTTACTGGTCTCTGGTTGATTTGGCCCTGGTTGAGATCTACTGGTTGGAAAAGGGGAACTGCTGTTAACATATGCAGAGGATACACGTACTTCGCGGTGTTGGCTTTATTATGACCAATTAAAATGGTTACCTAAAAGTATAATGTTGCAAGAAATAGTTTACTCATTCCTAACGACATTTTAAACAAACCGTATATATGTATTCCATTTACTTTTCATACTATGCATAGATCTGTGGTATTTGTAAACTCCGCTACCCCATTAAAGAACATGTACGTGTTGTCAATGTCAACAACTATACATTATCAGCATTGAGAGATTGAAAAAACAGCTTAGAGTTACATTGGTCGTTATCCAGGGCAATTCTATGGGTACAAAAATATATAATTCTTGAGCATTACTTCGTTTTATCAGTTATCCTTATCGTAAGTCAATCATAAAATAATATGGCATTTTAGTGTAGCCTACTAGTAGGCACAACGTGTTTCGTTCTACAAATATATCCTTATTGAAATATACATGGCCTCATTCACAACGATATTTGTGATGAAACTCAACCCCAGGTGTAAAGAAAAAGGTGTTGTGGTTACACTTCCGTCCTGAGTACAGTATACTGTACATCCTACCCATGATGGCTTCTTTGTACTCGACCATCCTAACATATTACACTTATTAAACGTATTGTACTTATGTCCCTGAATACAGTATACATCCTACCCATGATGGCTTCTTTGTACTCGACCATCCTAAGATATCACACTTATTACTCTTATTGCACTTATGTTCCTGTGTACAATATACATCCTACCCATGAAGACTTCTTTGTACTCTACCATCCTAACATATTACACTTATTAAAACTTATTGTACTTCTGTTTCTGAGTACAGTAAACAACCTACCCATGAGGACTTCTTTGTACTCTACCATCCTAACATATTACACTTATTAAACTTATTGTACTTCTGTTCCTGAATGCAATATACATCCTACCCATGAGCGCTAATTTGTACTAGACCATCCTAATATACATCCACATATTACACTTATTACAATAGCATAATTATGACGTCCATCAAAAGGCTTAACCCTGCCAGTACCATGACGCTTTGTTATGGCTAAATTAGACGATTCCTACTCAGTTTTGGAAGGTCCTCTATGAATCAAAGGGGTACAATGTGTCACGTGATCCTCATGCTCCCATAAATCCTTCCTAAGCTGGATAGAATCGTCTACTGATAGCGCGCATCATAACGTCAGCATATACCGAAATATCCAACATACGGTACTGTGTTCTATATCCACCCTTGAAGTACCCGGTGTTTTACGATGACAGGGTAACAAAATGCTCCCCAAAGACGGTTCCTGTGTGGTGTGTGTGTGTGTGTGTGTGTGTGTGTGTGTGTGTGACAGTCCTCCACCACCACCACCACCAGGCCCCGCGCAGATCAATAAGGTGGACGAGTCGCCACCACGGGAAACTTGCAGCCAACACACACTCTTTATTTACCATTCCACTGTTGGCATTCATAATTATCACACATTTAGAAATATAGATACGTATAAATTAATTAAACCCACAAACTAATTCATACTACCAATTAGCACTTATTAACTTTGGACATCTTCGGGAAACTTACTTGGGTGTATCTTGCAGCCCACACACATGTATTCACCATTCTCAAGGTTGCATTCATAAGTAGCATACATTTAGAAAACATACTGACTCATAAATTGAATACACCCACTCATAAATTCAACAAACTAATTCCAAATATCAATGATCGCTTACTAACTTAGGCTACAATACAGACATCTTCAAGAAACCTACTTGGGTACATTTTGCAGCCCACACCCTGCATTCACCATCTTGTATTTACGAACATTAAATAATTAGATAAACACATTCATAAAGTAAACAAAAGTATCATTGGCGTATATACATAGTGCGTTTGATATATCTTACAACCCAGTTTGAACCCACACCCCAGATTCTCACTGTATGGTCATCACCAACTACTTATCCACTAACTTATATTACATCACGGTCTATCACAAATTAAAGTCATACATTTAATTAACACCTTATTAGCATAGCATTGTTTGGGTGACAGAAAGGTGTATTGGGAACGATGTCAAAGGTGTGTAACAGGTGACTCCAGCACAATTAATCCCTTCTGTACCGGCGACGTCTTCTAAATATCCATCTGGCTATAATTAGACGATTTTGGATTTTGGGCAGTTTAAGAAGGATCTGTGGTAGTAAACTTTCATCTTTGGGGGAGACACTTATTACAGGCAGCTTTGCCCTTTGTCTCTTTCATACACGTATAACAGATTATAAGCGAAAGTGTATTGTGGACAAGGCCATCTGAGTTTAACAGGTGAATCCAGTACATTTAATCAATAAAGAGCCTCTCATTATAACAAGGACTAATGTGTTGTGTTATTATCCAGATGACTGAGAGGTGTATATAGATCAAGGCCCCCGAGGGTGTAACAGGTAACTCCCTCAACAACACCGACCAATTAAACCCTACCAACACCTTTCTTCCAGCCATTATGTAACCAGTACACTCGGATACCATAGTCTCTAGCCCACTCAGATATACACATGGACATTCTGGTAACTATAAGACCGAAAATGTACAAATTAATCTTGAAGGGGGATTTAATGGATTTTTTTTTTTTTTTTTTTTTTGTTGTGTGTATGGAAGTCTAGGGAGGAAACTAAAAACTAAATGAATATATAAATATATAGACCCCCAAAAATACCACTGTCCCCTTCATGTTGTGATATACCTCCACACCGGTTTCGAAAATGCATAACCTGACCTAACCAAAACTATCTTGGGGGGGATTTTTGTTTACCCCCTTCTCTCTCATGTTAAGCCCCTAGTTTGATTTTCAGGCAATTGCGGTCTGGCAGCTTCTGAATTAAAGTTATATATTATTACAGCCTCTTCCAATCATATACTTTCAGTCTACAGTAGTTGTCTATTCCAATGTGAAAATACCAAGACATAGTACGTGACAAAAATACCAAGACATAGTACGTGACAAAAATACCAAGACATAGTACGTGACAAAAATACCAAGACATAGTACGTGACAAAAATACCAAGACATAGTACGTGACAAAAATACCAAGACATAGTACGTGACAAAAATACCAAGACATAGTACGTGACAAAAATACCAAGACATAGTACGTGACAAAAATAGCTCATCGGAAATTTAACGGGGAGAGCGCTCGTGTGACATCGCAATTTAACCCCTTCTGTACCGGCGACGTCGTTTTAAATATATTTTAGCTATATTTAGACGATATTGTGCAGTTTAAGAAGGATCTGTGATAGTAAAGCCTGTAGAAGCCTGTTAATTGCTGGAGGCCCTCTTTAAACTGAATCAAATCGTCTAATAGTAGCCAGAGTAATGTTAAACGAACGGCACCGGTACTGAAAGGGTTGCGCCCCTCCTAACTTGACCTTACTAGAGAGAAAAGTGAAGAGGAAGTTGCATAGCTGTTGCATAATGTTTGGCAGCGACTGTACCGCTGCAACCAAGATAATAACCGCATTGTCTCATACTCTTGCGGTCCTGTTATTAAGGTCTGCCATCCCGAGAAACATAATGCTATTTCAATGAATTACATACTGCTAATTAGGTTTTCCTGTTGAACTGTTCATTGTGTTACGTCATTTGTCACGCCCCTATTAGAAATATGGGTTGTAAAACTCATGCATTTGTTGAAGGACTTTTAACTCTCTGACTTCTTTCAAAGTATAACTTTATAATTAAATATAGTCATCATTCCAGTAATAGTGGGTTTACGATTAACTGATGTAGTGAAAGCGGATTCGTTTTTTTTTTTTTTTTTCTATATTTAAGTCGAGAAATTGAAATTATTGTCGTGTTCTTTTTTATATGTGAATTCTAAGTTTTTAGATAACCTGTAAGTCATCTACCGGAGCTCCTTCAAAATATTATTACAATAAACCATAAGTCATATATATACAATATGCCGTAAGCTAGAGTGAGGAATGGCGAACAATATTTTGCAAACAAAAATGTCGTAAAATGGTATAAATATATGTAGAGGCTGGTATTTATGCAATTATCTCATATTTGCGGGATAACACACAGCCTCCATGCAAGTTAAGTGAAGGTCTACATGCCTACACACACACACACACACACACACACACACACACACACACACATACATACACACACGTTCACCCACAAACTCTGAAACACACACACAAAATCCTTCCACCGCTCCTTACTGCATGCCTTTGGTCACGTACAGACTCGGCTTCTCATATTTTATTCAAGGTGTTTGTAGCTATCTATCATTATTATTATTATTATTATTATTAGTAGTAGTAGTAGAAGTAGTAGTAGTATTTGTTGTAGTAATAGTAGTAGTAATAGTATATATTATGTTATGTATTCATATTATTTTAATATTACAGTATATTCATATTATTTTAAGGCATTTCTGTTATTTAATCTTGTATGTAATCAAACTGTACGAGATTAGAGCTACAAGATTCACAATACAGTTATGATAGAGATGTTAACCCGGCAAGCACGCCTGTGGCCTGTGAAGAAAGTAGTTATATTAACCGATATTCTGACAGAATTTGTTATATCTACCATACGAAACTTAATTTATTTTCCTTGAGCACTTATGTTACTAATATGATGAACATATGAACCTATAAGTGGGGAAAGCATTTGGGTGGTCAAAAACGTAAATATTCGCCATCTGGTCGTATCCTCAGGCGGGAGGCGGGGAGACATACATCCTCCCTCCTCTATCTCTCTCGTATGTAACTCGCTTGTGCTACGTAACCGCGGGAGAGAAATTCATGCGTTTTTTAAGGGTTTTTTCGTGGTCTTGCTTCCGTGAGGCATATCACATTCGCTATACACTTACTTTCGTGAGTTCTATCGCACTTCTCGGGTTAATAGACTTTACTTTAGTATATACTATATTTGACTCCGATACAATCCGTCGGTATAGTGCTCGTGTGATGCCGGCTTTTGTATATATTGGACACCGATATTGTGACTCTGATACAATCCGCCGCTATAGTGTCCATGTGAAGCCGATTATAGAGGACTTACAAACCATATATAATGGCTCCAAGGTCTGACAACAGGTCTTTATTCTTCCTTTTTCTCCAAACCTCACGCAAGACATGAACCATTTAGTTAATATAATTAACACAAATTAACCCCTTAAGGATTATGCCACATTTTGACCGTTTAATCTGGCTATCATTAGACTACTTGATATAGCTTAGGAAGGATCTGTGGGAATTAAAAGGGGAAAGACTATCGCAATCAACCCTATTACTTCCGTCTACCCTTCCTAGTCTGAATATAATCGTCTAATAATAGCCAGCGGAAAAAAAAAAAAAAAAAAAAATATATATATATATATAAAAATAGATAAGAATTGTGTCATCGTATCTTGAAAAGGTTAATCAAATAAACGGAAATGAAGCACACCTTATCGCTATTTAACATCCTAATTATAATATAGACTCGCTTAAGGGAGCCCACCTCGTGTTGTTTTTCTCTCTCCCTTTCTCTTTGGCTTGTATCTATTCGGCCCCATTCAGCCTACTGTTTTAAGACGCTTTTCCTGGCGAGCGGTAGCGATCCAGCATACATGTATATTTTTTTTTTGCAGCAAGCTAAATATATATATATATATATACAGTATTTATATATACAGTATATAGTATATATATATATTTACATACAGTCTATCTTTCCCTCTTTATGCTGTGCAGTATAAACAGCACCTGTGCCTCTTTGTACAGCACCTGTGCCTCTTGGTGGTACAGGTGCAGGCAAAGGCAATAGGTCCACCACAAACTTGCTTAGAAGCGGTTTAACCTTATCTGGTACGTGAAGGGTCTGTTTGTTACCTCCTTGCTTTACTTACTACCATCAGTCTACACAAAAATGCCCTGAAATAACAAGAGAAACAACTTGCTCATATAAAATTGCCCGAAAGAAGTGTTCGTGTGGCAGCGGCTTAATAATCTGATAGCCTCCATTCATTAAATTACTAAAGTTTGCATTACTAAGCATTTATCAGTCTTACACCTGCTTAATATGGTAATTAATGGTTCTTACAGGTGTGTTCTATTAATGGTTCTTACAGGTGTGATCTATTAATGGTTCTTCCATGTGTGTTCTATTAATGGTTCTTACAGGTGTGTTCTATTAATGGTTCTTACAGGTGTGTTCTATTAATGGTTCTTACAGGTGTGTTCTATTAATGGTTCTTCCATGTGTGTTCTATTAATGGTTCTTACAGGTGTGTTCTATTAATGGTTCTTACAGGTGTGTTCTATTAATGGTTCTTACAGGTGTGTTCTATTAATGGTTCTTACAGGTGTGTTCTATTAATGGTTCTTACAGGTGTGTTCTATTAATGGTTCTTCCATGTGTGTTCTATTAATGGTTCTTACAGGTGTGTTCTATTAATGGTTCTTACAGGTGTGTTCTATTAATGGTTCTTACAGGTGTGTTCTATTAATGGTTCTTACAGGTGTGTTCTATTAATGGTTCTTACAGGTGTGTTCTATTAATGGTTCTTACAGGTGTGTTCTATTAATGGTTCTTACAGGTGTGTTCTATTAATGGTTCTTACAGGTGTGTTCTATTAATGGTTCTTACAGGTGTGTTCTATTAATGGTTCTTACAGGTGTGTTCTATTAATGGTTCTTACAGGTGTGTTCTATTCATTACACTGTAGTTAAGGGGGGCTTTTTTATTATCTTTCTCTCCTTTTCTCTCTTTCCCTGGCTTGTATCCATTCGGCCCCATTCAGCCAACTGTTTTAAGACTTTCATCCCCATACAGGTGTCGATTTCTTCCTGGGGAGCGATAGCAAACCAGCATGTATGGAGAAATCCGGCTTCGCCGGAGACATTTTACTACCGAAAAATTTACAAATTTAGCTTGCTGTCAAAACAAAATTATATATATGCTGGCTCGCTACCGCTCGCCAGGAAAATATTGACACTTGGATGGGGTAAACGTCTTAAAACAGTAGGGTGAATGGGGCTGAATGGATACTTGTCAATGAGAGAGGGAGAGAAAGACAAAAAAGGTGAGGTGGGCTCCCTTAACTCTTTCAATAAGCCATGATGCGCTCTTCCATTACATTATGGCTACTTTCAATGGATTTTAATAAGGGGATATTTATTTACATAAATTAATTATTGAATATTCTGTATATATATACAGTATATATATACATATATATATATATATATATATTTATTTATTTTTCCTTCCTAGACCTCCATCGAACTTTTATTTTGAAAACATTTCAGGAGAAATATGTTCCGCCCAACGGCCGGTTACTAATGATACTAATGATAGTCAGGTAAACTGAAGAATAACGTCCCAGTACTGAAAGGGTTAACTATTTTTCAGTGTGGTATCCAGAGGAGGCCGCTATTGAACAGCATAATGTGCGGGGATTGAAAGAAAATTTTATGAGAGGATTGGGAGAATTAGGTTAGACTTGCTAATACATCCAATAACCTGCCAAAAACGAGTAGAATTATAGTAAACTCAGTATCAAAATGTACGTTAGATATGTTATCAAAATGTACGTTAGATATGTTATCAAAATGTACGTTAGATATGTTATTTAAATGTACGTTAGATATGTTATTTAAATGTACGTTAGATATGTTATTTAAATGTACGTTAGATATGTTATTTAAATGTACGTTAGATATGTTATCAAAATGTACGTTAGATACGTTATTTAAATGTACGTTAGATATGTTATCAAAATGTACGTTAGATATGTTATTTAAATGTACGTTAGATATGTTATTTAAATGTACGTTAGATATGTTATTTATTGATACTGTATGTTTTGTTTAAAAGGTAGAACTGCCTGTGACGAGTGCCTCCCCCATAGTTGAAAGAGTGACAGGGCCAATATCAAGGGACGTTCGAGTCAAAATGCCTGGACACACGAAGTTTGATGCAATTTAAGTCATAGGATGAGGGAAAGACTGATTATGGGAGAGAGTTCCAGAGCTCAGCTGCTGAATAGAAGAGAGATTGAGAATAACGTTGCACTCTTGGGTTGGCGAGTTGCATAGAGTAGGGGTGGGATTGTGTTGTAAGACGGGTGCTACGTGCTCTCGAAGAGGGGGTGGTATACACTGAGAGACCTCTGAGGAACGGTTATCATTGTAATAGAGATAGAATAGTGAGAGAGACGCAACATTGCGGCGAAGAGAGAGAGACTGCAGAGAATGGGCGAGTAGACGTCAGTTAATGAGACGAAGGCTTTCTTTTCTACATCGTCTAGAAGTGCTGTGTGAGAGGATCCTCCCCACATGTGTGAAAAATACTCAATACCTATACATGGACGCACTGTGCCCCTTTATAGAGCAAGAAGCTGCGCAGGGGTAAAGAACCCCCATATGCAGTTGAGCACACCCAGCTTCTGGGAGGCTGCTTTAGCAAGAGTGGTAATATGATCTTTCCAAGAGAGATCAGAAGAAAAAGAGACACTGAGAATATTAAGAGAAGATGAAGGGTTAATTTGTGTGTTGTTGAAGAGTAAGTCATAGTTTCATGGAAGGGGGCGACGAGTAGACAGATGGAGAAATTGTGTTTTGGAAGCATTGAAAGTAACAAGGTTTTCTCTGCCACAATTAGAGATAGTAGAGAGATCAGAAGATAGGTGCTTTATGGCATCCTTACGTGAGTTTTGGAGTTCCTGCTGTGAATGATGTTGTGGAAGGCTAGTTGAATAGTGTAATGTAGAGTCGTCAGCATATAAGTGAATGGGGCTGGAGGTGCTGTTGAGAAGGTCGTTAATGAATAATAGGAAGATAATTGGAGATAGGACATTTCATCTAACTGCTAATTTTTGAGGGTATATACAGTATTTGTTACACCTTTCACATCTTAAAAATGCTTCCTTCATTACCCTTCACGTACGTTCATTCAGTTCGATGGGATCCCGCTGATTTATGTCAGAATAGTGGGAGAAGGATGGCACATACTGTACCTATTTTTATAACAATCCTAGAATAATTATCTAAATTTCTGTATACAGTGTGTAGGGAACGAAGACGCTAAGATCACTAGATTTTGGAAATATTTGTCATGCTAAATGGGCTGCACGTTTCACACAGGAGAGTAGAATAAATTTCTTGTTGAAATGGAAAACAATATGGCACCTTTCGTAATTGTTTGTTATCAGGGCCAAAGACAAGAGTGCTCCTTGGATACTAAAATGGAAAATAAACAATATAAAAGCCATGCCTATGAAAAAAATAAAAAAATTGTTTATTCAAAGCAAGTAAAATAGAATGATCTTTGGCAGTTATATACAACACATAATACAATAAGAATACCTTTGTGTATGCAATTCTGTATGTGGCGCCGTGTGTGGCGAGAAGGACAGGTCCGTACCACTTGTCCTTTGGGGGCTAAGGGGGGTGACCTGTTTTTGTTCTGTCCTTTTCTATCTTTCTCTGGCTTGTATCCATTTGGCCCCATTCAGCCTACTGTTTTAAGACGTTTATCCCCATCCAGGTGTAAAATTTTTACTGGTGAGCGGTAGCGAGCCAGCATATTTTTAATTTTTGTTTGACAGCAGGCTAAATTTGTAAATTTTTTGATAGAAAAATTTCTCCGGCGAAGCCGGATTTTTTTATATAATGCTGGCTCGCTATCGCTCGGTAGGAAGAAATCGACACCTAGATGGGGATAAACGTCTTAAAATAGTTGGCTGAATGGGGCCGAATGGATACAAGCCAGAGAAAGAGAGAAAATGACAGAAATAACAAAAAGCAGGTCACCCCTTAACACAATGTCATTTTCATAGGTCAATAAAAAGAGTGCATTGTGTGTGTGGTTACGGTTTATTCACACTCGGTAAACTGTACAGATCTCGGCTAAGCTATAATATGGCCGCCGTGGACAGAACATTCCTATGGTGAATATTAAAAAGAGACGTGTTGGCTTAACATGAGAGGCTACCGTCATGTGGCACCCAAAGCACCACAGCATTCACAAAACATTCTCTCTCGTAATAGCGACTTGTTCATTGCCATACAAATCGGTGACACGGAAAACCTAAATTAGTCAAGGGAAGCGGATGACATCATGCTCGCTTCCTGTCTTATAACTGAACTATTCGACATGTTGATCATTCGTATGGTTTTCTCATTTATGCTGGAAACGAGCTTCATTTGAGTGTATTACTTGTGTCCTTTAATCTATGAGTCTCAATAACAGCGAAATTATGCACTGATTTCAAGTTAGTTCTAAGTCATATTTTCTAAACATGTGACCAGTTATCAACATGTATCTAATTAGTATCAGTCACTATAGATACAGCTCTGGACTAATTATTAAAACAACTTGACTAATTTATGTATTGTGTGTACCACAAAAAACAGCTGATTGCCTTAGATGCCTAAAAATACATTTCAACAATCTTTTTTTTTACCAAGTCTATACTAGGTAGACTGAGTATCATTTACTCAAGTGAGTAAGGAAGTCATATTCACAGCATAATGATAAAGTCAGTAAATTGTAAATACAAATGACCTTCATTATGTAGAATCTAGTGGTTGATATTTGTCATTTTCGTAGGAATCCTATCACAACGATAATCATATGCCTATTCTCAATACACCATTGAGGAACATTGATTATTCGCTTGATTTCTTTGTTTATGTGCATCTTAGAATATATTCTACACATGATGTCTACACAATGGAGACTTATGGCAGGTTTCTGTAGCAGTAAAGGCTGGGCATCCTCTGTCTCCAGCTCTGGGGAATCTAGTAATAACCCCCATGAGAACGAAATAAATAAAATGAGTAATGTAGAAGTCTGGACCCCACTGTCAGTTTCACAGTATGCTTATAGAACTCGATATAGAGGTTTGATGCAAAATTTCAATTAATGATATAGATATTTATGGATTCAGGTGCTATAGAAATCTGCAGGTGGTCTATTAACAGCAGGATATTAGCTAGAATAGTGTTATATATTTATTTATCTAATATACTTGACGATTTTACCACCATATGCTTAGTCACCATAACATATCAACACCATTTGAGAAGGAGTACTTTATGAACAAATTTTCGCTGGTGCATGTTATTAAACTGATGAAGCTATAAGCGAAACTATTTAATACAATGCTCGTTCTCAAATTGTGTTAAATAATGTTTGTCACCCTTTTTTGCGAGTTCATTTGTTGCGTCATAACCATTGCCTGCAACCAAGTGTGTGTGATCCAGACCTCAGTTACTATAACGTGGAACAGGGGATATTCTGACTCCTCCTTTACTTCACTTCATAACTATCATGCATATATTTCTCTTGCGATCATTACTTCAGCTTGCAGAACCTTTAAGTCTCGTATATTTGTGAATAGTAAGGGAAGCATCGCAGGCGAGCGATTATCGTAAATTTTTAAGGGCCAACATGATTCACGCAAAATATATGGGATAGTTTGCATTGGTATCAGAAAGTAAACTGAACTTTTCACTTCCAATGCGAAAGAGCCTCAAAATATTACGAGAAAATCTTGCTCAGTGAAAATTGCCGGAAAAAGCGCTCGTGCGACACCGGTTTAAGCTTGGATGATCATGAAGTAAAAGTCAGCAAGTATGATTGAAGTTTCATTTTAGGTGGGGTGCGTCAAATAAGAGACCAGCGCCTATTATTCAACAAAGCATAATGTGAACGAAGAAACAGGGAAAAGATGATAAATGGATGATGATGGCAACTAACAACATTATCAGCATCATCATCTCTAAATCGGTTTCTGAAGCAAAGCAAAGACACCACTTGAATAACAATTGTGATAACCTAAAGAAGTTACAAGAAGAAATATTGGCAAGTGTCGGTGATTGCTAAGCACACTCTGATTATGAAGTGACTGTTAACCCGAGAAGGAAAACTTTAAAGCCCGTATTATCCAAAAGTGTGTGACTGGAGGAGATGTATTTGTTTAACAGAAAATATAAGATAAGAATTATAAACAACTTCCCTCTCTTCACCAGTGACATTGCAGCTTTCCTCTCTCTCGTTCCTCTTTAAGAATCTTGTTCCAAGTATTTTTTAAGAACAGCTTTCTGAATCATTCATATGGTAGCATTGGTCAAATTGTTCAAAGGAATAGTGTATTGGTATATGTTATAAGTATTTAGTCTAGAGAGGGAAACGTCACCATGAAAATATTGAATGTCAAGGCTAATACAGGCATTCCCTTAAATTAAATGTGAAATTGTGAAGGAGAAATCACGTCTCTGTCGGGATGTTTGTGAAATAATGTCTATGCTAGTGAGAGAAGTCATTGAAGAGAGGCTGAGGATATATATTACATATGAGTGACCGAAACAAAAATATATAATAACAATACATTTTCACGAATAAATTCAATATAATCCAGATAAAAGCAACAAAAATATGAACCAATATACAAAGGCTTTGCTAATTTGTCTTTATGACTTAGTTCGATGGACAATATAGATAAGGGCCTGGATATAGATAAGGGCCTGGATATTCAAAAAAGTTCGTAAGTTATTGCGAGATTGAAAATATTAACAGACTCTTGATTGATGTTGCAAAATTATCTGTGAAGACATAACATTCTTAGGAAGATTCGACGTCATAAATATTTAGAACATCCGGGCCAAAATATCTCTGCTACAGAAGGATCAGGAGATGTGGGAGGTTGGGAATCGGAAGACATACCAGTACTCAATGGACACTTACACAGAGTTTGACCTTTTCTGTCTTATTTAGTTTGAAGGCTTCACTATGGAACCTGATTCATTGCATGATACAGATACATTCTCTATGTTCACAAATGGACTGTGGGATGAGGATGTTTGAGAATGAAAAGACCTATAATCAACGAACACTCACACAGTGTTTGAAGTATATTATCGTACTTAATAGGCCTTGCAAAGAATCCTAGTAGTGTATGATTCAGATATATAATCTCTATTTTCACAAAAGGACAAAGGGATATGGAGAGTTGGGAATGAGAAGACACATATTCGACGGACGCTCGCACGGTGTCTGAAGATTCCTGTCGTGATCGGTTCGAAGGAAAGATCATCTTCCCCCTCACTCGCCAAGAACATCCATCATCAGCTTGTTGAAGGAGGCCGTCTGAGCAATCTTCCTCCTTCCTCCGATGGAATTCGTCTGCAATAATAAGAATAATCAATGGTCTTTTTACTTGAATTGATGAATTCATATACTATTTTTTTAACCCACTGCTCCGATACATCCAACCTAGCTGAATGAAAATCATCTACCGGTAGCTAAGGCAAAGAGAATTGTAAGCAGATTGCAGGAGTTAAGCATCAGTATATTTGTTAACTTTTAAGTGCAGATAAAATCAATGCGTATATTCACCAACACCATAATAATGATATATTGCGAAAAATTAGAAATATAAGCAGAAACTAATTGCAGATAATAGTCATTATGCTGTAGTTATTTTAAGCATACTGTTAATAATGGTATGAAGCACTTCACTACAAGTATGAAAAAGGAGGATCATTCACGTTATTAGATAGCACCATTTTAAAGAACATGGAATTCGATTTAATGTTAATTAAAATTATGTTCTTTCTCACAGACTTCATGTACCTATGTGTCCATCATTTAGTGGTAAACAATTATGTGGCCAAATTTGATGACAAGCACAATAGCTTAAATATTGACTGGGGATTAGTGTATTTAATTGGAATGAATTCATGATTGAGTGAAGAGAGATATGTGGATAAATATATTCTAAATCAGCTGAGTAAGAGAAGGTTGGAGGGGCATTAAATTAGTAATATAATTTATAATTAAGTATGAACCCAATTTCTTGAGAAAAGCAAAAAAATATACTCTTGTATTGAAGGTGTGTGGTCTTAAATACTGTTTGTTTTATTCCATATAACTTATGAAGATAAACAATTAAAGCTCTGTCTGCGACTGAGTAAAGCAAGACAAGCCAAGTTCACGCCTTGACTTTGTTGCAATATCAGACACGACAGTTTGGGAGAAGGAATACTGCACTAGGAACATAGTCAGCTAGGCAAAATAAATCAACTTAAAAATTAAATAGCAACTAGCAAAAATTAAAAGTGAAGGAAGCCCTGCAAGAAAAAATAAACCCCAAATAATAACTCTGTAGGAACAAAAGTATTTAGTATAAGCTCTTCTATTAATGGAGAACAGGATCTCAAGGGTGGCATTAGCAATCTAGAGTGCATGTTGTGTAAAATGAGCAATTTTACTAGCAGAATTTCTCGGAATCCCAAATGCCAAATAGCTAAATTTATCCCATTGGCATCTATAATGCCATTATGTTCACTACGGTCATGACAATGTTTCCGTTTGGCACCATAACATTTTGTAAAGCAATATATACTTGGAATAAAAGCAAAAATCTCTCAGAATTCTCAACTACCCCACGTTGGGGTACCAGATTCCAACAAATTCTCCACTAAAATTGCGCATGTAGCACCATCTAGACTGGACGAAAATCAGAATTCAGGAAATCTAGGAGTTTGGATATGCACTGCCACACACATCCGCCACCGCCACCACTGATGTCTCTCTCTGTTTTTCACTGTATAAAACAGTTTGCAAATGATTAGCTTTGTATATGTAGTAGTTCGATATCTTACTACCCAATTAACACCTGATTTGGAATTATTGGAGATGCAATGGTGGCAGAACAGTGGCACTTCGAGTGTAGTCAACACGTAGGGCTAAAACTAAATTAGAAAAATATGAAACTGTCTTCCTCTCTAAAGACACCATCATGGCTATAGAGGTGGGGGTCTAGCCAGGCGGGGTTGGCGGAGGACAGACCTTAGGCCCGCCTGGCCTCCGGGAGGAGTGAAGGGTGTGCTGCGGGAACGCTGGCTCATCCTGTAGGAGGCAGGCACAGGTCAGACTCAAACCTGATTCACCTCGACCTGATCCATTACCTTTGTGCCAAGTCACCCAGCTTACCTGTTCCCTAAGTTTTCTACTGCTGCTATTACCGTACCTCATTTATAGCGCAAGCGTTACTCTTTTTACCACATGCAGCCCCATTCATCAGTGAAATGTGCAAATAAATGTACCCTCCACACACTTCTACCGTGGTCCATTGTGCTGTGTATTAAAAATGTCAACCATCTAAGGAATCTTACTTCCTTACAAAGTGTAAAATACTTTCCTTAATTTTCGTTTAACGTGAATGCCTATCATGTGATCACTATGATTGGAAGAGTTCTTCCGAATCAGAAATTGAAGGCGAATCTACTTTCTAAAAATTACACCTTCGAGCCATCAGGAACATCATGCACAAGTCAGCAACGATTTATCTTGACACATATATCATATTATTGCCCATCTGAGTTAACCTCTATCAAAGTAAAGTAAAAAATACGGATAATAATGTCCAATCAAATAGTCCATGTCATCAGCATGGAACTATTATAGTTGCACTATTTGAAAAGGTTAGTAAGCATATTCATCATGGTTCCGCTTAATGTTTTGCTTTGATCATTACCCTAAAACAGAACATCCATATAGCAGCTACCTAGTTCCCCAAAACACTGCATTTTTTCCGATTGTTACACAGATGCCAGCCAGTCTGGTGTGGCAGTCTTTTATAAAGCATATGTCATTAATTTGTTGGTAAAGCCAATGTGTTTGAAGCTTATGAATTATATTAAATTTTACTACAACAATTGTAACTAGTCAAAGAGCCACAATCATACATATTGTTTAATATTTTAACTTGTTCATGAAATTCAATTTATCAGTAATTTGCATACAAGATGAATCAAAAGTACAGTAGTCTTTTGGATAATAAGAGGAAAATGTGACGTCATTATTACAGAAATGAAAACAATACCAATTAGACAACTATACAAGAGAGAGAAAGGAAAATGCAAGAACTTCGGACTGACCATATCCATAATAACAGGAAAACAAGACAACTTAAGACAGAGATGGAAGAATCACCAAGTAAACCTATGAAACAAAACTAAGGAAGATACTAATTTCAAGAACTTCGGATTGACTTTATACATTATAATGGGAAAATAAGACAATATAAGACAGAGAAGAAAGAAATCCTAATTTAACATAATGACTAAACAGGGAAGAATAAACTGAATTCAAGAACTTTTTACTGACCTCATAGATGGGCATCTTAATGTCGGGTTCTTGGAGGTGGTTCATGGGTTTACTCTCTGCTAGGGCAGCGGAGAGCACGGGGGACACGCCATCAGCCTTTGTTGCTGGTGAACTCAGGACGCTGTTGTTCATCTGCTCCGCGGGCAGCTGATTCTGCTCCCCTGCTGGCCGCATAGTGGGCGGAAGGAACTCAGAGACAGGAGAGCAGGGACCTGGGAGCGCATTGGTCCTGGGGGCTGGTCGCTGGCCTGGCTTCGGTGCAATTGGCGCCGTGTAGACCTCGGAGTAGATGGGGTCGTGTTCCTTGAGGGAGCTGTAGTTGGCAATCTTCTCGGGGTCCACTGACGCCCCATCAGTCTCCTGGAGGGCCCGCCAGGTGGCACTGGACTGGGGGTTGTATTCTTTGGAGGGGGTCAGGATCACCGACACAGGCTTGTTGGAAGGGTTGGAGGAGCTGGATTCCGGAAGGTTGAGGGATTGCGGAGGAACAAAGGGAGAAAAAGAAAATGAAGGAGGAAAAGGGGAATTATGCAGAAAAGTAAAAATAAACAAAAAATTGTTTAGCATGCAGCCATAATGCTTTTTCGGGATGAGAATTACACTTTATACTTCATCAAGAACACAAAATGTCAAACGTTGTCGCAAAATCCAGAGTTGAGAGGAGGTTGCAGGAGGTTGAATTCAGTTACTCTTCATCAGTATTGTCCCAAAAAAGGTATTCATATCATCCTATCAGAGGGATTTGTTACCTCTAAGTCAAGTGAAAAGTGTAAATATGAAGGGTGTCTCTAGGCGTATGCACAGCTGCGCCAAAACCAACACTCACATCAGAGGGATTCAGAAGATGCACGCTATAATATACTCAACCCCTTGAGGATTATGATGTGTTTTGGCGGTCTCTTCTGGCTATTATTTGACAATTTTATTCAGATTAAGAAGGGTATATGGCAGTCAGTGGGTTAATTCTGATAGTATTTACCCTTGCGATGCCCACAGATCCTTCCTAAAGTTGTATAAGATCGTCTAATGATAGCCAGAATATATTGTCCAAAATGCATCCTAATCCTCAAGGGGTTAATCACTTAGCTATGAACACAAACATGCTTTAGTGGCTACGTGAAAAAAATTAATAAAATAAGTCCAAAGGGGAGGAACCAAAGAAGGAGGCGGGTTTAGAAGAGTCAGAGAGAGAAGGTTGGAGTGTGTAGGCATGTCTTCAGAAGGTTGGAGTGTGTAGGCGTGTCTTCAGAAGGTTGGAGTGTGTAGGCATGTCTTCAGAAGGTTGGAGTGTGTAGGCGTGTCTTCAGAAGGTTGGAGTGTGTAGGCGTGTCTTCAGAAGGTTGGAGTGTGTAGGCGTGTCTTCAGAATAAATAAATCGGTATTATAAGAAAATCGGAGAAATCATGATGCCATCTCAGAACGCTGTATAATGCGAAGGATGGACTGTTGTAAGCTTTTTTAAATAAATAAATGGGAGAAATAGATGGAGTCTGATAGAAAAAAATATGGTCTATGGGGTTTTGCTGTCTTAGATCGAGTATATGAACAGCTAATAAGATAAAAATAGCTCAAATAATGGATAATTATTAGGTATATGGGTTATTTTGTCTTAAAATTGAGTAGAAGAACAGCTAAGAAGATAAAAGAATAGCGCGCAGGATACATCAAAATAAGTTATACGGGTGTTGTGTCTTAAGATAAAGTACAAGAACAGCTAAGAAGATCAAAATAGCTCAAAAGATGAAAAATAATTAGCTATATGGGTTATTTTGTCTTAAGATTGAGTAGGAGAACAGTTAATTAAGAAGAAAAATAATAGCGCGCAGGATGAATTAAAATAAGGTATATGGGTGTTATTGTTTTGTTGTCTTAGATCGAGTAGACTTTGGACTCGGTCGGCCCGTGTTCCGTGATCAGCTGGCAGTTCTCCTGTTCGTGAATGATCTGCCAGGTGGCGCTCTGTTCGGGATCGTAGGTCAGAGGCATCCCGCGAAAAGCCCCCATGTGTTTCGGGGGCTTGTTGATACTGCAGGAGAGAGCCAAGCGGTCGACCAAGAGAGGGAGGGGGGCGGCAGGATGGCAGGATCGAGTGACGTGAGAGTAGAAAAGGGACAGAAAGATACCAAAAGAAGCGGGTATAAAGTAAGGTAGGCAGGATCAAGCACGTAACAAAAAAGAAAAGAAAAAAAGACAGCGATACAGAATGAAACAAAAATAAAAGTAGGCAGTATTAAGAACGCAAATGTAGAAAAATAAGTACAGAGAGACACAAACAGTAGCAAATACAAACAAAGGTAGGCGGGATCAAGCACATCAAAGTAGAAATGGGGTAAAGCGATAACAAAAGTCGATACCAAATAAAGCAAGAAAGGTAATGGATAAACAGATACATGAATTATTTCACAATATAAAAAGAAGACCAGAATATAGCCCGAACCAAATAAAACCAACACAGTAATAGGTAGATACAGTAGGTTGATACAGTAATAGGTAGATACAGTAGGTTGATACAGTAATAGGTAGATACAGTAGGTTGAGACACAAGTAGAATGGAAACATGATTGAGTCAAGCCAACCGACCCCAACAAAGAAAAAGAGTTTATTAAAAATATACGTTGGTTAACAAAAAGACAGGGATATAACGGGGTATAATACGTGATGTTAAAATGCGCCAACATGTGTGAAGTTCAGATGCATAAAAATTATATACAGTTAAAATTCGTCAACATATGTGAAGTTAAAATGCGTCAAAATATGTGAAGTCAATTTGCGGAGAAACGAGTTGGTTGGTTTTGAGATACAGTTGAAAGGAGAGAGAGAGAGAGAGAGAGAACAAAAAGGAGAACCAAAAAGAATACCAAAGAATAATTCAATGCATATACGATTTAATATAGGAAGGTACAAATGCATTAACATTGTTAGAGGCCACATCGTAGATCAAAAGCGTAATAAAGGAGAACAATTAACAGCACGCAATTATTAAAAGAACAATCAGAACACCACAGTAAAACAACAAGTACCAAGAGCATTAGACATACCAAGTAGAACCAAAGAAAACAAAGACATGCGCAATATGTCACAAAGAAACACATACGAACAAAGAAACACAGACATGCGCAATAAATCACAGAGAAATGCATACACCACACAAACAAAAACACAAACATAGAAACAGTTCGACCGATGCCAAGCAAGGGAGATAAGCAAAAAATCAAGGAGTATCGTAAGAAAAATCGAAGGAGGCCAGGATAAAAACAAACAAACACGAATAAATAGTTTGCAACGAGGGAGAATGGTGCAGTTTGGAGAGGGAAGGCATTGTTGTTGTTGTTTTTTGTTGTTTGTTTAGGTTCAACGAACATCATTCGAGTATTATAGGGATAGGCCATCACGCGAGGTTACCAAAAAATAATAGAGGTCATTGGTAAAACATCGAGTATATAGATTGATTATATTTTGGACCATGGTGATCGTTGAGGTAGTAGTGGTAGTAGTAGTGGTAGTAGTAGTAGTAGTAGTAGTAGTAGTGGAGTTGACGGGGCAGCCCAGGTGTTGTGGTGGTGGTGGTGGTTGAGGTAGACGGAGTGGATGAGAGTTGTCAGTCCGCCAGCCACCCCAGGGCAAGTGGAATTGAGAGGAGAGAGGTTGAATCGTAGGAAGATAATGGTTGAATTGGAGAAGGGGGTTGAATTGAGAGGAGATAGGTTGAATCGTAGGAAAAATAAAGGTTGAATTGGATAAGGAGGTTGAATTGAGAGAAGAGAGGTTGAATCGTAGGAAAAATAATGGTCGAATTGCAAAGGGGTAGGCGGTGAATCGGAGAGGGGTGAATTGGTTGAATTAGGAAATAAACGAAGATTAATTAGAGGAAAGAGGAGGGAGTTAGATATGGGTTGAATGAGGAGTGGTGGGAGGAGTAGAGATGGATAGGAATATAGAGGGGATGTTGGAATGGGAGAAACGAGTGGATTGAGTTGGAGGGCGGGGAGAGGGAAGAATGGAGAGGTATAAAAGTTGTGGGAAGGATAGATGGAGAGAAGAAGGGGGCATAGTTGTAATTGAGGGAAGGAAGGATAGGTGGAGAGGAGAAAGAAGGCATTGTTGGGATAGGGAAGGAAGGATAGATAGAGAGGATAAGGTAGCATAGTTGGGATAGGGGAAGGGAAGGGAAAATGAGACAGGGGAGGAGAGGTACAATTGATGTTGTGGGAAGGATGGAGAGGAGAAGGAAGGCATTGTTTTGGATAGGGGAAGGGAGGGGGGAATGGGAGAGTAAGATGATTAGTGAAATCTGAACTACAGCATGAAAAAAAGCCGGGTAGTGCTGAAGAAATTACTATACTTTCGTCACTACCTACAATATTATCAAGAGGTCAGGGGTCATGCATGTTTGCCTGCTTTAGGACGCATCCAAAATTTAGCACTTTTGGCATAGAAAGATTGAAGAAAATATATGTTGTTTTGTATTTTAGCCTCCTGAAGCCGCAGTTGCAATGACATACCCACAAACAATGACAACAAACGAAAAAAAAGCTAGATAGTGCATTTCTCTTGATTGATTATTCTCACTACCTCTGGCAAGCCTATTGGGGGCAAGACTAGTGTTCCTATTCCTCTATGTGGAATCTTGAAGCTATTATCAGATACTAATAAACACTAAGTGTTTAATGCTACAGCAAGAACATAATATTTACAGCTATTCTATTAAGCTCTTACGATATGGATTAAATTAATCTAACAAAGTGTACAGACAATGTATAAGTTGTGACGGATTTCACTAGAATTATTTGAGTTACCAGTACCACCAAAAATAACACAGAACAAGTAAGTACCCAATTTACATATTTTTGCACTTGACCTAATAAATAGATTGACATAATTTATTTCCGAGACTGCAGGGAGAAAAAGGGACATAAATAATTTCGTGTATGAAAAATTATGAGCTTTTACACATATTTCCGAGACAGGGGAGAAAAAGGGACATGAATGGTTTCGTTCATGACAAATTTGAAGGTGTTACACCTCTGAAAATTTAGTTCACCTTAAAATACCGGTACATCGTGAAAACAGAGGTTCAGAAATAAAAATATTCGTTTGAAAATTAATAGAAAAGAAAAACATTTTGATAGGGGGATGGTGGAAGGCATTGAATTTAAAACTACTATAATTTCAGCAGGTTTGAGTCGGTAATCAGAAGTGTGAGAAAGGAAATATTATCCTGAACTTTATCATCTCACACTGTATAGCTTTTGTATAGTTTAATAAATTTACCAATACAAATCTATATCACAGTAGATTCTCAATAACAGAAGTTACAATTAATTAATCTGTATGTAATTACCAATAACTCTTTTGCATTACTATCCATACATCTAACATTTTTTTTTAAAAAGCAATTTCAAAAACTAAATTGTACAGACTTAGCTTATTTAGATTTTGTTCTCAGCGAGTCTAGCAAGATGTTAAAACCATATTGTAATTGGGAAAAATTTAGAAAACCAAAATAAATCACACATTTTTATATGATTAGTCTGGGAATAAGATATGTTTTCCAGGGAATGAAAGAGACACAGACGTGTTGGGTTGAGACACCATGAGAAACATAAACACAGGAAGCACATCATTTCCCTAACAATGGAACTATTATTGAGGTGCTTTTCTCACCCTTGATTAAATTACTTGTACAATTAGGATTATGTTTATGAACCAAAAATATTAAACCTCCTTTTCATATATTCTCATTCCTACATTAAAACTATTGACAGCTGACCCTAACCACTGCAGGATTCATCTACTCCCCATTTAAGATTGAAGCTTCTGTACAGTTGGCTCCGTTCCCACTAACACTACCCAGCATTAATAATATTGGCTTAGAGTGATTGAGATACTATCATCATGAAATGTACTGTATTGTGTGAGTAGGGTGGAGATTGGAATTGCTTAAATGCCTTCGCAGGCAATGTTCAAGATAATAATGAGATTGGTTCCAAGCATTTTCACGTTGCAATTTATCAATATAAATTGAAAGGATGGATGGGACTCTTCAGCCTTGGTCGGCAACCCTCCTAGGGGAGTAAACCTTATACAAAGTGTTTCTGCTAACCTAAGGGTGAAGCAGGTTGGTGGGTGGACTAGCCACCCACCACTGTTGAAAAAATAGAGCTAAAATGGTACATAGAGGGCCTCTTAGTCAGACGGACCCTAAGTTTTGAGTGGTCAAGCCTATAAGTCCTTGAATAAACTGGCACGGGTTGTCCTTCTCACAGGAGACAGGTTCGCTTGGGAGCATTTTGTGCATGACTACCCTCATAAAGGGGAGTACAGTGTCCAGCAATAGACAGATATAAATTAAAAGTATTTATAAATATTTCAAGGGAACCAATATCAGTAGAGTTGAGTCAAATTCCTAAAAATAAAGCGCCTTTATTTCTGTATATCTTTAACATCTCCAATTTTCACTGGCTATGGGTTGAGGGATACAGAGAAGATATGAAGGAGTGTGGATGAGAGTGGAAACACTAAAACATAAATGCAGGGTCATTGGTAAGTTCTATTAACTAACACCAGAGGGATATGATACTGAGCCCTTCAGTTTTTGGAATTCTGGATCATGACTATAATTTGAATAGCAAACGACGGACTTGTCTTTCATAAACTGCATTATATTCCTGCAAACTGAAAAGCATATATCTCTCGTGGTGTGTTTCTATCTCAGCATCTTTAATTAGCTAGGGATGTAGACTTCATTAAGTAAAAAATATAGGGCAGAGCAAGCTTGTCAAAAATATTGTCTGTTGTGGTTCTCCATGGCAGTGAGCGTTTCCCTCTGTTAGTCTGTAGCGTTGATCTCGACTATGTTACACCTACTACTCCTTGTACACAAATATCTCAACCAGTGCACGGAGAAAAAAAGTCTGATTTCACTTGCCTCACTTTTTTTAGAACTTTGGTAGCATCAGCAGCGGCAGCAGAAGGAGAAGAGGAAGAGGAAGCGCCCCTGAGAACATTTACAGACGCCAGCAGAAGGCTAATATTAGCTAGAGCGGTTATTTCTTTAAGACTACTTAGTCTACAGGAAGAGAAAGAATATTGGTTGAGAAGTTAATGAGTCAAAGCTGCTAGGCTGGGCCTCATTCCCTCAGCGTTAGCGTCAAAAACAGAAAAAGAAACATGAGAAGGATCTGGTACTGGTCAGAGGCAAAGTAAGATTAAAACAAGGACAGGGACTCGGAACATAGTAACTGAGACAGAGATAAGATTACGGTCCCCTGCTTCCGATGTGCAAGAAGAGAGGACAATAGTCAGTACAAGACGTAGCGCGGTAGGTTGGTGATATGCTCTAGTCAACCTATACATGTTCATCCAAATGAAATAGTCAGTATTTCTTGGTTCCTGTCTTGATAATGATGCTTGCAATTATGATTCTATGTTTCGCTAAATACTGGTTCAAAATGGAAGGGAGCATACAGTAAGGGTTACATTGACTACTCGGGAATGTTAGGGGAAGAAATTAATTTATACTATTTAACTGTCTGAAAATAAAGAATAATATGTGAACATAACAGGGAATTGTGAACCTCTGTTTCCTTGTTTTTCATTCAATGAGAAATTGTGTAAATAACAATTCAAGTTGGTTGAAAAGTCTCAAGCTCGGTGGTAATCCACAGCCCGTTTTCTAAAACCCAGTTACAAATACAAATGTAGATATGTCTTGGAATAAAAACGATAAGATTTACATGAATATGATATTATTTTCATAAAGGAAGAAAAGGAAATATAATTTGATTAATAGAAAGTATAACACATCAAATGATATCTACCTCTTTGTAAAAATGTATAGCCTCACCCTCACATACTGTACCAGGTATCTCAAAAGAACTAACTCGGGCATCACCTAACCTACCCGCCCCTTGAAAATCCCCTTTGTAGATGACCCAAAGAGTGACATAGATGCCCCTCGTATAGTCTACAAACAGAAAACTGTGTCTAGGGAATATCCCTCGGTTTCTTTATTGCAAGGATATTTTCTAATATTTGTCTACATTTGTGCAGCATTTATCAAGGTCAGTATGAATCAAGAGTCCTAGTATTTTGGCGTTAATGTTATTTTCTGGACCCCCTTCTCCCTCATGATTTTAGTTTTGAGATTTTAAGAAGTGCGCCCCACTGGTTTGGCGATTTTAAGACCCGTCGCCCTATTTCTTTTTACATATTAAGACCTTTCGTGCCATTTAGGTGTTCATTTATCCTGGCGAGCGATAGTGAGCCTGTAATTTAGGAGGGATTTTTCTACCAAAAAAAAAATACAAATTTATCTGGGAGTGAATTTTTAACCTTGCTGGGGGTCTAGGGAGCAAAATATAAACGTCCCCCTAAGACATTCCTTTGAAACATAATATATATATCAGATAAATAGTAGACATGACTAGAATTAAAATCAATAATACCTGGAACAACTGTGTCATCATCTTTTGGGCCAACTATACTCTTTGTGAAAACACATGTATCAAAAACATACAGCTCCTGACAGGAAAGTTTGAAACAAATTTACTGAAAGCATTCAAGAAGTTCTCAGCACGAGTTCTTGGCACTACCCACTACTAAAGGCGAGATACTTTGAATACGGAGACTGGGCAGCTTTAGGGTGGTCAAATACTTAAATGCTTATCATGGAAGTTGATATGGCGATTGTTTATAACCTGAATCTAACCATCAATTGTTTATATTAATAAAACTCTTTACCAAAGTTATATTATTGAATATACTGGCATCTAAATATTGTAATTCAAGGATAGGTGGGTTGTAGCAGCCAAACTACATTGGGTCACTGTCTTATCCAATGGGACGGGGTTCGCTTTCGTCTTCCCTGTCTGATATTCAATGAATAAAAAGAGGAGAGAGATCCCATTTGCATTGAATATGACCATGTCCCAAAACCTCTGAGCAGCTGTCCAGTTTCCATATCCCGAAGGACCTCCACAAAATTCAACCTGACAGGGAAGAAGAAGAATATAAAGAAGATGAACCTGAAGGGAGACTAGGCCAACAGGAGGTCAGCAACTCCAAGAAGAATAGGAGAAGATGTAAAAGAAGAATGAGAGGAGGAGGAATAGTGGAAGACCAAAGGGACAATACACCAGAAACTTACGGATTGACAATTTGACCCGGTGCGGACCCCGTGGCCTGCATTCTGATAACCTCCTGCACGTTGTCCTGGGAGTAGAGGTTGAAGGGACTGTTGTACTGCTTGTTGACCAGTCCTCCACCGCCTCCGGGGGAACCAGCGGCCACAGAAATCACCGGGGACGGCGCCTGGAACTGCGGTTGTTGGATGGCCGTGCTTAAGGAGGTCTGGGTCTGTGAGATGTGTTGCAGAGAGCCGGTTACCTAAAGGAGAATGGTGGGTTGGGTGGGGAGAGAAAGCGAGCATTAATTACGGCACCTATATGGCATTCTTTTACTCATAATTCTTGATTATGTTTAGTTTTGTTCTTCGTACATTCGGTTTCATTTGATTTTTTGCTTTGCTTAAGATCTGGGTCTGTGAGGTGTGTTGCAGGGTGCCGATCACTAAAGGGATATTGGTAGGTCGGACAGGGGAAGAAAAGCAAGTATTTTTAACGACACCTTGACATTATTTTAGTTGTTATTGTTGGTGTGTCTTTGTTATTCTTGTTTATTTTCTGATCATATTTATTTGTTGTTCATACTTTCGGTAATTTTGTTTTATTGTTTAGATTTTATCGTTTAGCTGTTTTGGATGTGTTGATGTGCCAGTAATCTGAAGATGGTTGAATTTGTGGTTTGGGAAAATAAGTACGCATTACCAACGGCACCTGCTCGTCGATTTTTATCTTTGTTGCTTGGGTTTCTTTGTAATGCTTATGTATTTTTTATTCCCACATCATTGTTATTCATGAAGATTAGTGGGTTGGTGGTGGGTGTGGGGAACAGAAAGGAAGAGGAGACGAGAATGTACCAAACGGAATTGCCTCATCTAGTTTGTTCTTCAATTCTATTAGCGATAATTTGTTCTTATTTGTCTGTGTTATATTTATTACTCTGCTATTCTACTTTATGTGTCACTATTATTAATGTACTCTTCTTAATTTTTGCTATGGATATAAATGTGCTACTGTTTTTCTCCATGCTTTTTTTTTTTTTTTTTTTTTTTTTTTTTTTTATGCGTGAGTGTCCGTTTGTAATGATATATAGCTTTGAGGGGAGGTAAATAGAAAGAAAATTAGTTCTGTTCTTATGAAGGAGGGCCATATGAGAATCGAAAAAATTTGTTATATGGAAAATAAAATAAAACATAATTTTGTATAGGATAAATACTGAATAAGTATCTAATAATAATAATAATAATAATAATAATGTTAATAATACATAAATCATATACAGTACAAATACTTAAAATTAATGTAAAGCATATTTACAGAGACAACTGAAAACATGAATTGATACTGAAAAAAATTAAGTAAACCAATTGAAAATACTATTATTTCTATGACTGTCAAACAATATAGATATAGAAAAATATATACATCTGAATATAACTTAGACAAAATCACGGATGCCACAAGGCTACTCTAAAAAGTGCTTCTAAAAGTAAACACAAGCGAGCATATTTGGAGACAGGGAGGAACAGCCACTTATAAAAAGTATGTGAATCAATTATCAGTGTACAAACATATCCATTGAGAATAAATTATGTTTGAAAGGGTGTATATAATAAATAATATGTATGCTTCTAATTTGATCATTGTATAGTTATATGTATAAACCAATCCCAGTGGTATTATCTGCACACTAAAAACAAATATGAGATCCACGATGTTTTAAGAGTAACTGTTCCGTCATGCCCACACAGTCGAGTCATGTAGCAGTGGGTGGGGGGTTGGTCATGCATAGCGGGGATGGGTGGGTAGGGGGTTGTGTGGATGTGGGTGAGTGTGGATGTGTGGGCGTGTAGCTGGAATGATGATGATGATGTGTTCTGTTAGATCAGTGGTTTGGCGACGTGAGTTCCGGTTTCAACTTTTGTTCTCAATCGCATGACACCGACTTTGGATGTATTCTAGCTACCCCCAGACGATCTTATGCGACTAAGGAAGGACCTGGCAGAGATGGATGGTCATAGAGGTAGTCTGAATTGTTATATTATGTTCTAAGTTGAGAAAAATCGTCTGGCAGTAGCAATAGTAAAGTACAGATATCTAAGAAGGACCTGGCAGAGACAGAGGGTTATAGAGGTAGTCTGAAGTCTTAATTGTTTTCCAAAGTTGAGAAAAATCGCCTGGCAGTAGCAATAAGAAAGCATGGAGCTTGTTGTTATCACAATCAAGCCTTGCTTGTTTTAGTAAAATCGCCTTGCATTATTAAAACCTAAGCAGAAATATATGTCACTGGGCTGAAGGGGTTAACTGTCATGGAGTATAATATTACCAAATTACTACACCCCACCCTCAAGGTATGACAGAGGAGACTCATAACCCCGTTACCTGGTGGCGCTGGCAGGTAAGAGAGAGTTACAAGCAGTTACAAGGAATATTAGTATCTCATAGACTTTGCGGCCCATTCCGGGGAGACAATCAATGTGGAAAGGGGCGATTGTGTAGTGCACTACACTTATTGCAGACTGTGCAAAAAACTATCCACTCTCTTCTTGAATCGCTCTACTGAAGAAATGTTTGCAACTGAGGGAAGTTTGTTCCAGATAGAACAAATCTTCTATGTGGAGAGAGAGAGAGAGAGAGAGACTTGAACAGAAGAACCTACAGTAGATGAATATTACAATTAGACTATATGACCATACTCTTGTGAGATATAATTGAATCACAAATTTATGAGCAGAGAGAGAGAGAGAGAGTAGAGCAAAGCAGGGCACCGTTAGACTTCCCACTACTGTCGGCTGTCACCTAACATCTATTTCTAGGTCCAGTGGTCAGGTCATCCGTCAGGCTATTTTCTCCTGACCCACATGACTTTATTACATCACTGGGAAAGGAGGTTGAGGGGCTTGATTCTCGGTCAGATGGGGTACTAAGGAGGTTGAGGGGCCTGATTCTCGGTCAGATGGGGTACTAAGGAGGTTGAGGGGCCTGATTCTTGGTCAGATGGGGTACTAAGGAGGTTGAGGGGCCTGATTCTCGGTCAGATGGGGTACTAAGGAGGTTGAGGGGCCTGATTCTCGGTCAGATGGGGTACTAAGGAGGTTGAGGGGCCTGATTATCGGTCAGATGGGGTACTAAGGAGGTTGAGGGGCCTGATTCTCGGTCAGATGGGGTACTAAGAATCGTGTCGTTAAGGGGAGATGAGCGTATTTATTTATTCATTTATGTATCTTATATTATTTTATTAGTTTCTTCCCTAGACCTAGATCTATATCAACTGTTTATATCTCGAATTTAATTATATCTTCTGGTACCTACTGTATAAATAAGATTAAAAGGGGAACATAGGATTCAAAGGCTTTTAAAATGTGTTGTGGTAGTGATACAGTGTTGTGTTGAGATGGTGTGGTTGTGGTAGTGAGATGGTGTGGTTATGGTGAGATGTTGGGGTTATGGTGAGATGTTGGGATTGTGATGAGATATTGAGGTTGTGGTGAGATGTTGTGGTTGTGGTAGTGAGATGTTGTGGTCGTGGTGAGATATTGTGGTTGTGATGAGATATTGTGGTGGTGGTCTCCAGCAAAGTCTTTGGCTGGATAAGGTTATTATTCTGGGTAATTTATCCTGAACACTCTGTGGCGGAGATTTAAAGGAGGGGTGGAGAGAAGGATAATCAACTGGACCACTTACCCGTTCCGGGTTATGAGGAAGTTCATAAAAACATTGAAATATAGCAGAAAATAAGGCATTGTGAGATATTATGGATAGAGATAATGAAGATTTTTTTTTTGTATATTTATGAGAATGTTTCAAATCCACTTTATCTTGTATTTATGCTTAATAATGTTGTCAACGGAATGGGCTTCCCGATAGCTGCAAAGGAAATGAACTTCTTTATAAACAAAAAACTCGCAAGCGGTCAATTTTTAGGTAAGGAGAAAGAGAGGGGGATTGAAGACACACCAAATGAACAATTCACAATAAATTTAAGTTGGTTGCTATGATTTAGATAGTACAACTTTAATGTGGTTCACTCATAACAAAATCTGCCCAACAACATTTCATTCACAACTATAGAATTAAAACAAAAAATATATATATATGTCTTGTTCCTATTGGTAAATTTAAGAGGTGATCAATTTGAAGGTAAATACGGGGAAGAGCAAGGTTATGGTCTTCGAAAGGGGTGAAGTCACAGAGTGTGAGGTGAAGCTGAACGGTCAGGCTATGGAGATCGTCAACTCTTTTAAGTATCTGGGCAGTGTGTTGAGTAAAGATGGGACTATGGATGAAGAGGTGCGGGAGAGGGTACAACAGGGGAAGAGGGTAGTAGGAACGCTAAAAGCAGTAACAAGAAATAGGGTGGTCAGTATGGAAGTGAAGAAGTCCTTGCATGACAGTGTGGTAATCCCGACACTGACTTACGGAAGCGAAGCATGGACGTTGGTTGAGAGACTCAGACCAAGAGTGAGAGCAGTGGAAATGAATTACTTAAGGAGTGCGTGCGGAGTTACATGGAGGGATAGACAGACTAATGAGGAAGTAAGAAGGAGGTGTGGTGTGGAGGTAGATGTGCTGGAAAGTGTGAAAAGGAACAACTTGAGATGGTTCGGCCATATGGAACGTATGGAAAGCGAGAGAATGACTAAGAGGGTGTATGAGAGCGAGGTGGAGGGACAGAGGGGGAGAGGTAGACCGAATATGAGGTGGAAGGATGGAGTGAGGAAGTACATGAACGAAGGTGGTGCTGGTTGGGGGGAGGGGCGTCAACTGACTGGGGACAGAGGTGCATGGGGGCGGTTCGTTCGTGGCCACCCCTTCGGGGATCACGGCGTCAGGCAATAGATAGATAGATAGATCATAGCAAAATAATATATTAAGTATATACAGCCTATGATTTTATTTTTTATTTTTAAAGTTGGTAAACTGGTATATCATGAAATCCATCATAATAACTTGTTATATTGGTAAAAGGGAGGCTCTAACTAATATGTTCAAAATATTAAGGGACAGAGCTATTGATAATAAAGAAAATCGGATAATATGTCCTTCGTTCTGTTATCCAAAATAAATATTTTCCTCATAAAGTGGCAGCAGTGGGATTCAACAAATTCCAACTTTCTGCCTGATATTTTCACCGCAATTTACAGTCATATGAATGTTGACTTTTGGTATCAAGTAGTGGAATATCTAAGAGTAGTCTAAAATTGACAGCCCATTTGCTCTAGCCCATTTTGAGTTTTGGAAGTTAGGGGTTACAATATATGGCCCACCTATAATGAATGAGCTATAGATTCACATGGCCTACATACACACATACTCACACATATGTACACACACCATAGGACACACTTAAGGAGGCTGAACCTTCGCTGAGCCCAGATATAAAAATTTCGAATTTTTGTGTTCTTGCTCTACAATGCTTCTTTCAACATAGGAGAATAGCATAGGAAGGAACAAAAAAACATATCGCATCCATAACTCCCCGGGCCGGGGGTTCGGCCTCGACCCCCGAAAAACTAAAAACAAATCTTTCAGCCACCCAAAAAATTTGTTTGTGTCTGTAGTCTAAAGGGCTGCTGTAAGCAATAGAAATAATCATATGAGGGCATAAACACCCATATGACATCCCTAGGGCCCCCTTGGGGGTGCCCCAAAATCATGGATTTTGGTAAAAACAAATCTAAAAATAATTCTACAATGTTTTCCCCTGATGAAAATGTTGTTTAGTTGGTCATTAATCTCGATCTTCTATGTTGCACGCTATGGTAGAAAACGTTTTCTAAGGAGGACTAACTATCTTATCTCTCCAAAATTGTACCTTTGTGTGTGAAAATATTTGATTTTAGCTTGCCAGAGATCCTATTTTGGCACTTACGAGATCATCTACTTTTGTGTTTATTGCTCAAATTCATTCCCCTTCTACACACTACATATAGGACTATATAGCAACTGGAAAATGCAGAAATAATGGCATTATCTCACATATTTTTCAAGATTCGACATTGTTTAGGTTGAAATGTTGGCTAAAAAAAACATATATATATATTATATAGTTTTTTCAGCCCCTTCTATTATGCAATATGGTACAACTAGTGCATTTTCTTGTAGGGGATGCAGGTAGAATACGCCATGCAAAAATTGCGGGAAATTTGAACAATTTTGAGTGAGATGATTTTACAAATATTTAAATTAAATTCTGCGCTTGCACGCGCACATAGAGAGCTGATTTTTTTTTCAGCGAGTCTTAGTATTTCCATTGGCAATAAGATGGTATACTTGAAGAAAAACACTATCTCTTATACAGGCTGACTTGGGGGTCAAGACTTCAGCCTCCCCTTTTCACTAATGTTCTCAATCCTAACCAACTATCAAAACATTTCTGGAAATGTATATTCGAATTCACAGTTGAGTAGGTACGTTCGTATGTGATTTCACACACACACACACACACACACACACACACATACACAACAAAACAATAATATTTACATTTAGTTTTAGGTTAGTATTTATGGAGAAGGTAAATAACACAATGAAAACAAACACACACACACACACACGTTAAGCACCACACACACACACCACCACAACACAACCCACAACACCACAACATCACACAACAACACACCACCAACCCACAACACCACAACATCACACAACAACACACCGCCAACCCACAACACCACAACATCACACAACAACACACCACCAACACCACAACATAACCACTCATCACCACCAAACAGCTGGATAAGGGGAGTTTTTTGTATATATACTTTTAGTTTTGCTTTTGCTGGACCCCCTTCTCCCTCATGCTTAGCTCCATTTGTTTTGAGATTATAAGACGTTCGCCCCATTACTTTGGCGACTTTAATACTTTTAGCCCCCTTTCTTAGGTGTCGATTTTTTTCCTGGCGAGCGATTGCGAGCCTGTAATTTAGGAGGGACCAACTTTTTTCTACGGATACATGTACAAACTTATCCCAATGGGGGCTTGTGGGTATGTTTTTAAGTTTGATAAGGGTTTAGGGAGCAAGCTAAAAGCCTCCCTTCAAAGGCACCTCAAAACGCAATCACAGACTGAAAACACAACCATAGACAGACGAAAATAGAGACGTAGAAATGAAGGGGAAACTGATGACAAGGAGGCATAGTATATAACACACAGTAGAAGAGGGAAAGGCGAGAATGGATAAAGATGTGGAGAACCACCGCAGATAAATGTTCAGAATTGTTAAGGCGGATTCACAAAAGCGCTGTTTTCGGTCATTTTCTCGGCAACTTCTATATCAAAATTCTATAAGATTTTAGATAATTTAAGAATATTTACTTCTGTCTATACCCTGTTCATTATAGGTAGGCTAGAAATCTTTACTCTTAACCTCTGTTACTCAAAAAGGACTAGAGTAATCGAGTTCATATTTCTACCAATTGGGAAGAGTCAGCTAAGATATATGCGCAGAAAATTGCAGCTCATTTTCTTTAGCCCTTTTTGTATTACAGAGAATATAGGTAACGATTTTTGGGTTACCCTTAATGAACAGGGTAGTGACAGTACTCTTTTAAAGTTGCTTACGAATGAAGGCAAGTAAGAAATGCTCATTTCTATTAAGGCAAAGTAGCCTAGAAATATAGGCAGAAAGAATCACAGATAAAAAAAATCCGGATGTACTGAAGCGCTTATGTGCTTCGTTGTCTATGCATTCTAGTTATTTTGTTTTTTCCCAGCTGATGGTAAATTGCTATCTTGCCATCCTGATTACTCGGTTATTGCCAAGATTTAGTAGCGCAATGTGTTGCTAATTATGAAAACATGGCCTTAATATGACACAGAGGCATAGCAGTACCATAATTTTTCCATTAAGAATCGATAAATCATATGCTAAGAGATTAAATTTACCGCCAGCTGGGGAAAAAAATACAGACTTTAGTAATCATCAATCAAGCAAGCAAACCCATGCCACAAGCCACCACACAAGCTGGCACTCCAAGGGTACAGTGCCAGCCAATTCCGTGAGCACTCAACCCACACTTACCAATTTAGAAAACAGCAAGGGTGCCAGGGGAAGAGAACACAATCAAAAGCTATGAATCAGTCTCGTAAACAAATAAACAACAACAAAATAAATGAAAATAACAATGTGTGAACTGAAATGGCGATTGGGAGGTTTTCTATATATTTGTTTTTGTTTTATTATTTTGTATTATTTTTCTATTGTTTTACACTTGACGGCGAAGGACAAGAGCTTAACCCTTTCAGTACCGGTGACGTTTTTTTTTTTTTTTTTTTTTTTTATTACAGCTATGTTTAAACGATTTTATGAAGATTAGGAAGAATATTTGGTAGCTAAAAGGATTAATGGAGAGTCTGTAGCCTTTTAATGGGTAGACGTCCTTCCAAAGCTGAATAAAATCGTCCAATAGTTGCCAGAATATAATGAAAAGAACGTCACCGGTACTGAATTGGTTAAAGGCGGTGTTACACGAGCACTTTCTCCGTCATTTTTGGGGGTCAATTGCAGTTTGGTAGCTTCAAAAGTTAAGTTTTATCATAAATCAGCCACTTAATATAATCTATCCCAAGTCTACTTTATGATGCCAATGCAAAAAAGAAAAACAAATATTGCACACAAAAACACTTGCTTATCGAAAATTGACGGAAAAAGCGCTCGTGTGACACTGGCTTAGATAAGACTAATAATGCGATTGTACAGTCTCGTTCAAAAATTATTACACCTACTTAAATTTGACTGTATTATTCTCTTCCATTTTAGCCATAGCTTCTCGACAGCAGTCTTTCAGATTTGATAAACATACAAGTTTCTGTCGTGTATTTTGAAACGTAATGTATTCTAGCAATGAATGATAAAATAATGTTTATTTATTGGATGTGTGTGGTGATATTTAAGCATGCCCGTACATTAAAATTGCCTTGCACAAATCCACGAAAACATGTGATTGTGTTAAGTGGATAAATTTATAATTAGGATTTAGAAAAGCGTCAAATAACCCAGAGTTAAATATTAATTTAGCTATCATTTCGGGTTACCGATCAGCGTTACGAGTGAGATGTTAAAGTTAGTTCATAAACCCCTTGAAGATTATGACGCATTTTGACAGTTTATGTTGGCAATCAATGGACGATAGCTTAGGAAAGATCGTTGGGAAATATAAGGGTGAAAACGATATCAATTAATCCTCTGACTTCAATATGTCCTTCCAAATCAAAATAATCGTCTATTGATAGCCAGAAAACAGAAGAGAAATGCGTCATCATATCTTGAAAGGGTTGAGAAACAAAAAACGTCTTGCCCTTCGCCGACTCAGCTATCTATCGTCTTGGTGGCTAAATGGCTAATATAACAAGAACCAAGGGATATAATTATAAAAACTAGATAGTGCGAAAACAGATTTGAGAATACGGCAACGTGAAATGAGGTTCAAAATATATGTAAACAAAAAGGAAAAACTTTATAAAATATTCCACGTAAGTTAAAAGGCTGATGAATCTTCGAACAAAAATAATGATTAGAACAAGAAAGGGAGAAAACCATGAAAACACATACACACGGTTTAATGAAGGAAAGACAGATTCAAAATAATTTTAGACGTGGTTTATGTACTGTAAAGCTTAAAAGCAAAAATCGCGACGCACTTGTTTGCATGATTATCGAACGCAAACGAAACAATACACTGTTTCACCATAGGTCTAATTGGTCTAGATTTAATTTGGCTCTTTCTCTCTCTTTTTCAACTTTGGAGGAGACACTTGTTTCAGGCAGCTTTGCCTTTTGGAAAATAACGTCCCGAAAGGGTCACTTTAAATACAAATTAATATTTATTTATTTAATTTACTACGAAAGGGCTTTCCTATGTTGAATAAAATAGTCTGGTGGCGGCAGAGGTGTTCATCGTACAGAAAGGTATTAACGCCTTCCCCAAGCTTCTTGATAACTTACAATAAGTTGCCTGGATTTAGTTAGAATAAAGTTAAAGAGTCTGGTTAAAATCGTCTGATAACAGCCTAGTAGGAATTATGAAATCAATAAGTGGATTTTAAAAGTATGCAAGATAATTTTCAACTCTTTCTCATGTACAGATAGTTCGTAAGCTGAATGAAAACGCGCAACAACAAAAATCGTCATTGTGCAAGAATATTTAATAAGATTAAGTAATTTTAATATTATTCTACCTAACATTAGACGGTATTACTAAGCTTAGGAAGAACCTCTAGAAATCAAAATAGTCAATACTATTGTTTTCAACTTCTGTAGGTTCACATTAAATTACGTAAAACTGCCTAATGATAGCCATAATATAATGTAAAAAACGCCATGCTACTGTAAAAATGCTTAATCGGGTTTAAACCAAGTGTCAATATGGTGGAGAGTGGCAGGTGACAGCGTTTTTTTTTTTTTTTTTTTTTTTTTATCCGCGAAATTTGGCAAGTGAGCATTTGTTTTTAGTCATTAAATCGTACAGCTAACTGATCTATGAATTGGCCACTTGTGAGTTTCGGGCAATATGGAAGTTGGACTTGTCGATATCAATATTTAGCAGAATTTCAGGCCAGAACATGGATTTAGTGCATATCTAAATACATAAAGCCAAATTCAACCAACTATCTGTCCATCATAGACCTACATCAGTATTATATTAATGCTGAGTTTCGATGTTTACGGCTCCAACTTCTTTATAGCGTAAAACTCGCAAGTGGTCAATTGCTGATCCTTCTTCCTCCCTTCCTTAAACCGCTCATGATATTTTTAGGTTGGCTACTCATTTCCTGACTTACTACAATGTTATCAATTTATACTGTAGCGTAGGTAACATAAGCGAGTAGGTAGCCAATCAATCTTTCTTATAGGGTAAATAATAGAGGATTTACAAGCGAGTTCTGTGGCAGTGTTCGGTCCTAATTTGAACACCCTACTTTGAATACATTTCGCGGACGTCAAATGGCTATATTATATGAGGTCCAAGAACGTGCCTATGATTCCTCAGGTGCTAATCAATACAGGTAGTGACGAAGAGGTGATTGCTCTACGTATGTTAAATCTCTCGGTTTGTATATTTACCCGTGATACCTACAGTATGTAGTGAGCATAAATACTGGAAGTAAAGAAGGGTTAATCGGCAAACAGTATTTCAGACCCCTCGGTTTGTTTATTTACCTGTGATACCTGTAGTGAGAATAAATACAGGTAGTGAGAAAGCTGATGGGTGTGTATACGATATCTTAGATCCCATAACTTGTATATTTACCTGTTATGGCTCGGGTAAAAACAAATGCAGGTAGTGAAAACGGGGTGATTGCTATACAATATTTCGGATCCCATAATTTGTATATTTACCTTTGATGCCCCGGTTCTGATTGATTGTCTCTGGCGAAAGGGTTATAGGATTTGAGATAGTGTTCGGCTCTAACCACTTTGAATAAACGCACAATTCCGTGAATCGCTGATGGTTACATAAGAGGTTTACGGACATTCCTGACAAGGGACTGGAGTTCTCTAAAATAGGCTCCAGTCCTGACGCTATTATTGGATTACAGTGTCCTATTCTATTTAACTAGTATTCCTGAATAGTTGTCTGTATAGTCACCTGCGATTCTTCGAGTTAGAGTGATTGGTATTGACGAAGGAGTAACAGGGGGTGTATACAGTATGTCAGATCCCTTGGTTTGGACACTCTCGCTCCCCTGGTATGAATAACACTGAGGGATTACACGAGGGGTCTACCTGGGTCTTGGTTCTTAGCCAGTTACCCCTCAACCCCCCCCCCCCCCCGTTTTCTTTATCTTGTCCCCTCACCTTCTATACCCCCCTTTTTCCCCTCCCCACAATCTCTCTATTCCTTTCCCCTTGTTCGACTCTCACCTCACCTCAATCTCCCTCCTCCCCCTTCCTTCTTCTCTCCTTCTCTTCTCTCCTTATCCTCTTCTTCTTTAGCTGCCCTCACCTAAATATCCCCCCCCCCCCTTCTCTTCTTTCCTCTCCTTCCTCTTTTTCTCCATCTCCAGTCCCCTCCCCCCTTTCTTCTCCCCTTCTTTTCTACCACTTTCCTCCTACATCTCTCCCCTCACCTCCACGTCACTCCCCTCTTCCCCTAACTTTCCACCTTCGCTTCCCCTACTGGCTTCAGATCCACCTTCCCCTCTCCTTCCAATTTCCTGTTATGCTCTTTGCACTCTACCAATTTAATATTTCCCTTCCATCTCTCTCTCTCTCTCTCTCTCTCTCTCTCTCTCTCTCTCTCTCTCTCTCTCTCTCTCTCTCTCTGTCTTTGCTCATTCCTCCAACTATATTCCCCCCATCTCCAGCCTTCATTCCCCCTTTGTCTCTTCCGTCCAAGTTAACTATTGTTTAAGTATCCCTTCATCACTTAAATTTCATCTTTTAAGCCGGTGCCACACGAGCGCTTTTTCCTCCACCTTCTATCCTCCGTCTCATCTAGGCCATAGCTATCCTTCCATTCCTTCCGCTCCACCTCCACTCTCGCCTACCCTTAGAAAGACATAGTAGACATCCACGACATGGTATGCATAATGGTTTATGACTGTAGGCATGCAATATGGCTTCTTTTTCTTCTTCTTGACTCCATTGGCCCCCTACAAGTGACGCCATACACACTCCCCATAATTATACTGTACATTCTTGGATCCCTGCCACCACCACACTCCCTGATAGGCTGTTGTCTAATCTCTGCCCCCTATACTCTGCCACCCACTCACTCTCACTCTCTCTCTCTCTCTCTCTGGAGTGGTGGGTGGGGAGAGAACCTTCTGCTTTGCTATCCTTACCTTCCACTTTGTAGCAAATTCTATGTTAGCATTAAGTCGGAACTGTCTAGTAATAAAAGCAAGGTCTGTGCAGTCTGTGTATCAATGTAACTCTATGTAAAAAAAAAATCTCTCTCTCTCTCTCTAACCCTGCCACCCGCTGCCTCTACTCCTCTCTCATTCTCCTTACGTATGATTCACCTAAATTATGTGAGGTTAATGTTCTCCCTATTTAGTCACCCTGCCTACTTCAACAATATCCATGTCTGATTTACTGTATGTCGTATTCACTAAGCTCTATCCTACATCTGTTTCATTCATCCTGTAGATATCCTTGTCACCCTACACATGTCTGACTCACCCTGCCAATAATGAATTCAAAATGTCTATGTCTGATCTACCCTGCCCATTTCTACTCTGCCATTTCAATATTTATTTCTCATTGGCAGTTTTTATGTTCGCTGTTCACTCTATTTACCTCACCTTCACCATTTGTACGGGTTTCACTTTCACTTACACTTTCAACTGTTATCACTTAGCTAATTAATCTGTTCACCGTTGCATTTCTTTGTCTCTTTCTTGTTCCGTTACACCCCTTTTCTCACCCTACTCGCTTCTCTTTCAGTCTGCTGTCGACTGTGCCCCTCTGTTAATCTGTCTATGCTACTCACTGTCCCATTCTGCCCATCCCAGTCGGCTACTCACTGTCCCATTCTGTTCATCTCTGCCTGTCACACACTGTCTCATTCTGACTGTCAACTACTGTCACTCTGTCTATCTCTGTATACCACCCACTGTCTCCCCCTATCCCTCCCGTTCTATGTTGAATAAATATTACAATTCTATAATCGTCCTGGGGTGTAAGGATATATCTCTACACTTTCTTCCTCCCTCTGACGTCAGGTGAGTTCTCGAGAGGCAGGAGATGAATCAGGAGTTTTGGCAGGGTTCACTGGACGTCACTCTACACTGCCCTTTAAGGAGGGTCACCGGCTTTTTTTTATCTTTCTCTCCTTTTCTCTCTTTCTCTGGCTTGTATCCATTCGGCCCCATTCAGCCAACTGTTCTAAGACGTTTATCCCCATCCAGGTGTCGATTTCTTCCTGGCGAGCGATAGCGAGCCAGCATTGTATGGAGAAATCCGGCTTCGCCGGAGAAATTTTTCTATCGAAAAATGTACAAATTTAGCTTGCTGTCAAAAATAAAATATATATATATATATATATATATGCTGGCTCGTTACAGCTCACCAGGAAAATATTGACACCTGGATGGGGGTAAACGTCTTAAAACAGTAGGCTGAATGGGGCCGAATGGATACAAGCCAAAGAGAGAGGGAGAGAAATAGAAAAAAAGCGAGGTGGGCCCCCTTAAATCAAGACTCAAAACTCAAGGGCTTGGCAGGCCGTCGAGATGGAAGTGTTGGCTAGTATGCAGCTCCTTGTGGGGGATAATAGTGATAAACACCCATCTCTTGTATTAACCTAAAGATTGGGGGAGGTCTTTCTTAGAATTTTTAAAACCCTCTACTGCCATCTGTTTTAAAGTACGATTACAAGTTGTCTCTTTTAATTACCCATCTGACAGTAACTTTTCCTCAAACATAACCTAATGGCTACTAGAAACTAAAAACCTTCTCCGAAATCCTAGAAAAATTAATCCCTTATTAATTTATATGTCTATGGTTACGAATAAGTTCCTTCCTGACCTTGATGAAGTAATCTTGAGGTAGTTTGATCTTAACTCAACATGAATATTCCTCGTTTGAATTACAAACTTTATGAATATGAAAAATACTTTCTAATACTAAAATAATTAGATAACGATCGTTGTACATAGATATAAAGACAATGTGATATAGTAAGCATATATTCCCAAAAGTCCTCCAAATCTAAGTCGTGTGTCGGTAGTTAATATACTGATAAGGAGATAGTCGTCCTCGGAAAAATCCCATGTATGTACTGTAGTGAACTAACGTGGGAAAAGAAAAAACTGAAGATTTGGGTGGTTTGGGGTAATATTATATTGCCAAAGTTGACTACTTACATATGATTTGCTACACTTCAAAGGAAACTACAGATGATTTGCTACACTTCAAAGGAAACACTATTAATGAACTTGAAGAAGACAATAACACTTAAAGCAACTACTGAACTATTCTATCTGGAGTCACTGTGACTGCCTAACTGCTACTAATCGTTTGCACACTTATTAACCCAATTCAGTGATGCTTGAACCATATTCGCCATCTAAGAATATACTTGAATAGTTCTTATTTGTATGCAACAAATCCTAACTATTTATTGTATACGGCATATCATAAACACGAGAAAAATATAATAACATGTCCGAAAGTGGTCAACTAAACACTGATTGGAACTTAACATTTTGAACTTTTGACCGTGAACATGTTAAACAAAAATAGGCAAGATAAAATAAATATCTGCAATTCTGATATCATCCTAATCCTTCGTCCACAACTCCCGCACATCATTCTTCCCATGAAGATATCAAAAGTCACAGAACTCGACTGAACCGAAACAATTAATGAGACCACCAACCAGTGTTCGGAGCTTCGATAACACCCAACCTCCGATCATTCGATACCACAGTTTTTAGTTTTGACTTCTTTTAGTTTTAAATATGAGAAATTTGGTAAATGTTAGATTATTTTATTCAGCTTTGGAAGGTCCTCTAGGTATCAAACGCGAAGATCACCTCTTGGTGAATTCCTTGAATCCCACAGGTGAATCTAAAGTTCAATAACTTCTAACGAAGATAAAACAGAGAGTGATGATTTGTGAACCAAATTGTTTAGAGATAACCATATATTTTGTATTGATTCGTTCATTAAGACGAACGGTATCTTGGTAGAGAAGCTTAGGAAGGAGGGCGTCAGTGATGTTTCTCCTGTTCTCCCGTCTGCAGCGTATCACTTCAGCCGTATAATCTGGGACAATAATCGCATTTTCTTCTTTACTTTCTTCCGTCGAATAGGAACATATCAGGGAGTGTCAGATGAAGTGGTAGTTATGTTAAAATGCTTAAAGATACAATATTTACCGAAGTTATGTTTAAGTGCTCAAAGATACAATGTCTACCGAAGTTATGTTTAAGTGCTAAAAGATACATTGTCTACTGAAGTTATGTTAAAGTGTTCAACGATACAATATTTACTCAAGTTATGGTTGTTTTCTATACGAGTGGCGTCTTGAAACATAACAGAAGGGGTTATCGTCGATCTCCAGTGTATGAGGAGCCACCAGCATATCCAGCGTCTGTTTAAAGGGACCACTAATAACACCATTTCCTGTTCGGTGAGCTATTTAGTGTATTATACGTTTAATCCTTAGATGATATTTTGCCTTTTCTAACATATTTGATTAATATTTTGTTTAGTAGAGTGGCGTACTTGATTATATTTGTTCAACCCAAACTTTCAGAATACACTAATATATATATATATATATATATATATATATATTGAGCATTTAATATGTAGGTAACCTGTCCTACCTTCTGAAGAATATTATTGAAAACGTTAATATAAGATAGATTGAATGCAACATGGAATTCAACTTTCCTACAAGGCTTAATGGGAACTTTTTTTATATTAGGTAATGGTAATCGATACGGTATTTCAAGAGGGCTTAGTTCACCGGGTGGCTTTGACGTTTGGGGCTACCTGAGAGTTATCTAGATTTGAGAGAGAGAGAGAGAGAGATTTACATAGATACACTAGCACCAAGAACCTATGATCCCAGCGAGGAGGTCAGGACTTATTTCTAGACTTACATAGATACACTGGCCACACAGATCTTACGATCCCTGCGAGGTGGCCAGGAGTTAATCCTCGTAGAGATAGCAACCCTCTCTAGGAGAGAGAGAGGGAGAGTATTATATGAGTTGCCAAGCGTGACAGTACGGTACTCATAATCGTTTTGCTCTACTAACCAAGATGTATCTGATGGGTTTTATATCAGCGTCTCCTTGGTTGAACTAATTGACTCCTTGCCACATAGCATCACCGGAGTATCAGAGTATTAGATTTCGATTTTCTAGAGACTATTTTTGACCCGTTCAGTACCGGTGCCGTGATTTTAACATTATTCTGCCTACCATTGGATGATATTATTTAGTTTAACAGGCTTCGAATTATCTTACTTCACCCTATTTACTACCTCAGATCCTTCTTAAACTGCACAAAATTGTCTAAATATACCTGTACAAATTTATCTCGAAGAGGGGTTTTGGATGTATTTTTAAAAGCTTGATGGAGGTCTTGGGAGAAAACTAAAAACAATATATGAATAAATGAAGAAAAACAATACTACTAAATACAACTCTCCCCGTATGGCGTTATCTGAGAAGTGGCACTGTGTCACCCACTTGGCACCGATGGCACTCGATCGTGCAGTGGGTTAGGGCGTCACTACTCTGGTCTGGGTGGTGGTCCCGCCTGTTGTGTATAGTCTGTGCGTTATAGTTAGGCCAGATATCTTGACCATTAACCTCTATAAGTAAAATACGTCTGGAGTACCTTAGCTAGTATTTCTACCGGTTGGGAAGAGTCAGCCAGGTAATAGCCCATTTGCTCTAGCCCTTTTTTAGTTACAGTGGTTAGGAGTCACGATTTTTTACCAATTCATAATGAATAGTTCATTGTAGTTTCGAATCCTGCTCAGAACCAGTTGAGGTTGTGAGGGAAATATTCGCCTACTAACGCCTAAGTCGTAATAAATATATGCATCCTAAGCCATACCGCTGTACACCACTACCACTATCTTCTGTATCACCTGTCCTCGTCCCTTTCTAATCGCTGAAACAGTTCCTCCTGGCTGAGAAATACAGATACAAGTCATATGAAAAGATAAAATGATGATTGAAGGAAATACGTCGAAAGCCACGGTGATGCAGGTATCGGTTTGCAGTATGTCATTGTTTACAAATCCGTAGCGGTATAATGTGAAGGAAATGCGTCGAAAGCCACGGTGACGCAGGTACCGGGTTTGCAGTACGTCATTGTTTATTAAATATCCGTAGTGGTGTAATGCGGGGTATAATCGATGGACCGCATTAGCAAGCATTGTCACCACCTTCTCTTCAGTCACCACTCTATTTAAAAAGGGGTTTTCTTGACTCCCTTCTCCTACATGCCCCATTAGTTTTGAGATTTCAAGATATTCGCCTCATTAGTTTAGCAATTTTGAGAGCCTTCGTGAGATTTATGTGTAGATTTTTCCTGGCGAGCAATAACGACCCTGCAATTTAGGAGGAATCGGCCTTTGGCCGAGGCATTTTCTACCGAAAAATGCACAAATCTATCTCGAAGGGGAGTCTCTGTTTTTTTTTTAAAGATTGATGGAGTTCTAGGGAGGAAACTAAAAAATAAAGATAAATAGACAAATATACAAAGAGCTCCCCTTAACAAATGTTGCCACCACCTCTTTTTTAATCACCACGGGACCTCTATTTAAACATATTTTAACCAAGATGGAATTTGGAACTGGGTTTCAATGCCAGACTATAACGAATTGGAGCTACTGTTTTTTCCGCGGATACATTTAAAATAATTCGCAGCTTGAATAAATGAGCTCAGATATTTTATTTGCGGCGCTTCAGATTTTTTTTTTTTTTTGTAGCTTGAATAGCCTATTTCCTTTTAAAAAATAATTGTACATATAACTTAAAATTTTAAATGTAGTTTTAATGTACTCAACATAATAAATGTATGTTAATAAACACGCAAAACATAGCATAAAAGAACCGCTGGTCTCACGCGTGGGGTTGGAGGAATTAGAAGGTCATGGGGAACACTGAACATATTATTGGGTGTGAGAAATTAACCCCTTGAGGATTATGACGCATTTTGGCAGTTTCTATTGGCTATCATTAGACAATTTTATGCAGTTTAGGAAAGACCTCTAGGAATCTGAGGGGTCAAAACCAACTCAATTATGCCTCAGACTCCCACAGCTCCATCCTAACCTGAATAAAATTGTCTAATGATAGCCAAACTGAACTGCCAAAACGCGTCATATACCTCTAGCGAATAAAGAGGACTGTGGTAAAAAAAGATGCGATGTATCAGTCTGTCACACACTTATACGGATCACTGTAGTATTATTTGGCCAGGTATAGTTCAGTCAACCATAAAAATTTGGTGACTCCCATATTCTTCATTATGCAAGTTTCTGTTATCTTGAATAAATACCAGTGGATAAATACACAGATTTGTTATCCCCTGAATGTTGGGGCTTGCACTGAAGGGTGAATGTAAAATCAAGGAAAAACTACTATAAATTTAGTGAATAAAAAGGATAATCATACATAATTTGACCCTGTGGTTTTGCTTGCATTATCAAAATATATGAGTTCCATGATTTTTTAGGAGTGGCTGTACACGATAAGTCAGTGAGGTTAAGATACGTATGTTTCGATCAGTATAAAACCAGGTTATTATACTGCGAACATTATTATTGCGGCATGTGTATCCATAGAACAACGATAAGCTCAAAAAGCGACATCATCATCATCACACTGAAATCCATCGTGGGATCTTCAGTATGACGAAAATAGTATGATTTTCGCGCAAACTCGAAAAAAATAGGGGACTTGGAGGAGGAGGCTGAAGATAAGAATAATAAACTGAGAGGGAATAAAAGGGAAATATAATTGGTTGGTTAAACATCAAGGGATTCGCGTAAGGAAGGGACAAATAAATGCCATTGTCGCAGTCATATTCTCCGTGTTACTTCAACTGCATACATCTGTAAATACAAGAACTGGAACTGGCTGATAATTTGAAACCAATGTGAATGGAAAGGATTACTAATTATTTTAGAAGTTTACCGCCACTCCAATACACACAAGTGGTATATGTGATTAATAAATATATTCTCAATACAATATAATATTATGAATTAGTCAAGCTTAGACTATCCTAGAGATGAGCAAATATCCCAAGGGCATTCTCTCTGCATTAAGAATCCCTATTGTTCAAGGAAACAAAGGCAAGTCGCACAGTATAGATATCAAATCTACACTCAATATATCCCCATATGAAGAACATTTTGATTTTCATAAGCTAATACTGGATCCTAGACTTCGACAGTCCGCTGACGATGTTATTATGATTAAATGCTAATATTTGACTTACCATACTGTTAAGCCCTTGAAGATAATGACGCATATTGACAGTTTATTTTGGCTATCACTAGACAATTTCATTCAATTTTGGAAGCCTCTTTATGAATAAAGGGGTAATAATTATCTCAATCATCCCTCTGACTCTCACAATACCCTCGTAAGATAAATATAATCATGTAATAATAGCCAGAATACCATATGAAATGAGTCACCATTTTCTAAACGGGTTAAGTTTATGTCACCACAAATCTACGGTGCCGTATGCAGTTTCAGTAACACGTAGGAAATGAGCACGGGCGTAGGTGAAGAGGGCGCCACATCACGCTATTAGACTGCGGGGAAGTGAAGGGGTATTAACGGGGGTGACATGCTTTTTTTGTCTCCTTTTTCTCTCTTTCTCTGGCTTGTATCCATTCGGCCCTATTTACCCTACTGTTTTAAGACGTTTAGCCCAATCCAGGTGTCGATTTCTTCCTCGCGAGCGATAGCGAGCCAGCATTGTATGGAGAAATCCGGCTTCGCCGAAGACATTTTTCTATCGAAAAATGTACAAATTTAGCCTGATGTCAAACATTTTTAAAATAATATGCTGGCTCGTTACCGCTCGCCAGGAAAAAATCGACACCTGGATGGGGGCAAACTTATCAAAACAAGGTAGAATGGTGCCGAATGGATATAACCCAGAGAGAAAGGGAGAGAGAGAGAAAAATGACTAGGTGGGCCCCCTTAACGGAGTGAGTAATTCGGTGTGAGGAGGAAATAGGCGACATACCTGAGCTCAGGACGAGAGAGGAGGAGGAGCCGAGGGGAGGTACGCTACGAATTATCCCATAGATCTTATACCCCCCTGTCGTACCCTATGTTTTGTTTATATAATACAGTATAAATAGCCGCTTACGTATTTTTCCCATAAATCTTATACCCTCTGTCGTACCCTATATGTTTTCTATATAGTTTTTGTTTTGTTTTGTCTGTACAGTAAAAGTATCCCATGTCGTAATCGTTTGAATATTTGTTTAACTTGATGACTACACCTTATATATATTTATATCGTATACCATGTGTCTCTATTCTTGTATTATTTTTTGTATTCCGTTTTTACATTTTTACAAGTGCACTCCTATCATTCGTGGGTTTCTACCTCTGTATATGTACTTAATTCTGGTAATGTATGTATTTCCAAATATCTTGTTCTATGTGTAATATCTTGGTGTATACCCTATCATTCATGTGCATAAACATATCTTTATTGTTTCTTTTGGGGTTTGTTGTTATTATCATGTGTATCATTATTATTACTATTTATTTATTTTATTTTTTTCAATTTCCTTAGCTCTCTCAAGTATTATAACCATTTTGTGTGTTAATACTAATTATTTATTTGCTATCGCTCCATTGTTTCTCCAGCTAATGTTGTACTATTCTCCTATATATATATGTATATCTAGATTTATGTTTATTTATGTAATATTTTTTGCCATACTAAGTTTTCATTGCTTTTCTTTTCATCCCCTTGATGCTTCAACAGTCTTGTCCGTATATATGCTTCCCTAAACACACACATTTTAATTTGTTCTCTACCATTTCTCTATTTCTATTCTCACCATGAATTATCCTCCATGGTTCCCTTTTCTCCCACAATCACACACTTCCATTTCTCTCCTGTCATTCCTAACATTCGAATCTATCCACACCATTCCTCCTTTCCCCTCTCTCTCCTATTCCACTCTTATCCCCTAGTGTCTGCTATCCTAACATTGCCTCCTACATTCCTCCTTAAGCCTCCTTAGCTCCCTCTTTATGACGTAGTGGGGGGGTATTTTTGGCCTTAAGCCCCTAGTAAAAGACTCTTAAAGAAAACATGTTGAGAGAAGTGGGTCGTTATGGCTTGATGTGTTTATTCTCTTGCTAATAGGTCGTATCGGATAGCTATTCAGTAACTATTATAACTATCGGCGGCAACCGCTTTAATTGGGAATGTGTGTGTGTGTGGTGGGTATGTATTATGTTTCAATCATATAATGCCTCTCTTCCCTGTGTGTGTGTGTGGTAGGTATGTATTATGTTTCAATCATATAATGCCTCTCTTCCCTGTGTGTGTGTGTGTGTGTGTGTGTGTGTGTGTGTGTGTGTTCGCCTCAGCATCAGCATAAAATAACGTTTCATACTCCAGGTTAAACTTTTATTTTCGTATTCGTAAGCAACCAGTAATATATCTATATTAAAACAATTTTGAAGCATTTATAAATAGTTTAGATGTCATATATCAATTTCATTGGAGTGCCCATGTCAAATAGTTACTGTATTTCATGTGACAAATATATTCTTTACTAGCCGATTTTGCATTTATGTAATTTACAATGACGTCGAAATAAAATTAATGTATCCATGTAGATACGAATGCAGTGTCAATAAAAGGGGAATCTTGCTCTTTAGTGCTACTGTTGATATTACTTTAGCATTATTGCTTATGAAATTGGCTAAATTAAATCCATCTAGTATATGAGGAGTTTAATATTTATATACATTATATCAAACTATTTAGGATTGACCAATTATACCCAACCTGTCTCTTCGTGGAGCTACCAATAGTAACTACGGAAAATATCTTCTCTTTTCACTCTGACCGTCCGAGAAACATCCACAGTTTCCACAGGCTTTGGGATTGGCTTAGGTGGAGCTAACCTCACTGTCTGCTCCACCTCCACCTCCTGCACCACCCCCTTGTCTGGTGGATCCAATTTTAGTGTACACTCCATCTCCTGGTCCACACAAGATGGTGGCTTAAGTGTCACAGCTACCTCGTCGTCTAGTTCTTCTACTCGAGTTGTTTCAACCGTGTAACAAAGAGACAGGCTTCTTCCTTTCTTACGAGGAACGGATAGGCTTACGAGTTTGCCTTCGCTCTCGTCTGGTGTGAGTAAATTGCCTGCGCTGTGTTTTCGTAGCTGAGGGAGCTGCATGTCTGTGTTTGTGACTGCGTTGGGATCGAACAGAGGCTTTTTAAGTTGGACTAATTGTCCCCCCACCCTGAATGTGGATTTATTTATCTTTTGATAATCACCCGAACCACTGTTGTCTGCTGTGTTGGTGGCTTGTTGCTGAGTGTCCCTTGTGGCTACCCCTGGTGATAAACTACTCTTCCTCCTCCCTTGATTATACTTCACCGTTCCTCCCATGGCCAAGCCCTCCTCCTCTCCCCCTGGCTCAGAGATCACACTGACCAGAGGTGCCTTGCGCGGCTTTCGTACCTTTTGTTTCATGACAAGTTCGTCGTGTTTTGCTTTCGCCGTCACGACCTGAGACTGTGGGACGTACTGGGGTTCCCTCACGCCGGTGATGTGGTCGTCCTGCATCTTCAAGTGGCTGATGCTACCCAGACCCAAGTCGGAGCGCACCTTTGCCGAGGGTTGCAGCAGCGGCAGCGTGCGGTAAGGCTGCACGACAATATAGTGTGAGAGTTCCGGCACAGCACCACACTACAGCCTTTGTTACCACTGAACCACACCACAACACAGCGCCTCTCTTACCACCGCACTACTACACCACACAGTGTCTTTACTACCACTGCACCACACCACAACACAGCGCCTCTCTTACCACCGCACTACTACACCACAGTGTCTTTATTACCACTGCACCACACCACAACACAGCGCCTCTCTTACCACCGCACTACTACACCACAGCGTCTCAGTTACCCTACAACACCCACTACACCACAGCACCAACCAGGCCACTCACACGGAAGAGGCCAAGAGGGATTGGTGCTTCACAGACAGGAAAGATACCCAAGAGGCTACCTGATGGGTGCACACGGTGACTGACCTTGTGTATACACGGCAGCAAAGATCACAGGAACTTCACTCCAGTATACACGTGCCTTTAATCTTATATAATGTATACTGAACTTCATTCCAGTATACATATAACTTTACTCTTAGCTAATGTATACTGAGCTTCATTCCAGTATACTCTTAGCTAATGTATACTGAGCTTCATTTCAGTATACATATAACTATACTTTGATCTAACGTAAACTGAACTCCACTCTAGTATAAATACACTTTACTCTCATCTATTTTGATTATACTGAACTACAAATCAGTATTAATTTGCCTTTACAATAATCTAGTCTACAATGAAATTCACTCCAATGTACACATATCTATACTCTCAGCTAAACCACACTGAACTTCTTTTCATGAAGCTGTCAAATCACAATAACCGTTTGCATCGACATACACATAAAGGTAGGTACAGATTGACACTGGAAAAAAGTTTAGAACTATTGCTAAGAATATAATGATCTGATTCTCCCTATGAAAGTGATAGTCCTGGAAGTAACATAGATCTAATTTACTTTGGCATGCCAGAACAACCTATGATCTTAATCACTGTAGCTACATGCACTAGTAATGAAACATTCTACTGGCATCACCACCCATTACAAAATGCTGGATCACTGTATTGACTACTGACTTGGAAACAAACATAGATATGATAATAAGCTAGAGAGTCCACACGGTTATCATCTATAGAGAATAAGAAGACCAGCCAAGAGAAGGGGTGAAGGTGGTGGTGGAGGAGCGGAAGTTGGGGGGGGGGGGAATAATAGCCAAGGGACACCGCCCCCCTCTCTCTCCACCACCTGGCGTCAGTATACCTGGCTCTGGATGGATATGGTCTCCATGTTGACTGGCGGCTGCTTCTGCTGACGGAGGAGCTCGGATTTGAGGACGAACTGGGTCTTGGGGAGGAATCTCACGGCGGGGTTCTGGGAAGGGGGGCAAAACACGAGGGAGAAAGTCAGGCAACGAGACACTAAAACATTCCATAAAACCAATGTCACATGATCACTGTTTCCGATGTGTATATATATTTATGTTTTTTCTCTTTCTGTGTTTCCTTCTTTTCATATAATTCGAGTATGATAGCTATTAAGGGGGCCCACCTCGCTTTTTTGTTTATCTTTCTCTCCTTCTCTCTTTGGCTTGTATCCGTTCGGCCCCATTCAGCCTATTGTTTTAAGACGTTTACCCCCATCCAGGTGTCAATATTTTCCTGGCGAACGGTAGCGTTCCAGCATATGTATATTTTGTCTATAGCAAGCTAAATTTGTACATTTTTCGATAGAACAAAATTCTCCGGCGAAGCCGGGTTCCTCCATACAATGCTGGCTCGTTATCGCTCTCCAGGAAGAAATCGACACCTGAATGGGGATAAACGTCTTAAAACAGTTGGATGAATGGGGCCGAATGGATACAAGCCAGAGAAAGAGAGAATGAGAAAAAAAGCAGGTGACCCCCCTTAAGGAAACTTTATAAACATTGACCTTTTAAAATAATTGAACTTCAGTCTACTTCCCGGTTCGCGAAATGTTGCCAATATTTGTTTTGTTACGATCTTCAGTTACCGGAAATGAGTGATGATGTGACCCAAGATACTTCCGGTGGGAACTGTGTGGGTTTTGTATTATGTAGAGCCGTTTGTAAGGGGAGTAAGACTCAAGATATATAAACATACACATATTGTACATATTGTATTGTCTTTATAACTTGATAGAGTTAAACAAATTATATACATACTAAATTGTATGACTTACTTTATGAGTTTATTTTTGGGAAATCTTATCTTAGCTTGATGTCTATCGTATTTCGTATTTTTATATACAGCATGAATATTACACTGCGAGGCAAACTGAACACAACTCGAAGTAAGCAACATGGCGTGTTTAAAAAAATAGATGGCCTGAACTCCTTATAGACGACTCGATTATAATCATGCCTGAGAGAGTTTCGAGACATTCCTGAGGAGAGAGGGCTGGTGGGGGGGGGGGGGGGGGAGTTACAAGGGGTAGTATATTTCAAACATTAAATATTCAAAAGGAACTATGAACATTCAAGTAATATCTATAATCTCAAGACAAATGTGGGTGTGAAATACTTTATATATTAATTTTATCATGAGCATACGTAAGTTAAAAATGCATAGAGGCGTATTTACTATGATTATAATACGATATGCTACGTGTTTATAAATCGGTGATCACGAAAAATGCATAGAGGCGTATTTACTATGATTATAATAGGATATGCTACGTGTTTATAAATCGGTGATCACGAAACAGAGAACTATCACTAAAATTACGCAACATCAGGTAGAGTAGTGTCACACGAACGTTTTTTCCGTCAATTTTCGATGAGCAATTTTTTCCTCGTACTACTTCTTGGTATTTTCGCATTGGTATCGACAACTAGACTGACTTTACATGATTTTAAGGGATTGAAATAATACACAGCTATAATTCCGAAGCTACCAGACTGCAACTGCCCGAGAGAGAGAAAAATGCCGGAAAAGCGCTAGTGTGACGCCAATGCAATAAATGTGCGGCAATATTTGCTTTGATATTACCGGTGTCGTGTTTCTCTAAGCTTCTCTAATATTCCGTGACAGAGTTGAGAGATTATTTGTAAAATAAAAAGATGTAGAATGATTATACTGCTCAAAAGCATTATTAATATACAGTATATACAGTATATATATATATATATAATATCTTGTTTACAGCTTTACGATATGAAGTGTGGAATATACACTGAAATTGACAAATACATTCTAGAAATTATTTTGAGACCATAACTTGATAAATAGTAAAACTAACGGATATAGACCTTGACTGGTGAACATGCTATAAAAAGGAAAGGAAAACACAACAAACGTAAAAGTGAAAACAAAAACCAGTTGCAGGGAGAATAATAAGTAAACCAAGGGAACAAAGGGGGATATTTAAGGGGGGTCACCGACTTTGGTTTATCTTTATCTCCTTTCCTCTATTTCCCTGGCTTGTATCCAATCGGCCCCATTCAGCCAACTGTTTTAAGACGTCTATCCTCATCCAGGTGTCGATATCTTCCTGGCTAGCGATAGCGAGCCAGCATTGTAAGGAGAAATCCGGCTTCGCCGGAGACATTTTTCTATCGAAAAATGTACAAACTTAGCTTGCTGTCAAAAAATATATATATATATGCTGGCTCGCTAACGCTCGCCAGAAAAATATTGCCATCTGGATGGGGGTAAACGTCTTAAAACAGTAGGCTGAATGGGGCCGAATGGATACAAGTCAAAGAGAGAAGGAGAGAAAGAGAAAACAAGCGAGGTGGGCTCCCTTAAATCTAATGTAGACTAGGGACCATACCAAGGCCAAACTCATTTATAAAGCAAGAATTGGAATAATGAAAGGAAAAAGATCACCAAAGGATTTCATGGTGTAAGGCCACAGACATTGCCAATAATTTACTAAGTTTGCCAAGTATACATTCAATGAAGCTTAGTGGCTAACACAGTCTTATTTTTTATTGTCTTCAATTATATTTATATAATTATTTTGATAGCCTCCAATAGTATCCAATATATTGATAGTATCCAAGTTTGAGTCAATCTGAGGAAGCACAACTAAAATATTGAAATATTGAAAAGGGTAAGAGTTTAATAAAGTGAGGAACTGCTCATAGAATTATTTAAAAAGTAAGGGCTAATCATTTCGTTTAAGGCATGTACTGTATATATATATTGCAAATTTGAATGTGTTGTTCATAAATTTTAGTTGGATGACGAAGAAGAGTATCTGTTAATGCTCAATGTATGACGAAACATCCCTCTCAGTTTCATGATATATAATGACATTCTGGCATAAATTTCATACCAATAGAATATCATATTTTCCTTGAAAACAGGGAAACAGCTACTTATATGAACTTACTGATATGCCTTGCATTATTCTCGACACTGGTATGTCTGTGACTACAATACACAATGAAAAACTTAAATCGAATATGTATAATGAATAATAAATTAATTGTCTACCGAAGACGTTCCTGATGAATGTTTAAAACAAAAATGGAAGGAAAGTAGGGAGGGATAAACATAATAGAAAACGTGTTGTCGGGGCGTATACTCTGTTCATCATAGGTAGGCCAAAAATCCAGACCTCAGCCTCTCATAACTCAAAATGGACTTCAGTGCTTGAACAAATGAGTCTACCCTTTGGGAACAGTCCCCCTGGGAACATGTGTGGAAATTTAAAGCCCATTTGTTCCAGTCCTTTTTTAGTTACAAGAGGATAATGGTAAAGGTTTTGTCTTAAATATAATGAATAGACTATAGTAGGAAGGCAATCAAAAAATGCATATACAAGAGGCAATAACATATTGAAGACAAACACTTAAACGTCCCTGGCCCATTGGTATGAAGCAACGATGACCAAAACGTTGTCAATAAAGTGCTCCTCCTTACATGGTGTGTATATCCATCTCCAGAGCAATAGGTGCGCTCACAGATCCGGATTTTATGTTCAAATCATACTATAAATTGCTTAAAATGTGGAACGGGTGGTTATTCAGGCCATCCAAAATCTTATATTTGCTCAATGAGGCCATCTAAAATCAATAGGTGGAAACAGAAAGAGATTTTAAATGACACTGATGGGCCCTGGCAAGATTTTGGATGAGCATTGTGGCCAACAGGTATTGCCAACTGTTTGCCACAATAGAAGAGATTTTCAATAGTATTGACAGATCTAAGGGTATCGTCGGGGATCCTAACCATACCTCTGTTCGCGGGGGTTGCTGTAGAGCTGCTGGTACTTGCAGTTCAAGATATATACAAGCTCCCACAGTATAGAAAGAACCTTCACCTGGAGGATTAATAGACAAAAAAAGTTTAAGGGATCCAAGATACGTCAGAACCCTTGAAGGATTGACATATAGAAAAAAAGTCTAAGGAATCCAAGATACGTGAGAACCCATATCCCGTACCTCTACTCGCGTGGGTGATGTATAGTTGTTGGTGATGCCCGGTAGAGCCACTCCTCCTGGCACTGGCACTGACGTAGGACCTGCTATGCTGCTGCCGTTGACCAGGGGCGCCGAGGTGGCACTCGCAGGGGTCGTGGTGGTATTAGGAATACCCGCCCTGTAAACACACAAAACAAAATTGGTCAATATAATTTTTGTTTTCGCGTTAGTTACAAGACGCATTATTTATCAGTCATTATACTTGTTAACCCCTTCAGCACCATCACGTTATTTTTATCATATTCTGGTTACATTGTACGATTTATTTTAGCTTATGATTTACCTCTAGGACTCAAAGGGGTAAATACGATCTCAATAAAACTTATGGCTATAGGTAGCGCCAACGAACTTGACAATAATGTTGACCCCTTAACTTCTTATAACACGAAATGAATGAAAGCAATCGGGCTGACGTTTCTATCATTTGGGAAGAGTCCACCAGGAAATAGGTGTGGATATTTACAGCCAGTTTGCTATAGTCCCTTTTGAGTTACAGAGAGGTTAGGGATCAAGATTATTGTCAAGTTAGTTGGCGCTACCTATAACATACTGTAGGTCCTTCTCATAAAGGGGACGCTCATAAAGGGGAGCAGGGCGTCCGGCAATAGATAGATAGATAGATAGATTGTGTACATTTCATCAAGTTAACTGCTACAAAATACATTCTTTAAAAAAATGTCGAGTTGTTCTGTAGTACGAAGCAAATTCTGTCATCTCCTATTATCCATGTATGATCTTCCATAAACTATTATTATAGCTTTGTAACTTGACCAGAGGAGCCACGGTGGTACTGGCAGGGGTCGAGGGGGTATTCTTAGTACCCTCCCTGCAAAAACAATCACACACACACACACACACACACATACTGTTTGTGTATTTTCAGCTCATCAGGCTGCCATTCTTTAATAAACCGTGTATTATTATTATTATTATTATTATTATTATTATTATTATTTATACACACAATTATTGAGGCCTTTTGCTTTAGTTACAGGTATTTCTCTTTTTTTCAATGATAGAATACCTCTTTTCCCTTTGTTTATGTGTGTTTGTGTGTGTCTGTGTGTTCGCCTCAGCATTAGCATAGAATACCATTTCATCCTCCAGTTAAACTTACATATTTATTGTACATCTATCAATACATAGAACCAATTAATCCTTCTTTCTATCCATCAGAAATCTAAAATTGTATTGTATTCCGTTCTATATCGTTGTTTACGGCTCCAACTTCCTTATAGCTTGAAACTCGCAAGTGGACAATTATGAAGTCATTGTTTATCGAATAAGCTTCTAAAACAAAAATAATTCATCATCGTTTTCAGGATTAACTGCTAAAAAAAGCCTATTGTCATTATGTCAGATTAGCTCCACCAACACACTATAATATAAGCACCTATGAAACTCGAGCAATACAACACAGGCGGGGATGGAAGGGATAACTGGACCCCCCCCCCCCCTTCCCTCTCTGTCTCTCTATCTCTCCCCCCCCCCCTCCCACACACACACACATATACACACCCTTCTAAATACTGTACAGTGAGTCATTTTTCAGAGGTCTATTGTGGGAACTGACCTTACAAAGCGGGTTATTGTATTAATGAGTATTGTATTAATGAGTATTGTATTAATGAGTATACTCGTTTACTCAGGTGCGACGTATTGTGGGTCATTTTGATATTTTGTATAATTATTAATGAGGATTTTGTTTGATTTTGCCATTTTTCGAACAATTTACTTTAGTTTGTCTGCTAGGCTAAACAAACGTTTTCGCAGTTTTCTTTCAGCTAGACCCCCTTCAATCTATGTTTTTTACTTTTTTTATAAAGAAACTTTACAGGCTCGTTATCGATGACACAGAAAGAAATCGACACCTGAATGGGGTGAAGCGTCTTATCATCGCCAAACTAATGGAGTTGAACTTCTTAAAATCTCCAAAATAACAGAAAGAAACTGGGGAAGCCAAAAAGACCTCCCCCGGATCAAATAGAGTTAAGTGACAGGGTTTGATGAGGTATTCTAAACACCTGGCCTGCAAACACACCTGGCCTGCAAACACACCTGGCCTGCAAACACACACAGGATTGACTTATATTATGTTTTACTGTGCAGCATCAAAGAAGAGAATAACAAAGATATCCATTAACGCCACATACTACGACTGATAATAATTACGGTACATAGTTAACCCTCTGAGAATCGATGACGCGTTTCTTTAATGTTTCCTGGCTATTGTTAGACGATTGTATTCAGATTAGGAAGGGTTTATGGACGTCAGAGGGTTAATTGAGATAGTCTTTACCCATTCAATTCCCATAAATCCTTCCTAAGGTGTATAAAATTGCCTTATTATAGCCAGAATAAACTGCTGAAACGCATCATATCATCAAAGGGGTTAACAATTACAGATTTCAGGGACTTGTAAATATCTGATTCGATACAAAAACAATAAATATTGGGTTTCAAATACTCCATCTTGCCTTCGGAAAACCCCTCGGATATATTTTAGATATGTTTTGAAATCGACTCGACTTGAGGAATAGAAATTGGGAATGCAATATATAATTCTTAGACGTTGTTCTGTTTGCAATGACGAGGGATTGTTTCTGTACACTCGCGCACATTAACCCTTTGAGTACCAGCGACGTGTGTGATATTTTAGTGTAGCAATATTTAGACGATATTATGCAGCTTCGGAAGGAACGGTGGTAGTTTAAAGGGTTGGTTGAGATAGTTTGAAAGCCTTATTATTGATCGAGTTCCTTCCTAAGCTGAATATAATCGTCTAATATTTGCCAGAAGATGATGAAAAGGACGTCCGTGGTACTGAATAGGTTAATATCGACCCATTTTGAACAGCATGAAGGAAACTGATAATACAAATGCGGGGTAGGGAAATAGTCAGGGGTTCGATTCATGTTGGGATAACTTCGACATTGACACCTCCAGCACCATGACGCCTTCTTACCTTTGATTCTGGCTAAAGTTAGACGATGTTATGGAGTTTCAGAAGAACCTATATTATTCAGAGGGTTTATTGAGATCGTGTTGACCCCTCTGAGTCCTAGAGGTAGAATATATACTTAAGAAAAGCCCCTAATGGTAGCCCAAGTAAGATGATAATTAGGTCACGGTGCTGCTGAAGGGGTTAAGCACGACATCATTACTGTACCTTAGTAGATATTATAGGAGAGTGTTGTGTGACCTGTGAATGGCTCGGCGGGCGACTGTTAGGTGTGCAGGGCGGGCAAGGGGGGAGGAGTTGCCAGTGTAGGGTTATTTTGAAGGTGCCAAAACTAGGGAGGGAGTGTGTGTGGTTTGAGTGGGTGGTGGTATGTGCTTCAGTCCCTCCTCCTCCCCCTCCTTCCTTCTTCTTCCCTTTCCTCTGTATATCTCTCCCTCTTTCCTCTGCATCCTTCCCTTCCGTTTATCCCCATTCCTCCTTCTCCCCCCCTTCTATCCTTTTTCCCCCTCTACATCCTTCCATCTCTATCCTTCCCCTCCCTCTATCCTCCCCCCTCTCTCTCCTCCCCCTCCTTCTATACCCCTCTGACTCTGATACCCAGCACCCCCTGAAAGATTACTTGGTCCTGCTGAAGTTTTGCTCTGTCCTGTCCAGTCCTGTTTTGCCCTATCCTGTCCTGCTCTGTCCTATCCTGTCCCGCCCTGTCCAATCCTGTCCTATTCTGTCCTGCCTTGTACTAGCCTGTCCTGCCCTGTCCCGTTTTGTCTATACTATCCTTGTCTGTCCTGCCCTTCTCTGTCCTTTATTTTGCTGTTCTGTCTTCTTCTGCCCTGTCCTTTTATGGGCTGGTCTGTTATGTTTAATCTTTGTCCTATACAGTCTTCCCATGTCCTGTTCTGCCTTGATGAAACCTTACCCCGACAATGGCCTTTCCTGCCTTCCTCTGCCCTGCCTTGTTCTGCTCTGCCCTATCCTGCCTTGTTCTGCTCCACTGACCCTTCCCCATAAACCTACATTGCTCTGCCCTACTAAAGCCCTACCTTCCATTGCCCTGCCAAACCCTGTTCTGACCTGTTCTTCCCTCGTGCATTGTCCTGCTCTATCCTACCTTGCCCTAACCGTTCCTGTGCTAACCTATCTCACTGTACCCTGTCTTCCCTTGTCCTAGCCTGTCCCGCTTAGTTGAAGTCCTGCCCTATGCTGCCTTGTTCTGACCTGCTGTGTCCTATCCCTGAATATGGCGCTCTTTCACTATTTTGGAGGACACATGTTACAGGCTGCTTATCTTTTGTGTCCTTCCTACACATAGAATAAAAAACATACCTTCCTGTGTCTTACCCTCTTCTATACTGTCCTACCTTCATAAATCCATGCACCGCCATAATACTGTTCTGCCCAACCCCTGTAATAAAACCCTGGTCCACTGAAGATCCTTCCAACACTGTGCTACCCTGAAACCTTCCTATCCATATATGGCCTGATAAATCCAGGTTTTTTTTCTGAATTCCTTAAGTCGTGCTCTGATTAATCATTACCCTATTAAAACTGCCTCCTGCTGAAACCCTCCCTTGCTGCCACTGTCCCTGTTTAAACTCTGTTGTCATAGGCCTCTCATGCTGAAGCCTCCCCTACTGAAATCTACTCTACTGAATTTCTGCCTTATTGAAATCATGAGACACTGAAATCCGACCTCTCTGAAACCTTACCCAACTGAAAACCTGCTCCCTAAATAGTTGCCTAACTGAAAGCCTGATTAGATCAAACCACACCACCGCTGAACCCCCCCCCCCCCAAGTTAAGCCCTGGTGAACTGAAATACTGAAGCACTGTTGAAGAAGGAGAAAAGACATCATTTGTTTGTAGCACTCATGATCTGTCTATAAGATTGTGTGCATGTACGAGTCAGTGTGTGTGTGTGTGCATGTACGAGTCAGTGTGTGTGTGTGCATGTACGAGTCAGTGTGTGTGTGTGCATGTACGAGTCAGTGTGTGTGTGTGCATGTACGAGTCAGTGTGTGTGTGTGTGCATGTACGAGTCAGTGTGTGTGTGTGCATGTACGAGTCAGTGTGTGTGTGTGTGCATGTACGAGTCAGTGTGTGTGTGTGCATGTACGAGTCAGTGTGTGTGCATGTACGAGTCAGTGTGTGTGTGTGCATGTACGAGTCAGTGTGTGTGTGTGCATGTACGAGTCAGTGTGTGTGTGTGCATGAGCTCTTTTGTGTGTGGGTGGGTGGGTAATTGTTTGTTTTTATGTTTCATTGTCAGACTGTTTGACTGCGTATGTGTTCGTGTATATAATTATAAGCTATGCGTGAGTGTGTTGTTGCGCCTGCTTGGATTAAGTGTGTGTGTGTGTGCTTTGCTGCGTGTGCGTGTGTTTGTGTATAAGTGTGTGCGCCATCAGCTGTTCACGGTCGCGGTGAAGGTGAAGAAGACAACCATAAATATTAACCAGGGAATCGTAGCCAAGGAAAGGCGAAGCATGGGAACAAGAAGTTATGAGAGAGAGAGAGAGAGAGAGAGAGAGAGAGAGAGAGAGAGAGAGAATGAGAGAGAGAGAGAGGGAGGGAGGGAGGGAGAGAGAGAGAGGGAGAGAGAGAGAGAGAGAGAGATAATAAGAGATTTTAGAGAGAGGGGTAGAGGTTAATAAGTGATATAATGTGCGTAATGCGTATGAAAGATGCTGAAACATATGCCCCCGTCACTCATACTGTGCACGATTTTTTATCCCGACAGCCCCCGATGTTGCCAAAAATATAATGGAAGATTGCAAAATTAGGGGCAGTTGGGTCCAAAATCGTGTATTTTCCCGAATGCTCCCTATTGTAAAATTGTCCAATTTATTGTTTGGCAAAATCGGGGGATGTCGGGATGAACAATCGTGTATATGTGACGGGGGCTATATATGATGAAAAGAAGAGAGAGGGAGGTGTGTGTGTGTGTGTGTGTGTGTGTGTGTGTGTGTGTGTGTGTGTGTGTGTGTGTGTGTGTGTTTGTGTGTGTGTGTGTGTAATGATAATAATCGATGTATTTCGAGCCGGCAGCCAATGAGCCTGCAAATATACAGACTTAACCTAGATCTTATCCTAAGGGATCAACAGACTTATCCTGGCTGCTAACGAGAGCGCCTATATACCCCCGAGGGAGTAAGACGTAGGCAGGAGACTTTGTGGGTCTCTCCAGACCTACCCTTCACGGCCAGGGAAAGTTTTTGAGAGAATTTCTTCCTGCCGGCACATGGGATCAAAACCCCGACACCAGAGCTAGCACTCTCAAAAGAGTGACTAAGCGCGCTCGACCACCGTGTGTGTTTATACCATAGCCTTAAGTACACTTTGGCAAGCTGAATCGAATGGCGCAAACAGAATTAAAATCGGACCATTAGTATAGGATTTCGATTTTGACTTGACCTTCCTGGAGGGCCCAGGGGGACCGTTTTTTGGACTTTAAAAGTCCTCTGTAGCCCAAAATATAAGTCCTAGAAAATTTTAACTGGTGCCATTCGTTTTTTCTCACCGAGCTGTTTGTAGATATGGTCGTAGATTTCATTTTCGCCTAGCTATTCGCCCAGAATCGAAAATATGTTGGTCGAAAAACCTTTGGTTGCCCAGGCAAATCGGTGATTTTGGTCGAATTTTGACTTGTCAATATTATTACATATTTAGATTTGTCTCGCAGTTGCGGTTTCAATGGTGTAATTATTTTTTAATGTTGACAAATTTTTAGGTCCAATAGGCCTATTTTAAAGTTTAAAAACTCCATAGACGAGTTATTTATGTACGGATTTTGTTTAAATTTATACCATAAGTACACTTTGGCAAGCTGAATCGAATGGCGCAAACAGAATTAAAAATCGGACCATTAGTTTAAGATTTCGATTTTGAATTGGCCTTCCTGGAGGTCCCAGGGGACGGTTTTTTGGACTTTAAAAGTCCTCTGTAGCCCAAACTATAAGTCCTAGAGAATTCTAACTGGTGCCATTCGTTTTTTATCACCGAGCTGCTAGTAGACATGGTCGTAGATTTCATTTTCGCCTAGCCATTCGCCCAGAATCGAAAATATTTTGGTCGAAAAACCTTGGCCTATTTTAAAGTTTAAAAATTCCATAGACGAGGTATTTATCTACGGATTTTGTTTAAATTTATACCATAAGTACACTTTGGCAAGCTGAATCGAATGGCGCAAACAGAATTAAAATCGGACCATTAGTTTAAGATTTCGATTTTGAATTGGCCTTCCTGGAGGGCCCAGGGGACCGTTTTTTGGACTTTAAAAGTCCTTTGTAGCCCAAACTATAAGTCCTAGAGAATTCTAACTGGTGCCATTCGTTTTTTCTCACCGAGCTGCTTGTAGACATGGTCGTAGATTTCCTTTTCGCCCAGCCATTCGCCCAGAATCGAAAATATTTTGGTCGAAAAACCTTGGGGCAAATTGATTTTGGTCGAATTTTGACTTGTCAATATTATTACATATTTGGATTCGTCTCGCCGTTGCGGTTTCAACGGTATAATAATTTTTAAATTTTTACCAATTTTTAGACCCAATAGGCCTATTTTAAAGTTTAAAAACTCCATAGACGAGTTATTTATGTACGGATTTTGTTTAAATGTATACCTTAAGTCATGTGTGGGTGTGTGGGTGTGTATGTGTGTGTGTGTGTGTGTGTGTGTGTGTGTGTGACGTGAAAACACAAGTGTACACAAATGAAAAGGGAATAAGATGGTTATGAGAGAATTGAATGAGCAAATTAAATCATTCAAGAGAGAGAGAGAGTACAAAGGAGTACAAAGGAAATCTAGCAGCAACAGGTCTAGTGACCCTTCTAGGCTGCTTGTCCTCCAAAACACTGAGGATCAAGTGTCCAAACAGTGGTTTAGAGTGGGTAAGGGAACATTGGAAAGGGAACTACTGCCCTGGATCTAATGTCCGTGGCAGGATTAGGAAATTAGTAGGGGACAGATGGGTTAGTAACTAAGGGGAGGATAAAATAAATTTATTCATTTACAAACGCAGTCAGTCGCGGGTTTGATGCGAGATATTTGTCTAGGCGAAGTTTAAATGAATCAACGGTGCTGCAGTCTATAACATCTCGGGGAAGCCCATTCCATAAGTTGACAACTTGATTGAAGAAGACATTTTTAGCTTCGTGTGAGCTAAAAGATTTACCAATAATTTTGCACCCGTTTCCCCGCGTGTAATTAGATTGGTCGATAGTGAAGTACTTACTGCAGTTAATATTGTCGATGCCTTTGATGATTTTGAACACTTGAATTAAGTCGCCTCTTAATCTGCGCTGGGTTAAAGGAAATAGATTTAATTCTCTAAAGGAGAGAGAGAGAGAGAGAGAGAGAGAGAGAGAGAGAGAGAGAGAGAGAGATAGTATTCACACAAGGGGGAGTTTGGATGAATCATACAGCCGGTCTGAGAATACTTGGCAGGGGAGGAGGGTATAGCCTGGTTTGAACGGCCCTGGTACAGGCCTTACGGGAGCCCACCTCGCTTTTTTTTTTTTTTTGCTCTTTCTCTCCCTCTCTCTTTGGCTTTTATCCATTCGGCCCCATTAAGCCTATTGTTTTAAGACGTTTACCCCCATCCAGGTGTCAATAATTTCCTGGCGAGTGGTAGCGAGCCAGCATATATATATTTTTGGTTTGACAGCAAGCTAAATTTGTCAATTTTTTCGATAGAAACATTTCTCCGGCGAAGCCGGATTTCTCCATACAATGCTGGCTCGCTATCGCTTGCCAGGAAGAAATCGACACCTGGATGGGGATAAACGTCTTTAAAAAGTTGGCTGAATGGGGCCGAATGGATACAAGCCAGGGGAGGAGGGTATAGCCTGGTTTGAACGGCCCCGGTACAGCCACTAAGAAAGGTTTGTGGCCCTCTTGAGTTATTATTTATAATTATATATACAACCATCGTGATTTGTTCATGTACACTCTAAGACACAAATCCTGGCCCAGTATGAACCCTCCAACAACACAACGAACCTTCCAAAGGTAAGTATTAGCTAAAGATGTACCGTAAAATGGCCTAACTTCGGTGAAGGGGTTATACTTCGGACATTTCTGGATATAAGTATATACAGTATAAGGTACAGTTATGGAAAAATAGCTCTGCATTATGGAAGAACACCGCAGACATACTTGTTTTTCCATAACATCATGTATTTATCCCATAACTGCGGTTCATTATATTTTTTTCCAGAACGTCCGAAATTATGTCCCCGTCCAAAGTTACGTCATTTTACAGGTAATGAGAACAAATGTCTGCATCCTAATTATGTGAACAGAACCTATATATTCATGCCTTGTGCGCTTACGTTGAGCATACTTTGCTTTATATGAAGAGAGGAAAATATAGATGAAGTTGTGGAGGTAGGACGCTACTTTTGCGCGTGACTGTACATTAGAGCGGACACTAGTGGACGAAAACTAAACCTGTGTGTGTGCATAGCTTGGTATATTTATGGTGGATATTATATTACCGCAGTCCCCTCACACAAGATGCCTTTGTTTTCCTTGTTTAATGGTTGGTTTTAATTATATTTATAATACTAATATTACACCTGTGTGTTTGCAGTAGCTTAATATTTTCATGGAGGATTTATATTGGGTTTCAGTCTACTACTGTACTTCTCACTTCTCAGCTTGTTCTTCCTCTGTCCAATTACTGTTTTCCTTGTTTAACGATTATTTATAATTATATTATTACTAATATCAATATATATAGTAGTAATAGTGATAATCATCATCATCAACAGGTTATTTAATTAAGCTCTAATTTTTCCAGAAGAATTCACAAGCGCTTTTGATCCTTTTTGAGTTACATAGCTTAGGGTTCGGGATTTATGACCTACCTATAATGAACAGGGTATAGGTTCACAGACGCATAAGGTGGGTGAACACTTGCCATCACAACAATATAAATATAATAACATAAAGGAGTAGAGGTTTGATGAGGCTTTGGTTTGTATTGTTTTTAGTTTGAAACATATTGGTCTAACATGGCAAAACCTATGAATTACCCTCAATACCCATAATAGTAATAATAATAGAAAGTAATTAATATGATAATAATTATTATTATGATTATAAGTCTAATAATAATATGAATAAGAGCACAAAATAATAATTATGATTAAAACATAATAACTCCCAAGAAGTGATAAGGTCAAACAACTTGTCCCCGCCTACACTGTTTTTACTTCATGCCAGTCTGCCCATATCAAGGTTACGATATCACATACAGTATATACCTATTTGTTGTTACCCAATGCAGGGGTACAGTCATTTATAAAAAATCGTGGACCCCCTATATCTATTTGTTTACGCAATTATAGATATACGAGTCGATTTTATAGATATATGAGTCGATTTTATAGATATATGAGTCGATTTTTGGATGGAGCTTGCTTTTCAATAAATAATATACTGTATATTTCAATTCTGTAGCTAATGTACAGGAAAAAAAAATCATAAATTCGTTCGCTACAGATTTACTTTCATAGTTCGAAATAGGTGAGGTCATCGAAATAGGTGAGGTCATCGAAATAGGTGAGGTCATCGAAATAGGTGAGGTCATCGAAATAGGTGAGGTCATCGAATTTTTATGAGTGATTGTACAGTTGGCTCTAGAAGTTCTCCTACTTCACCCTTCTGTTTACGTTGTTTATTTGGCTAATTGACCACTTGCGAGTTCCAGGCTATAAGGAAGTTGGAGCTGTAGACCGATATTTAGCAGAATTACCAGCTAAACTACGGTCCAGTACACTTACAAATACATAAAACCCAATTCATCACACTTTCTGCCCATCAGAAACCTACATTATTATTGCACTTATGTTTATTATCGATGTTTACGGCTCCAACTTCCTCACAGCCTGAAACTCTCAAGTAGTCATTAGTGTGCAGGAGTGTAATTTGGCATTTTAATATGCTCCAATACAACGAATTATCCTTTAGGAAATTATATATAATAGTCACTGTAGCCTAATGACAAGTTAACCCCTTCTGCACCAGCGACGTCTTATTAATTATATTTATTTTTAAGCGGTTTTGTGCAGGTTTAGAAGGATCTGTGGTAGTAAAGAGAGTTGGGTGAGATAGATCGAAGCCTGTAGATTGCTGGAGGCCATTTATAAACTGAATAAAATCGTCTAATAGTAGTCAGAATGAAGTCCAGAAGACGTTGCCGGTGCTGAAAGGGTTAACGTGAGGTAAAAGAACAGTCTCCTAATTCCGGGAGTACCTATTACAGAAGATTTCGTTTAACCCTTTCAAGGTACGATGACGCATTTCTTTATGAATGCACCTACTGTATGTTAGATACAAAATATATATGCATATTCTATACATTGTTTACTAGTAGCTTGATAGGTAGACCATATTATAGAACCTTTAAGGGGAGGTATTTACTTTGTTCCCTAGACCTCCATCAAGCTTAAAATTATACCCCCTTGAGTCCCTTTCAAGATAAATATGTACATTTTTCGGTAGAAAAATTTCCCGGCCATAGGCCGGTTCCTCTTAAATTACAGGCTCGCTATCGCTCGCCAGGATAAAATCGACACCTGAATGGCACGAAAGGTCTTAATATGGGGTGAAAGTTCTTAAAATCGCTAAATTAATGGGGCGAACGTTTTATAATATCAAAAGCAATGGGACTAAACATGATGGAGAAAGGGGTCAAGAAAAAAATCCCTCAAGTGGAGATCTCCCCTTAACTAAAAGGTATAAGGAAGGCCTGGATATACCGGTACTGTATGTGTAGCTTCTTAAGATATAAGGTATAAGGTATAAGGAAGGCCTAGATATACTGTACTGTATGTGTAGCTTCTTAAGGTATAAGGAAGGCCTAGATATACTGTACTGTATGTGTAGCTTCTTAAGGTATAAGGTATAAGGTATAAGGAAGGCCTAGATATACTGTACTGTATGTGTAGCTTCTTAAGGTATAAGGTATAAGGTATAAGGAAGGCCTAGATATACTGTACTGTATGTGTAGCTTCTTAAGGTATAAGGTATAAGGAAGGCCTAGATATACTGTACTGTATGTGTAGCTTCTTAAGGTATAAGGTATAAGGTATAAGGAAGGCCTAGATATACTGTACTGTATGTGTAGCTTCTTAAGGTATAAGGTATAAGGTATAAGGAAGGCCTAGATATACTGTACTGTATGTGTAGCTTCTTAAGGTATAAGGTATAAGGTATAAGGAAGGCCTAGATATACTGTACTGTATGTGTAGCTTCTTAAGGTATAAGGTATAAGGTATAAGGAAGGCCTAGATATACTGTACTGTATGTGTAGCTTCTTAAGGTATAAGGTATAAGGTATAAGGAAGGCCTAGATATACTGTACTGTATGTGTAGCTTCTTAAGGTATAAGGAAGGCCTAGATATACTGTACTGTATGTGTAGCTTCTTAAGAGGGAAGTGGTTATATTTTGGTCTATTGATTGAATTTTTTTTTTTTAGTTTCCTGATCGCTAACCTCCATCAAACATAAAAAAACACCCCGTAGACCCCACTTCAAGATAAATTTGGACATTTTTCGGTAGAAAAAAATTCCGGTGTTTTCCCTCTAATATTACAGGCTCGCTATCGCTCTCCAGGTAAAAATCAACACTTAAATGGCACGAAAGGTGTTAATATTGAAGAAAAAATGGGGCAGGTCTCAAAATCGCCAAACTAATGGAACGAACGTCTTAAGATCTGAAAACTAATGGGGCTAACATGAGGGAGATTGTAGTCCATAAAAAGTCACTACCTCTCCCCCTGAACGTCAAGTAACTGGGTTAAAGAGATGGAAGCCTACAGGTGCACAGTATTTGGGGAATATTCTGAGCTTCATAGGTTTTTTAAGGTCTATTCAAAGCATGCACACACACACACACACACACACACACACACACACACACACACACACACACACACACACACACACACACAACGAACAAATATGCACACTTTCACACACACTTACACACAACCACACTGAAACAAATAAACATAATTATCATATTCTCACACACGCACATACACACGGATTTCCATAGAATCACTACCCCCCAGCCTCTCACATACACATACTGCAGTAACTCAGACCGACACACTCACAACCCCCCACCCACCCCCACACACACACACACACACACACACACACACACACACACACACACACACACACACACACACACACACATACATACACACACGAGGGAAACATACAATATAGACAATAATCTGTAAACAAATCGTGCACCTTTGTACAAGCAAAGTCAATAGTTAACTTAAGGGACAACCATGATAACAAATTATAAAGAGACAAATTTAAGTGTGGCTAGTGACATTTTAGTACTTTTCGAGTCCTCTTGGATTTTCACATTTTTAGCGATATATGGATTCTTCACGACGTTGCAATTTCAACTGTACATGGTATTTAATTTTGGGATTTTTGTCTCTTCTCATTTATATATTTTTAATATTTGTATTTATATGTTTATTTATTTATTTTTGTGCCCTAGGAAGCTGTTCTAAGATTGTGAAGGGGGATCAGCCGGGTTGGGCCAATCAGCGCTCTGCAGACCCCCGTAATCCTGCGTTAATCTCTAACCGGTTTGGTAAGATGATCCTCAGGGTATTAGAGTGTTGAGCCTATAATTGGGCTTTGTAATTGGGGTTGTGTGGGACAGGGATCTGCCTTGCTTAGGCCAATCGGCTTTCTGCAGACTCCCATTTTCTTATGTTCTTATGTTCTTATGTTATTAGCATCAGAACGTTAGGGCTTTATTGTGGAAAATCGTGTTTTCTCTTAACTAATGGGGCTAAACATGGGGGAAAGGGGAACAATACAATACACCCCATTTATCCATTGAAGATTATGACGCATTTTGACAGTCTATTCTGGCTATCATTATACGATTTCATGCAATCTAGGAAGGATCTACAGAACTCAAATAGGTTAAGGCTATCTCAATGACCCCTCTGACTTTCATATACCCTTCCTATTCTAAATAAACCCGTAACATTATAGCCAGCAAACGGGCAATAAATGCAGCATGGGATCTTCTAAGGTTTAAGTTACAGTTGTTGTTTTTTCATAAAGAGTGTGGGTGAAGTTTTGATTGCGACTGTACATCTGCAGGTGAGCAATAGTACAGTCCGTTGATCCCAGGTATAGTGATCTACATACACAGTGCACATGAATACACAGATGTCTCATACATTATAACATTCGTGAAAGTATGCAATATACAGGGTGTTCCAGGAGGAAAGGCCATAACTTTGGGAAATGATAAAACAAGGTATTCTAAGCCTAAAATTTTCTATATGAAATATTCCAAATCTTAACCAGTATACTGTAGAGATATTGCATGTTGAAAATGGTACTTTCTTATGTATTTCCCCATAAGGCTGGCCTAGCTGTCCTAGTGCCTGCCACTCCTCCATCTAACTGAATTATTTTACCATGTTATTATAAAGATATTATAATTATGTAAGTCACACAATTATTATAGACATATTAGCTCACTTTGGACCAGTTGGAAACTATTTGATATGGAAGAGTCCATTACAGTGGTGCGGGGGAGGACTCTATATTAAACCTTCAATATGTTTTGAAAGGTTGAGATTTGGACTTATTACTATTATTGAATACTTTATGTTTAGAATGCCTTGTTTTGGCACTTCCCATAGTTATGCCCTTTCCTCCTGGGACACCCTGTATTTGACGAACCTCCCTCAGAATTATAGTGTGGGTGTTTTGAATATAGAACAGAATACACAGAGACCTAACCTGAATGTACAGTTGCCCACATAAGTTCTATTCCTCTCCGTTATCTTCTACATAGAAATATAATGCGCATGATTGAATATTAAGAGTGTACTTTCTTATGCAGTGGTTAAGGGGAGGTATTTAGTTTGTTCCCTAGACCTCCATCAAGCTTAAAATTACACCCCCTTGAGTCCCTTTCAAGATAAATTTGTACATTTTTCGGTAGAAAAATGTTCCGGCCGTAGGCCGCTTCCTCTTAAATTACAGGCTCGCTATCGCTCGCCAGGATAAAATCGACACCTGAATGGCATGAAAGGTCTTAATATGGGGTGAAAGTTCTTAAAATTGCTAAACTAATGAGGCAAACGTTTTATAGTATCAAAAGCAATGGGGCTAAACATGAGGGAGAAAGGGGTCCAGAAAAAAATCCCTCAAGTGGAGATCTCCCCTTAACTCATCTGATTAGTCAACTGGTAATTAAAAGACACCACACTCGCAATTCATTCATACTATTTTACTTTCATGCAAAAGATCACGACGAGAAACAGAACTTAGGTGGGCAAAAGCACATACTATTATACAGACCTGTACATAATTAAATCCCGGTTCCATGGAAGATAGGCAACTTTAGTGCATTCATTATATGTAGGCCAGAAATCGCGACCTCGTTCCTCTTCAACTCAAAAAGGGCTATAGCAAATGGGCAGTGAATGTCTACACCTATTCCCTTGCTGACTCTTCCCAAATGGAGGAAATATTAGCTCGATTACTTTAGTCATTTTTGCATTATAAAGGTTAATGGTCAATAGTTTTGTCCTACTTATAATGAATAGACTATACTTTCCTTGCTGATGCTAGGTAGTTTATGCCGTAAATTATAATATAGCATTTTGACAAATTTGCCTGCAGTAAGTTACTAGTTGGTAGAATTATTTATGCCGCACTTGTAATGTGGATATGAAAAATACTAATTGTTTTAAAAAGTTGTGTTTTCTCATGTAAACATTAAATTAGGCCATATGATAAGCTGCTTTGGATTAAGCATAAAGGTTTCTTAAGAAGTGCAGTGAAATATCATTGTATATGTTTGGATAGAGATTATAAATGTATTAAAGTCAGGCTCAGTCAGTAGCATATTATCCTCTCCCTAATAATTACAACATTATTAGTATCTATCATTCGGCTAAAGTATCCATAATGAGTTAGTGCATATCTCCTAAAGCTATGAATTTTGGACTTTTATAAATGTTTAAATCAAAATCAACGTAGCTTATATACAAATTAGAGACATGCACATCTCCATGTCTTTGTCAGTTGCTATTTATGGCCCACCAAGATATTTAAGCTCCTCCCATCCTTCATACTTCCGCAGGAAATTACTTACCATCATGTTTTTGTGAGAGTATGTGTGAATTTATATTGTTTTGTATTTATAATATATATATATATATATATATATATATATATATATATATATATATATATATATATATATATATATATATATATATATATATATATATATATATATATATATATATATATATATACTGTATATATATACATATATATATATATATATATAATATATATTATTAGTATCATTGTTATATTATCATTATTATTATTATTTTTTGTTTTTTTTGCATATGTAGGTCATCTATGTATCTTGCACAACTTGTCATATCCATGTATTGATAATTGGTATACTGGCTCTGTGCCAGAGAGAGAGAGAGAGTGCGAGAGCGAGAGAGAATGTTACCATTCAACAGCTGGCTACTCAACACGTTAGCAACATTGTTAGTGGGTGTTTATATTTTTTGTCTTATTATGGTAAGTATATTTGGTTTCTTAGTAATTACAGAACCATAAAGTATTTCAAATTAGTTATTTTTTTATATTGATTGACAACCATGAATTAAGCTAAAAATTGACAAAAGATTAAGTATAGGCATTAATAAGATGATTAATTTAATTGAGTGCAGACACTACCAACATTGCGTAAAAAGACGTATTGTAAGGACACGACTGTTTCGACCCTCTCTGGAGTCCTCTACAGGTAAAAACTCTAGAGAGACTCGAAATTGCCGTTTATTACTATAATAAACCCTGTTTCCGTCTTGTGAGTATCACTTCTCCAGAGGCATTTGTAGCTTCTTCTTTTGTATGCATTATTCGTGTTCCACTTGTGAAAGGTGGCCCTCTTTAGCTAACATACCTACTTACTTGCCATTTGTAAAAGCAATAACCCAGCACAAACTATAACACTTTAGCAATCAATAACCCAGCACAAACTATAACACCTTAACAATCAATAACCCAGCACAAACTATAACACCTTAGCAATCAATAACCCAGCACAAACTATAACACTTTAGCAATCAATAACCCAGCACAAACTATAACACCTTAGCAATCAAAAACCCAGCACAAACTATAACACCTTAGCAATCAATAACCCAGCACAAACTATAACACCTTAGCAATCAATAACCAGCACAAACTATAACACCTTAGCAATCAATAACCCAGCACAAACTATAACACCTTAGCAATCAATAACCCAGCACAAACTATAACACCTTAGCAATCAATAACCCAGCACAAACTATAACACCTTAGCAATCAATAACCCAGCACAAACTATAACACCTTAGCAATCAATAACCCAGCACAAACTATAACACCTTAGCAATCAATAACCCAGCACAAACTATAACACCTTAGCAATCAATAACCCAGCACAAACTATAACACTTTATCAATCAAGCTTCAAAATACCCGGTTTACCCCCACCATTGCATACAACTGTTTATGTAGTAGATGCAGTGATAATACAGTAATAATGCAGTGATGATTTGATTATACATGGCAACTGAATCCATTATATAATAGTTAGACACTTCAGTATTTAAGGACGTTTTCTATGTTATGTTATTCTGGGCTCTAGTTTGCGATTGTATTAAGCTTAGGAGAAAACAATTTGGGAGTTAAAGGGTTAATTGAGAAGTACAGTACTTTACCAGTTTGATTCCTAGAGGGTTCACCAAAGCTGAATATAATAGTTTACTAATAGCCAGAATAGAGGGTAGACACACATTCTCACATCTTGAGAGGGTTAACCCGAAAATCGATGCTAAATATAGTGACCCACAGCCTCCCCCAAATTATCCACTTATGGCAGGTGTTAACGAGAGAGTCCAGCACCTGTGTCAGTGGCAGGTTACAGGTGTCATCATTACTACACCTGATTCAAAGACATTCAGGCTGTCGATGGTGATGGTGATATATGAGACCCACTCTCATTCCAACTCAACTCATATTATCTAACCTATTCTTTGGGAACTGACATGCATGCCGATTTCTTTTAAGTTATATGCTCGCCTAGAAAATAAATCGAGACCTGAATGGGTGAAGCGTCTTATCATCGCCAAAATAATGGGGTGAAACGTCTTATAACCTCCAAACTAATGGAGCTAAACAGGGGAGGTCCAAATCAGTTAGCCATTCGATTACCATAACTCTTTCCTGAGCTGAATAATCTGCTTGCATTAATTTAATTGGGAGATGTTTGGGGCTGGGAGTGAAATTATTTAAATTATATTAAATCATTTGCAAAATAAAAAAGACGAAGAGAGAGTAAATGCCATCGTACTTAAGCTAATAGGTAGTGTCAAAATCAAAAGACCATCATAATAGTAAAATATTTTTCCCCGACTGTAGCTAATAAAATGTTGTCAAAATCAAAGGACTCATAATACCATAAGCTTTTTCCCCGGCTGTAGCTAATATAATTGTGTCAAAGTCAAAAGTCCATCATATTATCAGTACAATATTCCATGACTGTACCCATTAAGCAAAATATATAAACAAATAAAAAGTCCCGCCCCGTTTCCATTCCTAAGTAAGCCATATTAGATTTATAGAAGAGCGACCAATACTTGCACTAATTCACCCATTAACCCCTTATGTACCGGCGACGTCTTTTTAATTGTATTCTTGCTATATTTAGACGATTTTGTGCAGTTTAAGAAGGCTCTAAGGTAGTAAAAGGGTAAAGGGTTCGAAGCCTGTTAATTTATGGAGGCCCTTTTTAAACTGAATAGAATCTTCTAATGAGAGCCGGAATGAAGTTTAAAGGACGGCACCGGCACTGAAAGGGTTAGATCACCCCTTCCACTGAGACTCTATAAACACCTTGATGACCCATAATTACCACTAATAATAGTCGATAAATTATAAATTAAATTACTCTTTGAAATTAACTGCAATGATCCTCCCCTCAGTAGCCGGCCAAATTACCCCATAGAAGATCCGATTACACATTTCTGTTCTGTTTTCTGGCTACCATTAGGAGATTTGATTCAGATTGGAAAGCGTATTTGGAAGTCAGCGGGGTTAATAGAGATAATCTTTACCGTCATAACCCCCACAGATCGTCCCTAAGCGGTATAAAATCGTCTAATGATAGCCAGAATAAAGTGTCAAAATGCGTCACAATCTTGAAAGGGTTAATAAAAGCCCAGCATGTCCCTTGGAAGTCATTACCACAGGGCTATCCCCGGGCTTGCCAGAGCAGGGTGTCAAACGAATGCTGTGGCCATTATTGTTAGTCCTTATTATTGTATAATTATGTAAAGTTACAATTATGGTTTATAGTTCGAATTGTATCTTTGGAAGCGATAAAATGGCCAAAACAATGCTAGTTCATTTAAATTGTCTTGTATTCCTTATTTCTATTCACTTAAATCTTCACAAAATCTTGCTCCGGCTTGACACCCTGCCTGAGCTGGCACCACAGACCTGGCACTCCACCGCCCCCACTATATTTACACCCTCAGCCTCATTTAGGGAGAATTGTGGCTCCTCAGTTTCCGTAAGACTAATTTTGTACACCTTGAAATATTTATCAATCCAGCTAGATTAAGAGTTATGACCATTTGTGTTAATTCTGCACAGTCATGACCGTTGACAGTTATTCGTGCTTTTAGCGAAATAAACCACCATACTCTTGCAATCCACGGGGACGCTGTTCTATGTAATCTATGTAATCCACGGGGACGCTGTTCTATGTAATCTATGTAATCCATGTAATCCATGTAATCTATGCAATCCACGGGGACGCTGTTCTATGTAATCTATGTAATCCACGGGGACGCTGTTCTATGTAATCTATGTAATCCACGGGGACGCTTTTCTATGTAATCTTTACCAACATTAACCCTCTCACGTTCTTGACGCAATTTTGAGCCTATTAGGGATACTTTAAAGCCTTTGTTACCATCAGGGGTATTTAGAAACCTTTAGTTTAGTTACTTCAACCTCTGCAGTTGTCTTTGAGTTAGCTGTGGGCAGAAAACTAATTTTGGAGAGGTAATTATAAGAGTGAGAGAACTCTATTTCTTATTGCTAATCTGGCAACCTCTGCGTCATAAAAACGTGAAAGGGTTAATACTTCCCCCTCCCCACCTTCCCCCTATTCCCCATTTCCCCTTTCTCTCAAACCACCTTCTTCAAATGCAATGGGTACGAAACAAATTTGATGTGAAACGTCTTGACTAAAAGCCAAATACAAAATAGTTTATGTGTGTGTGTTTATGGGTGGGTGTTATATACAAATACAAGTTGACACATATAGAAACGTACGTATTCAGTTTATGTGTTTGCCAATATTCGTGCCTTCCTGTACTTAAGATTATGCAGAGAATCTCAGGTTATATTATGTGGTTCAATACCCAGGATGTAGCATTATGTGGTTCAATACCCAGGATGTAGCATTATGTGGTTCAATACCCAGGATGTAGCATTATGTGGTTCAATACCCAGATGTAGCATTATGTGGTTCAATACCCAGGATGTAGCATTATGTGGTTCAATACCCAGGATGTAGCATTATGTGGTTCAATACCCAGGATGTAGCATTATGTGGTTCAATACCCAGGATGTAGCATTATGTGGTTCAATACCCAGGATGTAGCATTATGTGGTTCAATACCCAGGATGTAGCACAGTGATAATTGTGAAATCGAGCACAAACTAATGAGGGTAAAACTAAAGGGTGTTCACTAATGGAGATGGAATTGACACGGAATAGTCAAATATCAAGCACAAGGTAAACATTTGTTATACTTGTAACAAATACAAGTACTGACCAAATATAGTCTACAACCTTTTATATGTATTTGAGAAATTCTGCTATCAAATATCATGGTGTCTTTCACGGAATTAAGGCATCCCTCTCCCATTTGTGTGTGTATCATCTTTGAATAACTAGTATTTAGCACAGTGAGTATGGTGAAAATCAAACTAAACATTGAATGATCGTTTGAGTGGGAGATGTATTCATTTTGGGGTTTCTTACTTGCCGGCAGTGAAGGAATCTTAATCAAAACTTTATAGATTCTATATAGGTACCCAATGGTAGTGGAGATTAAACATCTTAAGATTCCATTTATAAAGTTTGGAGACATTCTGCAAATAGTCAAATAGGCAAACATAAACACACGCAGAAACAACTACAAAATCTCCATAGCTGACATTGGACACTTAACACTCTGAGGATCGATGACGCACTTCTGTTCTGTTTTCTGGCTATTAGTAGACGATTTTATTCAGATTAGGAAGGGTATATGGAAGTCAGAGGGTTGATTGAGAGATTCTTTACCCTTTTAATTCCCACTGATCCTTCCTAAGCTGTATAAAATCGTCTAATGATAGCCAAAATAAACTGCTAAAACGCGTCATATCCTCAAGGAGTTTAGAATTTAGGGTTATGAGGAAGTTCAAGTTGGAGGCATAGATATTTAGCGGAGATATAAATGAATATACTGTACGTGTGTAGTGCAATGGCAAGTGCATTTAATTAACCCTTTCAATATCCGATTTCGCCTTTCTTTTCTGTTGTTTTGCTGTTATTAGACGGTTTATTCAGATTAGGAAGGGTATATAGAAGTCAGAGGGTTCTGAGATAGTCTATACCCCTATAATTCCCAAAAATACATGCTAAATTGTATAAAGTCGTCTCATGATAGCCAAAATCAACTGCCAAAACGCACCATAATCTTGCCTAGAGCTTCAACTTTCTTTTGTCCCGAATATCACTAATAGTAATATTCAGAGTGTAAGACTAGTAATATACGTTGGCTATTGTAAAATATTGGTCAAAATTCTCCTTACAGAGGTTCTTCCCTGCATCTCTCACTGCCACACCCCGGCCAATCAAAACAGTGTATTTTTTCTACTCGCAATTGTGATTGGTGGATAGATTCGAGCTTGCCAATTATTGTAGGGGGTATAGGAGGGAGGGGTGGAGGAGAAGACGAAAATGGGGGATGGGGGGTTAGGAGGAAGAGGAGGAGGGGGAAGAGAGGGGGGTAGTGAGTGCATTGATGAGTGTGTGATTTGACTGCATGTCCACGGAGAATAGCGAGTACAGTCACGTTCTAGTGTTACGTTCCACCTTCATGATATAAACTTTGGTAAGCTGTTTAGTATAAGGGAATACACATGAACACAAATGAGAACAAACTTAATACTGCAGATTTGATCATTTTTGTTGAGTATTTATTTGTTTATGTTTTATTTATTTTTTGAGATGGGGAACTGAATATAGTTGACGTTGTAAAGAATTGACGGGACTTTTCATTTACTGTACAATCTCACACTCTAATAATTATGATCTCTTCCTTACTCCTACATTATAATTTCAACCTTAACTAATACATTCCCACCAACACATTTAAACCAACACATTCTTACAGTATATTTACACATAGAGGTATATTGTGTTATGTAAGCCAAATCTCTTACTTCTTACTTAATACGAGATTACATTTTGAAATGCTGCGAGTATGTGTGTATCTATTTTTGTGTATCTATTTAGCATGTCAGCTCAAATGTGTATTTGTGTAGTGGCTGGCTACCTACCAAACACACTGCCCCCCCCCCCCCCTCTCTCTCTCTCTCTCTCTCTCTCTCTCTCTCTCTCTCTCTCTCTCTCTCTCTCTCTCTCTCTCTCTCTCTCTCTCTCTCTCTGTATATATATATATATATATATATTAATTCTCCCTTTAAGTTTGACATATATTAATGAGGAAAAGTTAATACATATCCTTGATTGTAGAACTTTAGTAATTTTGAGACACTTCAAACCTAATGAATTATAAGTTATAATGGTTAAATATAGTATTGTACATTTACTTATAAATAATCGTGGCCCGCCTATGTTTTTCTTTATGCAAATATAAGTTCTGGATTGTTTTTTGGATGGAACTGGCTTTTCAAGAAGGGGTTCCAGGAAAAACATAACGTAAATGCCATGGAGATACTGGCATTGCATGCAAATGAAAGGGAAGTACACGGGCGCATTTTCAGGACATGTCTCGCCAATTGTGATCTCGTAACTGTTGATGAAAATGTTTATAATAATTTAGTCACAAAAGTAATCTACCATCATCCAAACTGCCAATAGTAGTCCAAAGGACACCGGTATAATGGCAGAAAAAGCGACAATGAAATATTGTCGGAAATATCATATCTATCATCGACTTTACTCCCTTATTAACTAACATGGTGGTATGGTTTTGTAGTATGTTTATATTCCATTGTGTCTGTCTGTCTGTCTGTCTGTCTGTGTGTGTTTGTGAAATGTGTGTGTACTGAAATGTTTGTGGACATGCAGTAATGCAAGTAATGGTCACTCTTCTGTAAATCTAAATGGGAAAGGGGTGGGACCTTCTATTTTTTTTTTTTTTTTTTTGTATTCAAAAAAAAAATGTAGAACAGATGTATGTATTTACTGTGTGTATCAGGTGTGTGAACGGTGTGTTTGCCTTTTCACAGAAAGACAGAGACAATACCAACTTTGTTATAATATGAAACGAAACGTAATGTACTACTGTGATCGATGATCAATATTTAAAATAAGATATGTATAATATATAAAAAAAAATTGTCACAAATATTTTTGATACAATACGATAAAGTTATATATTTCGTACTACACTCATCGATTATTAATACTTAGCTTAAAAACATAGGGACACTGATATCTGCAGAGGGCCCACCGGCCCACACGAGGCATATCCCTTCCACCCCCAACCCATATCATTCATATGACGATCCAAATTACGTTTGATACTTTCCACCGTTTCTGAGGTGATTAAAGTACTAGGCAATCTATTCCACATAATATTATCCACAACCCTATTTCCAAACCAATGCTTACCTATGTATATTTTTAATAGCGGAATGTATGTAGTTTAAAACCATTTGTACGAGTTATTTAGCAATGACTTATATGCTTTGATACTCAGAAGATAATATCTCTCTAACTCTAGGAAGGGAATAGGAATCCACTAGGGTGTTGTTTCTTTTCAACTGACGGTAAATTGCAAAATTCCCATTAAGATTTCTCAGTAATTTTTAAGATTTTGTAGTGAAATATGGTGCTAATTATATATAATTGGTCCTAATATGATGCAGAGATGTAGTAGTTTCATATTTTTCCATTAAGTATCGAGACATTAGCTGCTATTAAGGGATTCAATTTATCGTCAGGTGGAAAGAAATAGAGTATAGAGTGTTGTGGGTGACTGAAGGTGGCTGCTCCCGGAAGGAAGGTAAACCCAATTACCGCCACCGAGTTGGGAAGCTTATATGTTTACGTCTACAGCCATGAGCAAAATGGTGTCCTTCCTTCATCATTTACTTGGTCCTTATCTCTCTGACAACATAAAAATACATGGGTTTTAATGAACGATTTCAGAATACAGTAAGGCTGCTTTCATTAGTTTATTCAAGTGCATTGGGTTTTGTAATTGATGATTAATGTTAAGAAGGGGGTGTTACTTAATTCATATACAGCATATATTTATTTATTTATTTATTTATTTATGTATTTTCTATTTATTGATATATTTCTTGTTATGCTTCTCATTAGACGTTCTTACTCATTGTACACATATTATATTGGAGTCAGGGGGTTAATTGAAGTATTTCATAGCCATTTAATTGCTATAGGTATTGTTTAATCTTAATATAATGGCTTAATTGTAGCCAGAATAAAAAAAAAAGGCGTCAGAACAATGATTAGGCAAACATCTAAGAACAAAACATACATATTTAAAATTTGCATTTGAGCACTTGCGAGTTGAAGCTGTAGACATAAAGATTTAGCAGAATTGTCCATATATCCATGCCGAAGGCCGATTTCTTCAAAGTTACAGATTCTCTACTTCTCGCCCAGAAAAAATACCTTACACCTGAATGGGGTGAAGCGTCTTATTATCGCCAAAGTAATGGGGTGATAGGTCTTTAAATCGCCAAATTGGGGCGATCTTATAAAGGTCTTCCTCGGTTCAAATAGGGTTAACTCCCATGTTGACGAGCCCATGCTTCTCATAACAAACAAAAAACGGGTTATGATGAAACTATTGGCCAGTGTTATATAGAACATAAATATTGATGGAACTATTGGCCTTTGATATATATATATATATAATACATGTATATATAAAATGAATATTGATGACAGTAGTTGGTCTTTGTTCTTGTGACTATTAGAGGCTTAATATGATTTTATTAGTGAAAGTGTATGACTGTATTAGTGATGATTTATTAGTGTATGACTGTATTAGTGATGATTTATTAGTGTATGACTGTATTAGTGATGATTTATTAGTGTATTGCATATACTGTATACGATAAAACCTTTTGAGGATCATGATGCATTGTGACAGTTTCTAAACATTCATTAAATTATTTTATTTAGCTCAGGAAGAATGGGTTTATTGAGATATTGTGTGCCCCTTTGATGCCCACAGATCATTCCTAAGCTGCACAGAATCGTTTAATGATAGCCAGAATATACTGTCAAAATGCATCATACTCTTCATAGGGTGAAAACTATTAATACGACTGATGGTTTGACAGCCTAATGATGATGATTATGACGATGATGATGATGAATGGGGAGTGTCATCAGCAGTTACAATGTGAAGTGGAAATTAGATGGGCGATAATTACAAACTTCTGATTAACCCATTCAGTACCGGTGACATCCTGTTCATTATATTCTGGCAACTATTAAGACTATTTTATTCAGCTTAGGATGGACGTCTACCCATTAAAAGGTTACAGACTACCTCAATGAATCCTTTTAGCCACCGTATATCTTTCCTAAGCATCATAAAATCGTCTGAATGTAGCTAGAATAAAATATAAAAAGACGTCGCCGGCACAGAAGGAGTTAACTAACTCGTGCCAAAATCATTTCGTAATACAATTTCATGCATATTGTTTCACATTTATCATACGAAATTAATATGGACAAAGAAATTCAACTATGAGAAAAATACGTAGAGGTTCTGATTATTATTCGATGAAGATATTCAAAATACGCCATTTATATCACATACTTTATGACTGCCGATAATACTTGTTGCAGAGGAACAGTTTGAAGTAAAATACAAAGGTATATGAATAAGGTATAGGCACGTGAAATATGGAAAAGAAAATTATATACACAGTTTTGATAATATTTAATTAAGTATATTATATCATAAGCAATAGTGGAAATATATTTGCCAGATATAACCAGTAATTAACCGTTGAATATTAGATCTGCCTTGCTTAGGCCAATCGGCTTTCTGCAGACTCCCATTTTCTTATGTTCTTATGTTAATATGTGCATGTGAAATAGTGTGTAATTCACTTTTTTTTTCACTTGCTTGTTCGTCAAGGGGAATCCACGCAATGTGAGCTAAGCTCATTATTATCGCGCCTCCTTAACTGGGAATGTATTGCGTAAAATGCATATTAAGTGTTTATGTATCGTTGGAATGGCTGTGGATGTGTGTGTAGTCTGTATTTTGGCCAATTTGCGACATCTGGAAACGAAGGTTTAGGGTTAATCTGTATGGTACCCTTCTCACTACGGTACCAGTCTCACCCGAAGGCTTAGGTTGACCAGTAGCTTAGGTTGACCAGTACGATACCCATCTCACCTTGTAACCGATCACCAACCCCAGATGGGACGTCACAACTTCGTCCACTTATACCAGGTTCCTATTTATACTGCTAGGTAAACAGAGGCTACACCGTTAGGAAACTTGCCCAAATGTCCTCCCCGCCCGGGTCTCGAACCCGGGACCTTCTGGTTGTGAGCCAGATGCGCTATCAGTTACGCCACGGGGAGGTGTATGTGTGTGTGTGTGTGTGTGTATGTATGTGTGTGTGTGTGTGTGTTAAATTGCCCAATGATCTTGTCTGCCATGCACATCACGAATCGAATCGAACATTAAGACAATTACACTACCTAAATGCACAACAGAACCGACCTCGCCCCTACTTTCAACTTTCTAGACAGGGGATGGACAGTGTGGTCAATCATATCACAACCAGGGACTAACAATCAGACTGAACCATCATACCAGCCAATCATACCGTACTGGACAACTAGCCATTAAGGGTCGATATATTTATTTGTGTATTATTAGTTTTTAGTTTGCTCCCTAGACTTCCATCAAACTTAAACAAATTACATCCCCAAGATCCCCTTGCTACATAAAATTGTAAAATGTCCAGGCCTGTTCCTCCTAAATTATAGGCTCGCTATTGCTCGCCAGGAAAAAATCAACACCTAAATGGCACGAAACGTCTCAATATTGAGAACAGTGGGGTGAAAGGTGTTAAAATCGCCAAATTAATGAGCCAAACGTCTTAAAATCTGAAAACTAATGGGGTTAAACATGAGGGAGAAGGGGGGCCCAGAAAAGACAACCCCATAATTATGTCGGCGTTACACGACCAAGTTTATCGGCTACATGTATCTAGGCTCTCTCTGCTTCCCTTTCACATCAGGAACCATCCCATATCACTTCCCCCCCCCCCCCCCCGCTCCCTCGGCTTTCATAACTTTCCCACTGTTGTTTACTTTACTTTAACCCTTTCGAGATACGAGGACGCGTTGCTTCCTGTTGTTTTGGGTTATTAGTAGACGATTTTGTCCAGCTTAAGAAGGCACTGTGTCATCATTGCAATTCAGTTCCTAAACCTGGTTTACATTGACTCCAAAGTGTGCAATCGGGCATTATAATCAATTAGTAATATGCATTTTTCCCCTTTGCATGAATGAGACAAAGAGCAAAGCCCGTAACAAGGCCCCCCCCCCCCCCCAAGTTTATAAGAGTGATGGAGGGCCAAAATCGAGGTATTTGTGAGACTTAGCTGGATTACTCTCTGTGTAGGTGAGGAAGAACACTAGCATCATTTTGTGCTTGTTCGAGTCAGGAATACTACCAGTGCAATTTGTTATGTTAAAAAAGAAGAAAACATTGTTAGAAGGAGAAATATAGTCATTGGAAATAGAATACCCATTTGTCTTTGTATATGACTTGTGTAGATGAAATATATATATATATATATATATATATATATATATATATATATATATATATATATATAAAAAATACTGCATATACAGTACAGTATATCGTATAACCTTCCCTTGTCCTCCAAAAGCGTGCTACGCCCTGCACTTGTATTCACCTTGAACCTGACAAACATTAACCCCTTCAACACCAGTACGTAATGTTCATCCTATTCTGGTTACCATTAGACGATTTTCTTTAGTTTGTAATCTACCTCTTCGACTCAAAGGGGTAAATACGATCTCAATAAACCCTCTTAGTAACATAGGTCCTTCTTAAACTGCATAAAATCATCTCATTTTAGCCAGAATCAAAGCTAAAAAGGCGTCATGGTACTGAAGGGGTTTTAAACAAGTCACGAGCACCATGATGCCTTCGGGAGACTTGAGGCTTAAGACCCGATTCTTTTTTATAGGTTTGTTAATTTCATGGTTTGTTCATTTGTTTATTATCATTTTATTTAGTTTTCTCCCTGGACCTCCATCAAGCTTTAAAAGTATATATCCCAAAGACCCACCCTCCGAGATAAGTTTGTTAAATTTTCGGTAGATAAAAATATCCCGGCCGAATGCCGGTTCCTTCTAAATTGCAGGCCCGCTTGATAGAGAAATGGGGCGAAAAGTCTTAATAACTACAAACTAATGGGGTGAACGTCTTCAAATCTCAGAACTAATGGGGCTAAACATGAGGGAGAAGGGAGTCTAGAAAAAGCAACTACCTCTCCCTTAATATTGACGTCGTGTGGGTTAGTATGATATTTGCTTTCATAATTATTGAGGATTTTGCTTGATCCACCCATCTTCGAGCAGCGTATTGATTAACCCCTTCTGTACCGATGACGTCCGTTTAATTTTATTCTAGCTATATTTAGACGATGTTGTGAAGTTTAAGAAGGATCTGTGGTAGTAAATATGGTTAAATGAGATAATTCGACGCCTTTAATTGCTGGAGGTCCCTTTTAAGCTGAATAACATCGTCCAACTAACAACAATAACAGCAGCAACAACAACAACAACAACAACAATAACAAGAACAATAACAACAACAATAATAACAGCAACAACAACAACAACAATATTAGCAACAACAACAACATTACCCTCTTTCATCATACCTTGGCTAACCTTAGACTATTGTTCTTCTAACAATAAAACCTTTGTTTCATTGTATCTTGGCTAACATTAGACGATTTTACTACTGACAACAATAACCTTACCTACGGTACTTATTTTTTTGTATTATACCTTGGTTAACAGTAGACGATTTTCCTTCCTTCATCAACCCTCTCACTGGGGGGGGGGGGGGGGGGCTAATGACAACAGCATTACTTATTGTTTCTTCATATCTTAGCTAACAGTAGACGATTTTCCTTTAGCTTGGGAAAGGGGCTCTCATAGGCAGAGATATAAGGGGTCCATCTTTTTCTGGACCCCCCTTTTCCTTCATGTTTAGTCCCATTACCTTTGACATTTTAAGACGTTCGCCCCATTAGTTCTGATATTATAGATATTTTTCCCATTGGTTTAGCGATTTTATGATATTTCTCCCTTTATATTATCAATGTTAAGACCTGTTATGCCATATAGATGTTGAATTTCCCTGGCGAGCGATAGTGAGGCTGTAAATTATGAGGGACCCCCCCCCCTCCCCCCTCATCCCACCCACCCACCCACTTGTGATCAACGTGTCCACCTTTTTGGTAGAAAATTGACCTGGCCGAAAGCTGCTACCTCCAGGAAATAATCGATACCTAAATGGCACGACAGGTCTTGAAATTAACAGAGAAATTCGGCTAAATACTTGAAATTCCAAACTTATGGGGAGAACGTCTTAAAATCTCAAAAAATGCGGCTGAACATGAGGGAGCATGGGGAAAATATTTTAATGCGAGTGTAAAACGAAAAGAAGGAGGGAGAATATCACATATTTAGTTTGCATACATAAAGAAAATAATCACCATTTTCATGTGTAGTTTATATTATCCAGGAAAATATATGAATGGAGGAAAAGAGAAAGGGAGAGGAGTATTGAAATGTACACTAAAACAAAAGAGTGTGTCGTAAGTAGAGTGTGTTGGTGGCAAGGGGATGGGGCTAGAAGAGTGTGTGTGTATGAGTGTGTGTTTGTGTGTGAACCTTTTCCATATACAATATTTCCTATGGAGTTTATGTATCTCTGCTTTATGTGTGTACGAGTTTAAATGTTTATGTGTGTGTGTGTTTGTTTATGTGTGTGAGGGTGTGTGCGTATATGAACCTTCTCCATGTAGAGTATTTCCCTATGGTGTCATGTATCTCTGCTTTGTGTGTGTACGAGTTTAAATGTTTATGTGTGTGTGTTTGTTTATGTGTGTGTATGTATGTATATATGTGTGTACGTGTTTATGTGCATATGTGTATGTGTGTAAGACAGTGCCAGTGCCAGGGCTGATAGGGAAGAAGGACAAGGGCAAGGTGAGCGTAGGCAGCTTATTAACACAACATTCATATACAGTATTTTCATTAAGATGTTATTATTATTATTGTTTTTATCATTATTTTAAAAATATTTAAATGTTATATATATACAGTATATACTGTATACTGTATATATACAGTATATATATATATATATATATATATATATATATATATATATATATATATATATATATATATATATATATATATATATGGGACGTGTTTGTGTGTGTGTGTGTGTGTGAGAGAGAGAGAGAGAGAGAGAGAGAGAGAGAGAGAGAGTGAGTATTATAAATAGACCTGTGTTCTAAATACCAATCTCACTTCCCCACAGTCTCTGAAGAACTTTTTATTTACGAGAACTAATTATCAAGTGGGTGGTACAAGATATAGCGTATAGCAGTTTGTTTATTGAGATTATATTATGCTACGTGGTGTGAGTTGAAGTATAATATCTCTCTCTCTCTCTCTCTCTCTCTCTCTCTCTCTCTCTCTCTCTCTCTCTCTCTCTCTCTCTCTCTCTCTCTCTCTCTCTCTCTCTCTCTCTCTCTCTCATATCATCTATTTTGGTCATATCACAGTTTGCCATACTATCACAATTTCCTGAATCTGTTAAGTATTGTTCATACTTTGAGGGACGCCCAGAAAACTGTTCTCGGCTCTCAGGAATCATATTATACAGGGATTGTGACGGAAGTATTGACATAGAGAGATCACAATCAAGATGTTATAATTATTTGCTGTATCCTTCGCTTACATTAATTAAACTAATTATAGTGTGAGCTGCTTCCAAGGTTTCATGGCCTTCAGCAACAACAAGTAATGAAGCTTGTACTATGGTATATTCAAGCTAACCTGGCAGATATTGGTAATGCTGCCTTTCTATACATATATATATATATATATATATATATATATATATATTTATATATATATATAGCCAGTGTTAAATAAAGGCGGCATCACACGAGCAGGTTAGAAAGGCAGTTAAGGAAGCATAGAAAAGCAGCGTTACCAATTTCTGCTAGGTTACCTTGAATACACTTTAGGAGGTAGGTTAAATAAACATTAGAATATTATAAAGGTGCCTTCATAGCTGACTGCCAAGGTTGTGGTGAAATATAAATACAGAAATATAATGACAGGCAAGACCCTCTGGGACCTGGGAAGCAATGAACTACTGTAGATGTTATAGTCTACATTATTATTTACCCTTAAGAAGTATAATCCCCAACACTTTGGGGAATGGTGTTGCTGAAGGAACATAGTTCTCTAAGAATAGCGCAGTCTATGCAAATATCATAGTTTTCTTTCATCACACTACCGTTTTCTTTTACTATGACCAATAATTTCGTTTCGGGACTAACTATGACAAATTCATTTTAACCAGACAGTGAATGCCATTCCCTTGGAGCCAATTTCCTTATATCTAATTAAAGAATAGTGAAATCATTCATCTCTGCTTCCCATTTAAACACTGGGTAAATCTTAGGAAAGGAATCACCAACCTTTAGTAGTTCTGTACAGTAAGAATAGAAAGGTTAGGATGCTTAATTAACCAGCATCGGTTAATATATCTTTGTGTATAATTATTATCTGTGCTCTGACGAGAAGTGTATGTGATATGGACCATTAGGTCGTACTGTATTTATACTGTATCTATCTTATGTGTCTGGAATAAAGAATTATTATTATTATTATTATTAACCCCTTGATTTAATTTATTTGTATTTCTTATGTATGTTTTGTGTTTTTTCATTTTCTCAAGTTTTCCTTCACATTTCCTTACATCGCCTCTGTATTCTATCTCTAGTAACGATTGTGCTTATTGTTCTGTCAAAATATTTATTTCTTTTTAATCATGTATTTCTCTCATATCTCTCATAATATTATATATTTGTATTTACGATGGCCACTCCCCCCTCCCCCCCCCCCCCCCAAATTTTTGTTTTGTTTGGAAAAGTGGGGATTGGGCCTGAGTATATACATACATACATACATACATACACACATACATACATATTTACGATCATGTTCGCTTCAATTGCATCTTCGTCTCTTGTTATGTACAGTAGATCTATATAATTCTACAACTCGCTCCGAGTTATCTACTACCTTCAACCTCTTCAGTATGGGTTATGTCCTTTTCAATTGTTTTGACTACTGTTACTTTGTTAGACAATTATATTCAGTTTAGGAAGGACCCCAAGCAATTAATAAACAACAAACTGTCTTAAATAACCCTTTACCTACCATAGATCCTTCTTAAACAGCACACAATCGTCTAAGTAGAGCTAGAATAATATACAAAATATGTTACCCTCACTGAAAGGGTTAGTTCAGCCAATAGGACGCGCTTTAATTGATACTGTCTTTGGCATGGTACACTATTTAAGTTATTAGATAAAATGTCCATACATTAACTAATTTCTGTGCTTCTTGTTTATGGTTTCCTACCAGGGATATGGGGGACTCTTAATACACGTCATGTCTCCTACCATTGTAAACCATACCGTGGGCATTTAATGTTTACCCCCCCCCCCCCCCAACCCCCACCCCCACCTCCTCCAAGCTCTATAGAGTCATGCTGGTCGGCTACCAGAATAGTTGACGCCATCAAATTTGCTTCAAAACCCTGTCACCACGAGAAGGTGACCACCCACCGACAGGTGTTCCCAAAATTCTGAGACAATGCCTCATGGCTTTTATATTTGGCTTTCAGAACAAGCCCCAACATTTTGGGGAGCGATGTAGTGGAAGGGTTGTGTTTATGTGAGTGTAGGAGTGTGTACATCGTGAGCGTATTGTTGTACTTGTGAATGTTGTCAGTGTTGTGCTTCTTTGCGATTTATAGTATAGTCTCTGCTAAAGTTCGTAGTTTTCTTTCACCACACTACCGTTTTCTTTGGCTACCCAACATAAGTTTATGAGTAAATAATATGATAATACGGTAAAATTAATACCCTCCATAGTTTTAACAATACAATACTTGTCTTCAATATCCTAAACATAATTCTGGTTAATGCATGTATTTCCTAAGTAATATTGTTTTTGTATCAGCATGGCCTTCAACTCCAACGTTTACTAAGTGGCGCGGGTAGGCTATACTGAAAGGTAAATTTGTCTATCAAAAAATTTACAAATTTATCTTGAGGAGGGGTCTAGGGGGGGGGGGGGGGTGATTTAAGCTTGATAGAGGTCTAGGGAGGAAACGAAAATAGTAATAATGAACAGATAAATATATGAGCCAATAAATACCCCCATCCCCCCTTAATAAACAACGAGGCTTTATTAAATGTTTGATCGTGCAGAGTGTAGCCTATATCCAAACATCAAACTATAATATAACCTGTATCAATATTGCCGAATGTGTATTGTGAGTATAGTATGGATTTACTATGGGTTTAAAGTATTATAAGAATATATCCAAATACACAAACTATAAATCCTGTACCAATATTGCTTAATGTACTGTAGGTATATCGTGAGTATGGAGGTATTGGAGTGTAAAGAGGGGAGAATATCACCAGTGGCACCAATTGATGACGGAAGATGACCCATCTCCGTTACTATAATATCTCTAGGGGGGGGGGGGGGGTCATTGAGGGCTTCCGGGGGAGTACTGTACTGGTAAATGTGGGTCGCGGGGCCATAAATACACCCACCAGGCTATTTTCTACGTCTGTACTGGCGGCTTAACTGGGGAGATCTGTTACTGTCATGATCAGCTGTGTGTCGCATTACTCCATATACTGTTATATAAATATATGTACTGTGTATATATATATATATATATATATATATATATATATATATATATATATATATATATATATATATATATATATATATATATATATATATATATATATATACAAACGTCATGAAGCCATAGAACTCTTAAATTCTGATCTAAATACTATCTCCAATTGGGGCAGAGAAAACCTTGTTACCTTTAATGCTTCCAAAACCCAATTTCTCCATCTATCTACCCGTAAGGAACTCCCAGCAGAGTATCCCTTATTCTTCAACAAAAATCAATTCCTCATCTTCTCTCAATATTCTTGGTGTCTATTTTTCTTCTGCTCTCAGTTGGAAGGACCATATTATCAGTCTTGCTAAGGCAGCCTCCCAGAAGCTGGGTGTGCTCAACCGCCTTATGGGGTTCTATTCCCCTGCACAGCTTCTTGCTCTGTACAGGGGCATAGTGCGTCCTTGTATTGAGTATTGTTCACATGCGTGGGGAGGTTCCTCTCACACCGCTCTCCTAGACAAAGTTGAAAGGAAGGCCTTTCGTATCATTAACTCCCGTCCACTCACCAACTCACTTCAATCTCTCTCTCTCCGCCGCAATGTTGCATCTCTCTCGCTATTCTATCGCTACTATAATAATCAGTGTTCCTCAGAGCTTTCCCAGTGTTTACCACCTCCTTTACGTAGGGCACGTGGTACCCGTCTTGCAACTCAATCCCACCCCTACTCTGTGCAACTCTCCAACCCGAGAGTGAAACGTTACTCTCAAACTTTCTTCTACTCAACAGCTGAGCTCTGGAACTCTCTCCCAGAATCAGTCTTTCCCTCTTCCTATGACTTAAATTGCTTCAAACTCCGTGTGTCCAGGCATTTTGGCTCGAACGTCCCTTGATTTTGGCCCTGTCACTCTTTCTACTATGGGGGAGGCACTCGCTATAGGCAGTTCTGCCTTTTGCCTCCCTCAATCACATAGAAAAAGAAAAAATAAATAAATATATGTATACAGTATATACAGTATATATATATAATTATATATATATATACTGTATATATACATATATATATATATATATATATATATATATATATATATATATATATATATATGGCTTTCAAATCACTACATAAAGAAAAGCAGGATCATTATATTATTTACTTATGTAGCTTTCCATGTTTGCGTCTTCTTAAATTATGTTAATTGCAGTAAGCTTACAGTATATTAGTGAAGCATATTCTTGGCAATTATAATTAATTATTTATCAAGTCATTACAGCTTTATTTTACGGACACAAATATTTGATAACAATATACTCGTAAAAGTTGATAGAATTATTCAAAGTACCATAAGAGGAAGAGCACTTTGATGACGTTTTGCATATACTGTATATTTATATAAACTCCAAATATTACTAGCAGTGTTTCGCTAAATATGTTTGCCCGTGTGCATTTCCTCACAATATAAATTATAAACTGACATAATGTGTACGCCTCATGTACTAAGTTTGTGCACGCCCCATGTATTAAGTTTCTGCACGGCCCATGTATTAAGTTTCTGCACGGCCCATGTATTAATTTCTGCACGGCCCATGTATTAAGTTTAGCATAATCCTTCCCACTTGGTGACAGTTTTATGACAGACTAACAACCACAATGTTCCGTCTCATCCCACATTTTCCCCACCTCATCCAGACTGACAGGTTTAAGGGGAGATGGTTCGCTTTTCTGGACCCTTTTCTTCCTCATATTTAGTCCCATTAGTTTTCAGATTTCAGACATTCGCCCCATTAGTTTAGCGAGTTTAAGACCATTCGCCCTATTTTGTTGTCAATTTTAAGACTATTCGTGCCATTTAGATGTCGATTTTTTCCTGGCAAGCGATAGTGAGCCTGTAATTTAAGAGGAACCAGCCTTCGGCTGGGGTATTTTTCTACCGAAAAATTTAAAAATTAATATTGAAAGTGGGTCTAAGGGGGTGTAATTTTAAGCTTGATGGAGGTCTAGGGAGGAAACTAAAATTATAATAAAAAGATACATACATAAGCAAATAAATACGCCCATCTCCCCTTAATTCGGGCGCCTTTAATATGGTGAGGCAATTTATCGCTCGTCAACCTTCTGCAGTAAGTTAAATATTTATGTTAGTGGTTGAGCTTTAGAACTACACCATGCTGCAAACAGGTAGACCAAAACTCTTGAACATTAACTTCTATAACTCACAAACGTCCAACATAATCGCGCTAATATTTCTACCATTTAGGAAGGGTCAGCCAGGGAATAGGTGTGGAATTGTGCAGTCCATTTGCTCTAGCCCTTTTGGAGTTAGAAAGGTTATAGGTCACGCTTTCTGACCTACCTAAAATGAATGGACTTCCTACATTTTGTCATGCCTTCAAATGTTTTGTCTTATGTCTATGCAGAAATTAATTTACCTAGCCAATGTATTTTTGTAATAATTCTAGCATTATCAGAATTAAATATCTTCGATTTTCTTATATCCAGGCTGCGCACAGGTACACTCGTATGCCAAAGTATCTAGCCCTCATAATAATTCGTGGACCACCTATTTTTTTATTTATGCAAATATATTTATATCTGTCTTGATTTTTGAATAGAACTTGCTTTTCAATAAATAGTATATATCGCTTTGTAGTTGATGGATAGGAAATTATATTCATCAATTCGTTTCCAGAGATATACTTCCATAATTAGAAATAGGTGAAGTCCACAACTATTTATGAGGGGGCTAGAGACTATGGCATCAGAGTGTACCACAGGGTAAACCAAGGTTGTAATTATGACTTTTGAGCGTGAATGTACAGTCTCCTACATAAGATCTGTTTTTCCTCATAATGTGGAATGTGGAATTAAAGTTGTCGTTATTAAATTGATATGAGGGAAATTTGTTATGTTGCCATTAATCCATCTGATAAGTCAAGTGATTTATAACAAACTAAACTCTTAAATCAATCATGTTATTTTTATTTCCATATTTCACACTAGAGCTTATGTAGATATCTGTAGATCTTCATTCACTCTCTAAAACTCCCCACCCAAGATGCCCCATTCATACCCACTACCATCACTAAAAACCCACCAGACATGCTTGACAAACTCTTAGACCTGCACCTGTCCCCGAGTCTTCATCCCGGCAGACACCCCTGTGATGGCTGCTTATTAACCTGTACAGTACGACCTAGACTCATTCATATTAATCTGGATTAAATTGTAATATTTTTCATCAAGCTTTGGATTGATCATTCGTAGTCACAGGTATAATATTATTTAGAACTAGAGGGGCGTATACCTCCACCTACACTCGCTGGTTCTTTACCATTAATATCACAACCAACAACAACAACCATTAGCACCACCATCAACAACAACAACCATTAGCACCACCATCAACAACAACAACCATTAGCACCACCATCAACAACAACAACCATTAGCACCACCATTAGCACCACCATCAACAACAACAACCATTAGCACCATCATCAACAACAACAACCATTAGCATCACCACCACCAACAACAACAACAACAACCATTAGCACCACCACCAACAATAACATACACCTTATCTACAAGTCACCATATTCACCATCAAATTCCACCACTCTTTCCAATAGCACCATATCGACTATCATCACCACCATTATCAACTTCTTGCACTTGTCACTATATCTAACCCCTCTAACACCATCATTACCACCATCTTCATCACTACAACAATCTCCTTAAACATACCTATCACTATCACCACAATCACTACCATCCTCTACCACCACAAACACCACTCTCCAATACCACCACAATCACTACCATCCTCTACCACCACAAACACCACTCTCCAATACCACCACAATCACCCCCTCCACTACCACCACAATCACCCCCTCCACTACCACCACAATCCCCACCATCCACTACCACAACAATCACCACCCTCTACAATCACCCCTCCTCCCACTACCACCACAATCACCTCCTTCACCGTCCCCTAGAGTGCCTATATAACCCTACTCCCACCATAACCACCACCTCAAGATAACCAAAGAAAAACGGTTTATCGCTTCCCATCTCGACTTTCGGCTGTCAGTGTGAAGAGGGGGAGTATAGGAGAAGTAAAGTGAGGAGGGAGAGATTTTGCGATATTTTCTTTCACAAGGAATTTCGTCCTCAAGTTCTTTCATTCGCAAGTCTTTTCGTTCAGTCATTTCATCTACTTACTGAGTGTATTTATCCACACTTGACCATCTGCCTAATCTATCTTTACTAACTCATCTGACATAAGCCCTTACTAGCTTAATAAATCCAACATAGACCTTCACCTAACCTATCCTAACCTATAATATGTTTAACCTAACCTAACCTAATCTATCCTAACCTAACTTAACCTATCCTAACTGACCTACTCCTCACCTACCCAAACTGTAATGGCCCCTCGAAATGAGACCATGATAATTTAAGTGAGAGATAAATCACCTTGAAGGGGATTGAAGAGGCATAGGGAACAGAGTGATAGCAAATATTATGAGGTAGTAACTCGATGGCTTGGTTGGTTAGAGCTCCGGACTCTGAACTAGGTACAGACCCTAGTATATTCTTTTGTATACAGTTGTTTTAGATTATGTGGTAAACAAAGATCACACAATCTTATATACCAATTAAATATTTTCTTTCCCGTACAAAAAGACAGATTGCAGTTACGTTAAAGTCAGATTTTAGCCTCAGATTAGGGGCACAAGTGGGTGGTAGTGCCGTTAAATGGTGTGTATCCAATGCTCTTACAATTAGTTAAGTATAGTATTCTAATGCACTGTGTGTGGGGAGAGGTGAATGTGTGTGTATGAGTGTGTCGGTGAGTGTATATGTGTGTTTGGGTGAGTGTGTGTGCATGTGTGTGTTGGTGAATATGTGGGGAGGGAAGGGGGGGGGGGGGTGTTGGTGAGTGTATGTGTGTGTTTGGGTGGGTGGGTGTGAGTGTGTGTTGGTGAATTTGTGTTTGGGTGGATGGATGTGGGTGTGTGTGTGGGTGACAGCACAACACAACACTTACACTTACACTTCTTCGCTAAAACTTTACTTCCACTTCCTCTTCGCCTCTATCCACCATTAGAGTACCTTCTCCCCTCCACCATCTCTCCAACACCCCCCCCCCAACACACCCCCCCCCCCCCCCACACACACATTTATCCACCAAACAACCACCACCACCCTCACACATTCCTATAGTCCATTGTTCCCACCTGATTGTAAATTGCCACAAATTTATCTAAATTACTTGGCTATTCACGAAGATTTTGTAGCGAAATATGTTGCTGATTGTGAAAACGTGACATTAGGATGACGCAGAGACGTAGTAATTTCATATTTTATCATTAACTATATAGCAATCAGCTGCTAATGGATTCATTTTACCATCAGCTGGAAATAAACCGACTATAGTAACCCTATCTCCACTCTACCAAATCCCACCTCTCTCTCACCAGCTCCCATCACAACCCCACATCTCCTCCACCACTACAACCACTACTTCTCCTTCACAGCCCCTCTCCCCTTCTTCATCACTGAGCAACCACACCATATCCCCCTCCATCACCAGTTCTCTACCACACAACACCACTGCATCTCCACACCACCTTCACCACACCAGATCACCCACCACCACTACCACACCACCACCACCACAGTTCTCCACCACCACCACTTCCATCATCACCATCACATTATTACCACCACCGCCCACCACCACCACCACCACAACAGTTCACCACCACCACCACACCACATCATCACCACCACCGCCTACCTCCACCACCACCACACCAGTTATCCACCTCCACCACCACCACCACACCGGTTTTCAACCACCACCACCACCGCCGCCCACCACCACCCCTAACACAGCTTCCTAGTAACGCTGCCAACTCGCCCACTTTCGCCCTCTAATTATGCAACAACACTTCACGCCCGTACAGCTGACCCCACCGCCCGTACTGTATTGTCTATTTCATATTACTACCCTACCATTTAAGGGGGGATGGGCAGGTTTTCTGGACCACTTTCTCCCTCATGTTTAGCCCCATTAGTTTTCAGATATTAAGATGTTTGCCCCATTAGATAGTCGAGTTTAAGACCTTTCGCCCCATTTCTTCGTCAATATTTAGACCTTTCGTGCTATTTAGGTGTCGATTTTTTCCCTGGCGAACGATAGTGAGCCTGTAATGTTGGAAGACAAATTTACAAATTAATCTAGAAGGGGGATCTAATGGATGTTTTTTTTAAATTTGATGGAGGTCTAGGAAGGAAACTAGAAAAATAATGAATACATGCAAAAATCGACCAAAAAGTGAACCATCCCCCCTTAACCCCTTCAAGATTATGGTGCGTTGTGGCAGTTTATTCTGGCTGTTATTAGACGATTATATTTCGATTAGGAAGGGCTTGTGGAAGTCGGAGGGTTAACGGAGACAGTATTTACCCTTTGAATTGCCATAGATCCTTCCTAATCGTCTAATGATAGCCAAAATAATCTGTCTAAACGCGTCATAATCCGCAAGGGGTTAATTAACTCTCTCAGTACCGGTGACGTCTTTTTTATTATATTCTGGCAACTACTAGATGATTTCATTCAGCTTAGCACAGACCTGTACAAATTAGAAGGCACTGAATATCTCAAATAGCTATTATAACTACGCCCGATCCTTCCTAAGCTGTATATATTTTGTTTAAATATAACTAGTCGGAACTTTTGCTAACTATAGTCCATTCTTTATAGGTAGGCCAAAAATCACAAACCTTAACCTCTGTAACTCAAAAAGGGCTAGAACCAAATTAACTGTAAATTTCCACACCAATCCCCTGGCTGACTCTTCCCAAATGGTAGACATATTCGCTCAATTAATCCTGTCAGTTATGAGTTCTTTTAGCTAATGGTCAAGAGTTCTTTTAGCTAATGGTCAAGAGTTCTGGCCTAAATATTATAAATAAACTATATACACGAGAGAAAATATATGTAAGAGTAATGTAACTACTCTGACATGTGCAAATGAAATAAAATAAGTAAGTAAATAAATAAATAAATAAATAAGAGACACACCGCCAAATGGAAAGGTATGCAGCCAGGTAGACCCTGCTTGGCACTGTACGGGAACAAGTTAAAATGATTCGCACATATGCCGTTTGTATGTCATCTATGAGCTCGTACTAGTATTAATCTTAGCTTAGTCAAATGTGCTCCCAATTTCTCTCCGCTATTTACTTTTTCACCTCCTTCCCTTTAGAATTCATGGGTCTCTGTTTGTGCCACTGGTCTATTTAAAAGCTCTTATTTTGATTTGGGAGTGTCAGTTTATGAGACGTTTAAAGGGTATATTTCTTGGTCGATATATTTATTCATATAATATTTGTTTTAGTTCCCTCCCTAAACAGGAGTTCCAGCAACTTCTTATCACATACCTATGAAGCCTCACACGTTATGTTTAATTTCCACCACAATAATAATAAAGTCATCCGGTTTAAAGGGGGATGGTTCACTTTTTGAGCGATTTTTGCATGTATTCACAATTTTTCTAGTTTCCTCCCTAGACCTCCATTAAATTTAAAAAAACATCAATTAGATCCCCTTTCTAGAATTATTTGTACATTTTTCGGTAGAAAAATTTCCCGGCCGAAGGCCGGTTCTTCCAACATTACAGGCTCACTGTCGTTCGCCAGGGAAAAAATCGACACCTAAATCGCACGAAAGGTCTAAATATTGACGAAGAAATGGGGCGAAAGGCCTTATAATCGACTAACTAATGGGGCAAACATCTTAACATCTGAAAACTAATGGGGCTAAACATGAGTGAGAAAGTGGTCCATAAAACCGGCCCATCCCCCCTTAAAGGACAACAATAATACGTATGACTACACACCAATATTTACACTCCCGTCTTCCACCGTAATAACAAATAAACACAAGATAGTGAGTGTCATCGTTGTTAAGGCGGTATCACACGAGCGCTTTTTCAGTAAACATTTATCCTCAACACTGGTCTGGCAGCTTATGTGGTCAACATATATAATATTTCGGTTGCCTAATTCATCTACCATCAGTCTAGTTTCCGATACCAGTGCAAAATAGTCCAGAAATGTTGCCAGAACAATGTTGATCATCGAATGTTGACTATAAAAGATCTCGTGTGATACCAGTTTTAGTATAGTAAACAAACCAAGGGGACATCACCAGTGCGCCACACACAGATTAATCGACCCCATATGCTGTCTGGCTAAGTAATTTGTATTTTTTATGATTTCCAGTTAAACGAACAAAATGTGTCAAAGGAATGATTCTAGTTACAAATATATTGTATCTTATATTAAATAACTATGTTAGTATTTGGCTCTCTATTGCTCTTTCTTTCATTTGTTTTCTTTCTTTTTTATAATATATATTATTTTAGTTTTTTGGGGGAGTAATGCCTTTTGTTTCCTTCATACACATAGAAAAACAAATACTAACTCCATATGAGAATATAATACAAATATCAAAGGTATTTATCTCTTCCTATAAGATATATTGCGAATTTAGTGTACGACAATGCATTAAATAATTGAAAATGAAACTATCAGTAATAGTGGAAGATCATCTTGCCCTCAAGATACTTCATTAGAGGCTGTTCACTTGGTGGTGGTGGTGGTGGTGGTGGTAGTGAATAGTGGTGTTAAAAATCTGTTTGCTTGCCTTAATCCTTCCAAGACTAATAAAGAGTGACCTTGTGATAGCTAGAATTAAGTCATTTAGTCATCGCTGAAATGGCCAAATTCCCCCGACCCCACTCCATCCTCTCCTGGTAACACATTCCCGAAGTTTGGGCAGGTTTAATTTTTCATGTTTTTATTTGGTTTTATTTTATATTTTTATTTTTACCGGGACGATCATTCAGGCTAACTTATCCTAGCCTGAATTGACCTAACTTACCCTAACCTAAGCTAACCTAATCATTAATTTACTTTGGGTGAGGTGAGCAAAGGTTCGACCCCTTGAGGATATGACGCTCTTTAGCAGTTTATCTTGGATGTCATTAAACGATTTTATACAGCTCAGGAAGGATCTGTGGGAATTAAAAGGGTAAAGGCTATCTCAATCAACCCGCTGACTTCCATATACCCTTCCTAATCCGAATAAAATAATCTGATAATAGCCAGAAAACAGAAAATAAGTGTGTCATCTATCCTCAGAGGATTAAGTAAGGCTAAAATTAGGTCAGGTTTGATTATATTACGTTAGGTTAGGTTAATTCAGGATACGTGAAGTGAAATTGGGTCAAGTGAGATTAGGTCAGATCATTTTAGGTCAGGTTAGGTTAGGTACTAAGTCTAGTCAGGTTATAATAGGCTAAGTTTCCGTGGTCGACCTGATAAAAGTAAAGTAAATCAATTCACCACTTGCGAGTTTCAGGCTATAAGGAAGTTGGAGCTATAAACATCGATATTAAACAAAAATACAATGATAATACAGGTTCCTGAAGGATAAAAGGTATGTTGAATTGGGTTTTATGTATTAATAAATGCACTACGACCATATTTTAGCTGGAAATTCTGCTAAATATCGATGTCTACAGCTCCAACTTCCTTATAGAATGAAACTCGCAAGTAAATCAATCATCTGCACCCCTCCATAGTTTGTAAATCTGTCTCTCGGTAATCTCAGCTTGCATTGCTTCCAAAATCAACAGGCCAACTCGGGGATAAATCATGGGAACGATGTGATGACAGGACACATTTTCTTTAATGGAGTAAAATTGTAGGTGATTTGAGGGTTAAGAGGACAGTGGCTGTTTGTTTGGTCTATTAATGCATTTATTCATATATATTTTTAGTTTCCTCCCTAGACCTCCATCAAGCTTAGAAAAACACCCCCTAGACCCCCCTTCAAGATAGATTTGTAAATTTCTCGGTAAAAAGTGTTCCCACCCAAAGGCCGATTCCTCCTAAAATTACAGGCTCGCTCTCGCTCGCCAGGAAAAATCGACACCTAAATGGAACGAAGGGTCCTAATATTGACAAAGAAACGGGGTGAAAGATCATAAAATCCCCAAACTAATGGAACCAACGTCTTAAAATCTCAAAACTAGTGGGGCTAAACATTAGGGAGAAGGGGGTCCAGAAAAAACAGTCTGTCTCCCCTTAAAAGCTACAACAGGCAACCTGGTTCTCCTCCATCATGTGCTGAGAGGAATATTTAGCCACAAGCTTGATTTTTTTTTCTTCACACTTCAGTTCGTTAGTTCTTGTCAGCCAATTTGAGGAGGTATATGGAGAGAGAGAGTGAGAGCAGGCATAATCTAAACTTTAAAACATTTCAATGACAAATTACTTGGCATTACTGTTATAGGAAAATTATTGGGGAATGTTGGTTATGTATGTATGCCCGTGAGAAAGTGTGAATATGTGGGGTTTTTGGGTTTTTTTTTTTGTCTTATAATTGTATAGATATATAATACTTTTCATGTTGTTTGCCGCTTCGTATATCTTTTCTCTTCCTAATTTCCGCCACATCTATCTTTTATTCTTCCTCTTCTCCATATTTTACATACAATGGTGTAGCCCTCTTTCTTAGTCTCACGTACACAATATATATATATATATATATATATATATTATTCTTTCAAACATCTAAAATCTTCAATATCCTCTTCACAAGATTTCTTCGTACTGGTAATACAATCGTCATCGCTGTATTTGTCCCTTAAAATCACTTCTCCCCTTAACTTTGCCAGTATTTGAGGACGCCTTTTTACACGTTATATGCATAGAAAACGTAAACAAAATATAACACCCATCCTTTGACAACCATCCACATTACACCCTCTGCCAACCCTACATATCCCTAACAGCAATCCCTTCCTTCCCCTCATAACACTCCTAAACCTTTCCTACTTCCTACACAGACCCTCATTGTTCTCATAAACCAACACCTCCTCCTTCAACACTAACCAGGCCAGTCCTCACATCTTCCCATATAAACAACACCCTTTTCCTTTCTCGTCAACGAAACCCCTCTTCTCCACCACCGACCATATATTTTGTCATCTTCCCCCACAGGTATTCCTTGTTTTCTCAAAATCACGTCTCACCAATCCTCCCATATACATAAGATGAAGGTTAGAAAGACTAGGACTGACGTTCTCGAAAAAGGGCTCCAGTCCTGACGCTATTCTTTACTTTTAGTGTGCTGGCTTAATAATCCAGAAGGGTTGATAGCCTCTGAAATCTAACTAACTAGGAAGACTCTAGGGACTAGAGTTTTCGAAAAGAGGCTCCAGTCTTGACGTTGCACCTGACTTATCTTGGCTTAATAATCCTGAAGGGTTGGTAGCCTATGAAATCCTATTTTAATAATAATAATAATAACAATAATTAAGAAGATAATTATCATTATAACTGTTTTACTGATTATCCCCAACCAATTTTGTTTTCCTTTTCTTTAGAAAGACTCTATTTTTTCGACAATCAAATCAGCCTTCCGGCTTCATAACCATATCCTTTAATTTCATATAACCAATCCTCTCAACCTTCCCACATGTACAGCTAAACCCTTCCCCTATAACCAACCCTTTACTATTCTTCCCTCCATATAACCAACTCATTCCATCCCCTCTTAACCGCCCTCCTTCTCTTCTTCCCATAACCCCTTCTTGAGCTACAGTGGTGGAGCTCTCGACTGCAGGTCAGATAACTGGTGATCACGTCCAGGACAGAATAGCCAATGTTCTAAAGACGTGTTTCCTTGTCCCGTAGCTTTTCAATGGTCCACACTGTTATGGCTACACTGATGTATTAAGAAATTAATCCTTACTCCCTGTCGCCATGAAGCTGCACCTGATGTCCTGTCATATATATGATCTGAAACAGCAACATGGGCAACACTCGTCTAGCAGAAAACTTGTGGCGTGTATGAATCAAAATGCTGCTATTTGAGTGGCAATTTCAGTTACTAATATATTAATATCTCACCTAGCAGAATACGTGTATCTAGTGGCAATTTGAAATACTGCTCTATCAATGGCTCACCTAGCCGATAATGCGTTGTGTGTGTGAATATAAGTGCGGCTATCTAGTGGCAATTCCAAAGTTTCATGATCATGGGCTCCAAAGAAAGCAATAGTCGATATACAAAGAGCAATATCCTGCCTTCCACTGACCTCTTAATCTGGACGGTGATCTGGTTCCCTGCGTTGTTGAAGAGGTCTGCTGCCTGCTGGTGTGTGATGTTCCTGGTCTCCGTGCAGCTGATCCGTGTGATGACGTCCCCCTTGTGCAGCGTCCCGTCAGCTGGGGTGCCTACCAACACCTGCAGGAGAGAGAGATTGTTTAAATGGAGAGATAATAAATTGGTGCGTATGTCGATAAATAAAAAGGTAGAGAGGTAGATTACTAAATGGATAGATATATAATGTTTGCGTATGTTGATTGCTAGGAAAGTAGATATATAGATAGATAGCTAAATAGATTGATAATTTAGTTTGTATGTATGTTGATACATAGAAAAGTAGATAGATAGATAGATAACTAAATGGATTGATATATATATATATATTTTTTTTTTTTTTTTTTTTTTTTTGTATGTTGGTAGATGGAAAAGTGGAGAATATAAGATTCTTGTTATGAAACCATCTCCACCTCCCATGTGGAACATGTTTATGAGAATGTGAAGAAGAAAAAATAGACCCAAAGCTATGGAAGAAGATAAATTTGAAACTGACGACAGATTGAATATGAGTTGGAGAAAAATTGAATTGGAATTGGTAAAGAATTTGAGTTGAATTTGTTTTTCATAGAGTGTGACGCGTGTGAGGCTAGTTATTTAAAGTGATGCAAGAGAGAGAAAGTGAAGTCACCTGTGGTTCATACTGACATATATATATCAGAAGAGAGAGATTTACATATATGTACATAGATACACTGGCCATACAGACCTTACGATCCCAGGGAGGTGGTCTGGACTTATTTCTAGTATAGATAGCCAATAGTAATCCAATAGTAAGGGAAAGTAGAAGGAAATGATAGCAAAGAAGAAGGCTCGAGAGAGAGAGAGAGGGGGGGGGGGGGGGGGGGGGGAGCGAGAGAGAGAGGGAGGAGAGAGGGGGGAGAGAGAGAGATGAGAGAGAGAGAGAGAGAGAGAGAGAGAGAGAGAGAGAGAGAGAGAGAGAGAGAGAGAGAGAGAGAGAGAGAGAGAGAGAGAAGAGGGGGGGGATAAAGGAACTCAGAAGTGTCTTATCTACTCAAGAAGAGATCTCTAGGAGGCAATATATTTGTTTCTACGAGTCGGGTTAAGTGTAGGAGTGGAGTAGATTGGTGAACCCTTTGACTCAGGGAGGCTATAAATATACTGAATCAATATTATTGTTTGTCAGGATTAAATAATATACTGTACATTGTAGTCGTCGTAGGCATATACCGATGTATATATATATATATATATATATATGTGTGTGTGCTAGCAACGTATTGTTAATTTTAGTCTTGCTATATTTAGACGATTTTGTGAGGCTTAAGAATGATCTGAGTGGGTAAGAACGGTTAGCTGAAAAAAATCGTCTAAAAGTAGCCAGAATATAGTTAAAAGGACGGCATTGGTAATGAAAGGGTTAAACAAATCAAAGAATCCCTGGACCAGCTGAAACTCTCGCCGACTGTACCCTCTACTTTAAGGAACGGGTTGTCACAGGTGCTGGGGTTGGAGTAGTGAAAATATATAATGTAAAGCGCACCCTCGTCACTTACTTACATGGCCTTGGTATATATTAGTCATCCCTCCCATTCACTTGATATATAAAGCACACACATATACTCAAACATTCATACACACACACACACACACATACACACACCAAACCACGCATACACGCACACGCACACACACACTGCTTCATGGTATGTGTTTACAGCCATTCTCTCGTGTGTAACTTGAATGATCGAATGTGAAGTATTTGTTTACATCCATATTGACGATTGAGAGAGACAAAGTGTGTGTGAAAGAGAGAATGAGAGTGAGTGAGAGTGAGAAGGAGAGTGATACAAAGAATAGAATGTATGAGTAAGTGAGAGCGCGAAGGAAATAACAAGATAACAGCAAAGGACATACTTTTTTTTTTTTTTTTTTTTTTTAAGAGACAATGAATGGAGGAAGGAAAAACACAGATAAAACAAAAAGGTCCATGTGCCTAAAGGCATCCTCCATTCATAAAATGTTTGTAACAACTGGATTTAAACATTTGTTGATTGTAAGTTTGTGGAAAGCAATTCGAGGGAAGTGAATTCCAAAGAGTAGTAGCTCTGGGGATAAATGAATTCTGATAAGCAGAAGTTCTGCATTGTGGAGGAGAAAGTGTAAATTCATGGGCGCTCTCAGCTGCCCTAGTTCTACGGGGAAAGATGAAAGATGGGAGAGGCGGCACAATTGAAGCAAGTTCCTCGGAACAATTGCGGTGAAAATATCTGTAGAATAATGCAAGGGATGCAACGTTTCTCTTCGTATGGCTAATGTAGGAAGGTCCTGTGTGATTGCAGGGTTATTGATTAATCTAATAGCTTTATTTTGAATTTTTGTCCAACTGCCTCAATGCAACCACTCCACTTCCACCCCACAGAGGTGAACAGTAATCCATCTGAGAGCGCACATGACTTTTATATATTACGGCCAACTGCTCGTCAGTGAAGAATTCTCGAACTCTGTACAGGAGTCCCAGTTTTTTAGAGGCATTCTTAGCAATGCTTCTAACATAATGTGTCCAGCTCAAGTTAGTAGTTAATGTTACACCGAGAATGTCAATACTAGGGGAAGTGGGAATATTTACATCATTAAAAAATATATGGGAGTCAGTGAGATTCCCGTCAGTCAGTGATTCCCGACACGTTAACCTTCGGACTAAACACCTTCCTCTGATCTCCCGGGTGTTGAGTGCTAGGATTCCGTACGGACCAATTACCCTGCGGAACCTCTCTTGACGGACACTTACATTTCTATCAAGCCTGCTCGTATCTTTTCGGGAGTATGTTTTCTCTTTTTGCCTGACTCTCTGAATAATCACGAGGAACACTAGTTATTATATATTCGGAAATCACTAAGTTATATTACATGTTATCATTGGTAATTAATAAGTCACTCCAACGAGTCTTCGGTAGCTTGGGGTCGTATTTTAGTGAGGCAATTTTCGATACATTATTTGTTTGTTCTATATATATTATTTTTTATTCTCGCCGGTTTGGAACTGCTTTCAACTGGTATCAGTGAATAGGAAAACAAATGTTAAATTTGACTAAGCTTTATCATTTGACTACTGGTTGGACATTTTATTTCATTACATTTATACAATGGTTGGTGCATTAATATCCTATATATTAGTTCAAATGTATGTATCGTTTGTACAAGCTAATTATGAATATGCTTCCATACATCCTATATTAACATTTATGCCTACAAAAGATGCTCCCTCTCTGCACCCCCCCCCTCCCACCCCTCCACACACACACACACACACACTCCCACTCTCTCTCTCTCTCTCTCTCTCTCTCTCTCTCTCTCTCTCTCTCTCTCTCTCTCTCTCTCTAGCAGCAAGAACATATCAGTCAAAGTAGCATTTTTGTAGGTGAGGTAGCTAAGTACAGCCTGGGGTGACAACAGATCAAACACACACACACACAAACACACCCACCCACACACACACACACACACACACACACACACACACCGACACACACACACCAACACATACAAGCCAAAGAGAGAGAGAGAGAGAGAGAAAGAGAAAAAAAGCGAAGTGGGCTCCCTTAATATGAATGATAAGAATGGTGATGATAAGAATGGTGATGATAAGAACGATGACTATATTGTATGATTCATTGCTTGGGGTAGCTTGTCAAAGACACTGACCTTGGGAACAGTGAAGACCTTGTAAGCACTAACTCACAAAACACACACCTCCATTCGTCAAGCACCGTATCAATGGGAAGATATTATTGGGATGGAATTTGTGTTTTACCTAGTATCAGTGCATTACCACAAAGCCCACCGAAACGCCAAATAAATGCCCTCATTGTTCCCTGATTAAATAACACTGTATGAATATTCCCACATTTAAAATATGCTATAAGGGGGCAATGCCTAGTGAGTTCATTACTCAATAGGTGGCGTTCTGTGAGTGAGGGTCCGAGTCTAGGAGATGAGACAGTGAAGCACTGGGGCAAGGCAGATTCAGAGATGGGGTTGCCATGGGTGGGCAACCGGGCCCCGCGCATATTGCGAAGGCAAGACAGTGGGGGGGGGGGGTTGTATCTCAAAGTGCTTCACATGTCTCACTCCCTAGACTGGAACGAGATCTCACAGGCTTCACCATTGAATGTACGGTTGAATGTACAGACTCTCAGCCTATGCCTGAGAGGGAGTAGCTGGAATATAGAAGCAAACAAATCGTCTGGCTAACAGGTTTAGAGTAGTCATACGTTCCAGGTATACAGTATATATAATTAAGAGGGTAGTCGGATATGAACACAAGCGCCACTGATAAAAAATACTACTACTACTATTACTATTCAAAGATCCTAAGTTATATAATCTTTAATTACAGTAAGTTCCAGTCTAAAATATACTTCGACGAGGATGGGACTCGAACCCACGCAGGGAGACCCTATTGGATTAGCAGTCCAACGCCTTAACCACTCGGCCACCTCGTCTGTTACTTCATATAAATATGGTACACATTCTATCATAAAGACACATTAACAAAAGTATTATAGGCAAATCCAAAACTCCTATCCTATACAATCCTTTACACACTGACCACACAGACCTTATAAATATCCAAACAAGATGGTCAGTACATATTTTTAATATAGATATGTAGTGAGTTGGGCTTATAATTAGTACTTATAATTCGGGTTCAGTGTGAGAGGGATCTGCCTTATGTGGGTCAATCGGCTTCCTGCAGACTCCCACTTTCTTATGTTCTAACCGCAATTAAAGCAAAGTGGAAGGAAAGGAAAGTAGAAGGGAAAGAGTTTGGCATGGGGTTATTGTCTCGTTTCTATTTACGGGCTACATAATTATATAGTCTCTCTGGTCTGAAGAACTCATAATATATCTTGTTAATTACTTCCTTCTTCACCTCCTGAATAGTTTACCTCGGTGAATAATTACTCCTTGAATAGATTAACGGAGACAAGGATCTTCAAGGCTCTCGTGTGATTTACTTTGCTGATTGTGACATAAAAAAAAGTTCATGAGAGAGAGAGAGAGAGATTTACATAGATGTATGTATGTAATTATGTATTTACTCAGGCTCATTCCCTCTTTTCCTTTTTATGTTATTGTATGTTTATTTGTCTTTGTTTTACATAGATACATAGACTGAATAGACCTTAGGGTCCCTACTAGGCAGTCTGGACTTATTTTTAACATGGGATTTTCTACAAAGTGGAAGTAAAAAACAGCAAAGCAGAAGGCTCTCTCCCCACTCACCACCCCCTCCAACCTTAGGTCGGCATGAAATTTAGTTGTGAGGACAAGGCCCCCAACACAATGAGAAGATTCCTATTGGGAAATTCATAGTATAGAACGAAGATGCGAAATATTGTATGCCACTGATACCGGTACCTAACCTAACTGTTTTTGGGGTTTTGTTTATGTGTATTATTCAAGCCTCCACGAAATGAATGTCTTCTTTTGAATGATGTGTCAAATGAATGTCTTCTTTTGAATGTGTCAATTGTATTACATTGTATAACATTCTCTGGCAGTTTGTTCCACTCGTTGACCACACTGTAGGAGTAGGTGAAGAAGTGATTTGTGACATCGAGATTCGCCCTTGTGGTTTTAATTTCCCCGAGTTGACAAACTATTAAAGTTTTTTGAACAGTGAATCTCTACATCAATTTTGTCAAAGCCCTTTAATATCTTGTAACATTAAATATATTGACTTCGCAATCTTCTTTTCTTAAGTTAAAACAAATGTAATCATATTAATTTTTCGTCATATGATTTATTTTTCAGTGACGGTGTCAACTTTGTCGCTCTCTGTTGCATTGACTTTGAGTTTATCAATGTCCTTGTTCAGATAAGGAGACCTAAAAGTGTATGCCATAATCACGATGGGGCCTCACTGGGCTTTCTAATAACGGTACTATGCCATATTCAAGATGGGGCCTCACTGGGCTTTCTAATAACGGTACTATGCCATATTCAAGATGGGGCCTCACTGGGCTTTCTAATAACGGTACTATGCCATATTCAAGATGGGGCCTCACTGGGCTTTCTAATAACGGTACTATGCCATATTCAAGATGGGGCCTCACTGGGCTTTCTAATAACGGTACTATGCCATACTCAAGATGGGGCCTCACTGGGCTTTCTAATAACGGTACTATAATGTGTTCGTTTATATAAGTAAGAGAGAGAGAGTGTGTGTGTGTGAGAGAGTGAGTGTGTGTGTATGAATGTGCTGTGAGTGAGAGTGCGTTGTGGGCGTCTTCGAATTTAAAACATTTATTATATTATCTTTCAATGGATAAATGAGAGTAGAGGAGAGGCAGAGAGAAAGTGAGAGTATGGTGTTTGCGTGTGTGTGTGTGTGAGAGAGAGAGTGTGTGTGTGTGTGAGAGACAATGTGTGTGTGAAAGAGAGTATATGTGTGTGTGTGAGAGAGAGAGAGAGAGAGAGACAATGTGTGTGTGAGAGAGAGTGTATGTGTGTGTTTGTGTATGTGCGTGTGTGGGGTAGGTATCAGCAGGTGGTGGTGTTCTAATGAGTCACAATATCAGCTGTAGTATGAGGATGTGTGTGTGTTAGGGTGGGGGGCATTGAAAGCCAGTCTTTATCATGGCTGGCACTCCACTGTCCTTATTATTGGTGTATACTCTCTCTCTCTCTCTCTCTCTCTCTCTCTCTCTCTCTCTCTCTCTCTCTCTCTCTCTCTCTCTCTCTCTGAAAATTATTGATATGGTACATTTGCTATTTCTAACTTTCTTGTAATTTTCCACGTAACTTCATATCCTACAAGGTTGCAAGTGTGTTAATTAATTGTGTTAATATTATTACTATCATTATTATATATATATTATTAATTTATTATATTTATTGAGGGAGCATATTTTATTGTGTATATACCGGAAGGATTGGAGGATCGGGAGAGAGCCTTTATGTTTCCCTATTCTTGTCTTCTACTTTCCATATCAGATTAAAGTCCTTACTACTCTGTTGGGTCCGTAGGGTCTGTGTACCAAGTGTATCTATATAAATATTAACTCACTATTTACTCCCACATCCACGCACACATACGCATAAACACACACACACACACACACACACACGCCCACACACATATACACACACACACACACACACACACACACACACACACACACACACACACACAACTCCGCAAAAACATACTTGCAACCTCAACCTCATCTCTCTCTCTCTCTCTCTCTCTCTCTCTCTCTCTCTCTCTCTCTCTCTCTCTCTCTCTCTCTCTCTCTCTCTCTCTCTGCCATCCACCTGTTCGCGTCAACCTCCACCCCCTCCACCCTTTTTACCTCCCACCTGCTGTTTCATCCACATCTATGGGGAGAATCATTTACCCCTTGCTTGTCTCGGGCTTAAACTCCTTCGCTCACATGACGTCTCTATCATCTATATAATGTATTCTATTTAGCTCGAGTAAAACCTCTGGTTGTGCAGGAATTAATCTACTTTAGCTCGCTTAACCCTTTCAGTACAGGTGTTTTTATTTTGCTTTTTATTCTGGCGATCATTAGACGATTTTGATTTGTTTACGAAGGATTTGTGACAGTCAACGAATTCATGGAGATAAAATACACATCTCTGTCTACTAGACGTCCTTCCTAAGCTGCATAAAATCGTCTAATAATAGCCACAATATATGAGATAATGGCGTCACCCGTACAAAAGTGGTTAATGCGTTGCCTTATCACCAAAGTAGGTGATGCATGAGCTTGAGAGAATATTGAGTCATGGAACCATTAGCATCTTATCTCTTTATTATCATGCATGGGATATATTTAACTTATGCACTGCCTGACCTCCCACGTTGACTACCACTAGAAGAATTACTGTAATTTTGTCCAATGTATTTACTTTTCTGGAGTGTGTGTGTGTGTGTGTGTGTGTGTATGTGTGTGTGCGTGTGCGTGTGCGTGTGTGTTGTGTGTGAGGGGGGGGGGGGGTATTTGCTTAACAACTAAGCAGGGGTGGGGGGGACCTGATAACATAGAGAGACAACCGCACTCATAAATATTGCTATACATTCATATACGTGCAGCATATATATACAGAATGTACTGTACAGTACATATATATACAGCATGTACTGTACAGTACATGCAGCATTTACATACATGAAACAAAAATGAGACACACCATCCAATTTACCCCATATTGGGACTTCACAAAAGTCCTCTTAATTTAGCTTTCCTATTTACTGCTAGTTCAACAGATATTAGATATTGGATATGAATAGACTGCCCATTCTTCTCGAAAAATGTTGCTTGGAAATCGTACCGGATTGTATTTGATTTAGGAAGAGCCACTTTCGTGTAAGAAAGAGAATGTGTTTATGTTCAATAATTTACCTCTGAATCCCTTCTGTACCGGCGACGTATATTCATTTTATTCTAGCTATATTTAGACGAGTTTTGTAGTTTAAGAAGGATCTGTGGTAGTAAAAAGAGTTAAGCTAGATAGTTTGAAGACTGATAATTGTTGGAGGCCCATTTTAAACTGAATAGAATCGTCTAATAGTAGCCAGAGTAAAGTTAAAAAGACGTCGCCAGTACAGAAGGGGTTAAACATGATCGCCTTGAGGTAAATATAATACGATAATAGTTATGATTCGGTTCAGGGGAGTCACAAGGGTCTTTTATGTCTCTACCTAAGGCCTTTATGTCTCTACCTAAGGCCTTTATGTCTCTACCTAAGGCCTTTATGTCTCTACCTAAGGCCTTTATGTCTCTACCTAAGGCCTTTATGTCTCTACCTAAGGCCTTTACTATCCAGATGTATAAATGACCTCAAACTGTTATGGAGTACTATGTTGCACTTGCTATAAGGATTTAATTATATAAAACTTAGGTCATACTTAAGGTGATTTTTTATCTTACAAACTAAAAATCAATAATGCGCACTATCTCACCGGTGTCAGAATATATACTAAATTCCAATTGATTCCCTGCTATTGCTCCTGAGAACGTGGGTTCGATTTCGTACCATGGCTAAATAAAAAAAAAAAAACAAAAAAAATGTACTGGTATATATCTATCTATCTATGTGCTCAGGCCCATTCCCCATTTTTTTTTTTTTTTTTTTAACTGGGGGTGGCCGACTCGAGACAGAGCCCGAATAGGGACAACACAACAACTGGTATAATGTAATCGTATTATTGAGAGGGAAAACTATATATAGACATAGAGTTACATAGATACACAGGCTGCGCAAACCTTGCGGCCCCTACGAGGCAGTCCGGACACAATTCTAAAAAACGTTGCTAGTAAGTGGAAGGTAAATCTAGCAAAGCAGAAGGCTCTCTCCCCACCCACCACTCATCCGTGAGAGAGAGAGAGAGAGAGAGAGTGTGTGAGAGTGAGAGAGAGAGAGAGAATTTATGTTTGCCGATTGTTCGGTAAACTTATTATATGAATTGCCTTTGTTGTTGTTGTTCTTTTTGCAGGTGCTTCACTTCAGGTGCGTTTTAGTGGTGGAGTGCACAATGGAAGGATTGTTAATTAAAGTAAACTGCTAAAGTGAGAGTGAGAGCAAGAGGTGATGTAGAGGGTGGGGTGTGGGGGTGAGGGTTGTGGGGGTAGGTATAGCAAGGCCACCCCACCACAGTGCCAAGGACAGCTGGCTGCCCTTCACAGTGACCTTGTCCCCAGGTTATAACTAACTTTCCCCCCACACCAACTAACTCTAACTCTAACTCTCTCTCTCTCTCTCTCTCTCTCTCTCTCTCTCTCTCTCTCTCTGTATATATATATATATATATATATATATATATACCTGTATATATACAGTATATATACCTGTATATATATATATATATATATATTTATTTATTTTTTATTTTTTTAAATTACAACTACTCCCTTTCGGGCATAGGCTGAGAGCCTGTACATTCTACCGCTTAACATGGTGAAGCCCGTGAGGTCTAGTTCCAGTCTAGGGAGTGAGACGTGTGAAGCACCCGTTTACGGCTTGAAGCAGCCCCATCTCTTAAGCTGCTTCACCTCTGTGCTTCACTATATCATCCCTCAGACTCGGACCCTCATTCTCAGAAAGCCACCTAGTGAGCAATTAACTCACTAGACATTGCCCCCCTGTAGCATATTTTGAATATGGGAATATTCATAGGGAATATTCATACAATGCTATTTAATCAGGGAATAATGAGGGTATTTTGTTGGCGTTTCGGTGGGTTTTGTGGCAATGCACTGATATTATTATTATTATTATTATTATTATTATTATTATTATTATATGAGATTCCGAAGCCTCCAACCAGGGTGCAGAAACACCAACAAAACACCCGGAGGCACTGGAGAGAGACTACGCCAACTAAAATGGAAAGGGAAATAAACAAAATAAACAAAACACACACACACCCACATTGAACGCAAATAAAATTAATAATAAAATATTACACAATGGAGGATGCCAAACATATACTGTATATAATATAATAAAATGTATAGAATTAAATAAGTATAAAAATTAGAATTAATGCTGTAAGAAAGCATTAACTCTAGTCTTAAAAACAGAGATATGAGCTGAATTGACTAGCTCATTTGGCAACTGATTCCACAAGTCAACCATGGCCGGTACAAAACACAGTGGAAACTGTGTAGTAGAAAAATGCACACGGCTCATTGCAAGATCATTAAGATTGTTTGTGAATCTAGTTGCACGAGCCTGAACATGGGGCCCAGGCAGAACCCTATGTAAGGGATGCTGAGGATTGTTAAAAACATTAAACAAAAGACTAAGGGCACCAACTTTACGCCGATGATACAGATCAAGAGACAAATGAGATAGAATAAAACTGATAGAATTCAGGGACCTGTCAAGCAACTTGAGATGGCATTCAGCTGCTGACAACCAGACAGGTGAGCAATACTCCAAGTTTGGCAAAAATAAAGGCAAAACAAGACTTGATAACTAGCGTCACAAGCAAACATTGTATAACACTTGCGAAGCAGACCAATTTTCTGGGAAATGGAAGAGGAGAAAGAATAAATATGTTTTTCAAAAGTATAGGTGTCAATAACATCACCAATTGATCGACACGAGGTTGGTACTGCTCTGAATAGGGTTTTAGCCAAAATGACATCATGGTGTCAACTTTGGGGTATGAAACTTAATGCTAGTAAAACACACTCCATTATCATCAGTAGATCTCGTACCTTGGATCCTTTCCATTCCTATCTACAAGTTTCTGGCGAGCAAATTGAGAATGTGGATATACTCTGCGTTTGTTGGGAGTTACTCTGGATGAATGGATAGTCTCATGAGTGTAGATAAAAAACACATCTGAGGAAGAACACTTTATTGACAACGCTTCGCAGATAGCTTCATCAGGTCATCAGGTGACCTGATGAAGCTATCTGCGAAACATTGTCAATAAAGTGCTCTTCCTCAGATGTGTTTTTTATCCATTCTGTCTACTTTTCCAGTACCACTCAACACTCATGAGTGTAGTTCAGAATGTAGTAGTATTAATTTGTAAAATCGGATAATAATTTATAGAGGGATTAATATACAATAGTAGTTTCCGTAGTCAAAGTTTATGAAGCGATACAAACTAAACTAGAACGTCTCATGATCACACTTTTCTCCTGAACTCTTTTTCCCTGCACATCCACGTCTTACCCCAACGCCCCCCTACTTGACGGATGGGTAGTTGCTGTGGATCGGGTTTGCTTACGTATTACAGAGCTCAGCAGATAGATCGTATAGTAGGAAGATAGTTTAGTTAGTCGTAAAGTCTATGTGTGTCACCTCTTAAGAATACTGTTGATGTGTGTATAGTAATAGGAGGATATTGTCTGAAGGGATTGCATAATAGTAGTTTGCATAATTAGAGGATAGTTTTTTTTAATTAATTGTATAGTGTAGTTTTCATAGTTAGAGGATAGACTATATAATAGTTGTTTGTATAGATAGAGAATAGTTTCTGAAGGGATCGTATAAAAGTAGTTTGTCAAGGTAAGGATATATTTTAATGAATTGTATGATAATAGCTTGCATAGTTAATGGGTAGTTTATGAATGGATTATATTATGATAGTTTGTATAGATAAATAGGTTTCTGAAGGGATTGTATAATAGTAGTTGATCAAATTAAAGGGTAGTTTACTGATGGATTGCATAATATTAGCTTGCATAGTTAGAGGATAGTTTATGAATACATTATATAATAATAGTTTCTATAGATAGAAGGGATTATATAATAGTATTTTGTCAAATTAGAAGATAGTTTATAATATTATTAAAGGGGAAAAACTAAAATTGACTGTCCACATTGCTTGTTGTCTACGCATCCACAGCTCACCCCAACGATCCCAGAAGTTGACGTATGTGTAGTTAGTGTTAGTGGTGGTTTGTTTACTTGTGGTTCTGGGGTTGTTTACCTGTGTTTGATAGGCTTTTGCTTAATGTGTTGCATAGTTTAGAAAATGGAATGTGTAGTAGAAAGATAATTTTAGTTGCTTCTAAGATGAAGTGGAGTGTTTCATGAGGATAGTTTCGAATGTTGTGTAGTAGTAGTAGTAGTAGTAGTAGTAATAGTAGTTTGTGAGATGGAAGTTTATAAAGAGACAACACACACTGAATAGTTTACGTATACAGTATATTCTTTTCTCCTGATGTATATTATTATAGCCTCAGCATCCCTTACATTTTTTCCGACGAACTTCCCTCTTACCCCAACGCCCCCAGAAGGTGACGTGTTTGTAGTTAGTGTTAGCAGTGGTTTGTTTACATGTTGTGGTTCGGGTGTTGTTTACCTGTGTTTGCCAAGCCCTCCCACAGTCGACCTACTCACACACAAAAAATAAAAAATAAAATAAAACAAAATATATATATATATATATATATTTGTGATTTCTCGCCTTCCATCTATCGGATTATTTTCAGTGTGTGAGAGTAGGGTGGTAGTGGGGGGATATGTGTGTGTGTTTCGGTGGGGGGGGGGGAGCAGAACCCTCTATAATCTGCCTTTTTATTATTCTAGGTAATTTATCTTTCTTTTTCTCTGTGTGTGTCTACAGTATGTGTATGGAGGGTCGGGTGGGTTTAATGGATTAGGCCACATTAAATATATTTTTTCGGATAGTTATGCTTTTTCTCATTACACGTATAAGTATTAAATATTTATATATGCGTCTTATAAAAAGAAAACAAATGACTGACTAGGTTTACTCAGATATTTTTTGTGTTTTCCCTCATTGTATCCCAGTTCTTTTTTGCAGTACCAGCCACCTTTTTATACCTACCTGAGTTCTGCCAGCGATTCTCGTGACCTAGTTCTATGTTTGTATGTTGTTGGGTCGTAATGTTTGATGGAGTGTAATAGACGAGGTGTTATGACTGTGGGGAGGGAGAGTACTTATACATATCGTCAATTTTGTAGGGTTATATTTTTCCCGGCAATATTTCTGGGATTGTTTTGCTCTGGTATGGTAGGTGACACACGAGCACATTTTTCGATAATCTTTTCAGGCAATTGTGGTCTGGCGGCTTCGGAATTTAAGTTATATATTATTACAGTCTCCTAAAATCATATAAAGTCAGGCTAGTTGTCGATTTCAATGCCAAAATACCAAGAAATAGTGCGAGAAAAAAAAATTGCTTATCGAAAATTGACGGAAAAAGCGCTCTGACACTGGCTCATCGGACACTAAACTGAAGGAAGAATATTTGAGCTATACCCTGTTCATTCTAGGTAGGCCAAAAATCTTGACTCTTAACCTCTATAACTAAAAAAAAAAAAAAAAAAAAATCGAGTTAATTTTTCTACCAATCGGGAATAGTCAGGTAGGGAATTAATGTACACATTTACAGCCCATTTGCTCTAGCCTTTTACGAGTTACAAAGGATATAGGTCACGATTTTTGGCCAACCTGTAATGGACAGTTGAAATCTTTAGCCAGCCTTTATTATGAAATTGCCAGACGAGACCTGCCGAAATACGTTGCAGAAAAATTGCTGGAGGTGTTGTGAGTGAGGAGAGAGAGAAGGAAGTGGTTGATGGGGTTGAGGAGAGAGAGGGAAGTGGTTGATGGGGTTGAGGAGAGAGAGGGAAGTGGTTGATGGGGTTGAGGAGAGAGAGGGAAGTGGTTGATGGGGTTGTTGGGGTGGACATGACACTTGGTTAAATGTAGCAAGAGGATTTTAATGGAAGCTAATTTTTAGAGTTAAGTTAATGTATTTGTATATACATGTGTGTGTGTGTGTGTTTGAGAGAGTGAGAGAGAGTGTGTGAGTGTATGTTCGAGAGAGAGTGTGTGTGAATGTGTTTTACTGTGTTGGCATTAGTACTATATTTATGTTTTTATCGTTTTTACCTATTCATAATATACAATACATCTGTCTATCTGTACCAGAAGAAAGTCCTAACCACCTCAATTGGATGGTAAGGTCTGTGTGGTCAGTGTATCTATGTAAATCTAAGTTAATCTATTAACCTGTCTATAACTGTATATCTTTGAATGAAAAACTCTATTAAAAGTGAGTTAGTGAGAGTGAGCGAGAGAGAGAGAGAGAGAGTACAAAGAAGTACAAAGGAAATCAAGCAGCAACAGGCCTAGTGACCACTCTAGGCTGCTTGTCCTTCAAAACACTGAGGATCAAGTGTCCAAACAGTGGCTTAGAGTGGGTAAAGGAAAATTGGAAAGAGAACTACTGCCCTGGAACTAATGTCCGTGACAGGATTAGGAAGTTAGTAGGGGACAGATGGGTTAGTATGTGTGTGTGTGTGTGTGTGTGTATCTGTGTGTGTGTGTGTGTGTAAGTGTACGCGTGTGTGTGTGTGTGTGTAGGTGTGAGACAGGGAGAGGGAGTGAGTGTGTGTGTGTGTGTGTGTGTGTGTGAGAGAGAGAGAGAGAGAGAGAATGAGCGATTTAAATAACCCTTCAGCAGAAAGTACCAAACCCTCACTGTCACATGAACACAGTATCTTCTTCCCCCTTCCCAGTCGTCCCTATACTCTGGCTGGGCATCAGAACCTATTTATTCCTTTTCAGCGGCTCTTGACAAAATAACGGCTCCCCTATATGTCAATAATAACGGCTCCCCTATATGTCAATAATAACGGCTCCC
>CM064482.1:56403809-56591309 GCA_032716605.1 Paralithodes platypus | reverse complement strand
AAGGGAAGTGTACACAGCAGTGCAAAAGATAGTGTGTGATTGTGTGTATGGATCAGCAAGTGTACAATATAGAAACACAAATTCAAGTAGACAAACCAAAAAAGGATAAGAATAAAAACTTAAACCCATTCAGTACCAGGGACGTCCGTTTCATCATATTCTGGCAACTACAAGACGATTTTATTCAGCTTAGGATGGACCTCTAGCAATAATAAGGCTTCAAACTATCTCCTCCAACCCTTTTAACTACCACAGATCCTTTCCAAGCTGGTTAATATCGTATAAATATAGCTAGCACAAAATATAAAGGCCAGAACAAAATAAATATGCATGCAAGAAACTATAGTCAATACAAAAGGCATGAATCACACCAGGGGGTAAAGGGAACATCGGGGTAGGCTACTGAGTGAGAGCGAAAGTGCGAACGTCTGTCTGTTTTTATGGCCTGTTACCTGAACCACCTGTTTTAACCGAATCAGGCCGAGAGAGAGAGAGAGAGAGAGAGAGAGAGAGAGAATTTGTAGTCTTCACCCAATTCTTCCAAGCGCAATATTTCTGTTAACCCTATTTGTTCCGAAGGAGGTCTTATTGGAAGTTCCCTGATTCGTTCCATTAGTTTAGAGATGTTAAGACACCTCATTAGTTTGGCGATAATAAGACGCTTCACCCCATTCAGGTTTCGCTTTAGAAGAAATTGACCTTCGGCCAGGACATAAATGTAGCTTAAAGGGGTTCAGGGTGGGCAATATTAAAGGGGTTCAGGGTGGGCAATATTAAAGGGGTTCAGGGTGGGCAATATTAAAGGGGTTCAGGGTGGGTAATATTAAAGGGGTTCAGGGTGGGCAATATTAAAGGGGTTCAGGGTGGGTAATATTAAAGGGGTTCAGGGTGGGCAATATTAAAGGGGTTCAGGGTGGGCAATATTAAAGGGGTTCAGGGTGGGTAATATTAAAGGGGTTCAGGGTGGGCAATATTAAAGGGGTTCAGGGTGGGTAATATTAAAGGGGTTCAGGGTGGGCAATATTAAAGGGGTTCAGGGTGGGTAATATTAAAGGGGTTCAGGGTGGGCAATATTAAAGGGGTTCAGGGTGGGCAATATTAAAGGGGTTCAGGGTGGGTAATATTAAAGGGGTTCAGGGTGGGCAATATTAAAGGGGTTCAGGGTGGGTAATATTAAAGGGGTTCAGGGTGGGCAATATTAAAGGGGTTCAGGGTGGGCAATATTAAAGGGGTTCAGGGTGGGCAATATTAAAGGGGTTCAGGGTGGGCAATATCAAAGGGGTTCAGGGTGGGCAATATTTTCGTTTGAAGGAAATCTGGGAAGTCGATTTGTTTAGCCAGTTGGCTACCCCCAGGCATTTTCCTCACGCACCTCTTGACCTCTGTGACTTATACAATGGGGGTTGGTCAACACGGCCGTGCTATTAGAAGGCTGCAAGCAAAACAGACATACTCCATAACAGCCACGCTCCTAGACGGCCGTACTCCTAAATGGCCACAAACAAAACGGACACAGATTAACACAGCCTCACTACTAGACAGCCACACTCCTAAATGGCCACAAGCAAAACTGACACAGGTTAACACAGCCACACAACTAGACAGTCACACTCCTAAATGGCCACAAACAAAACTGACACAGGTTAACACAGCCTCACTACTAGACAGCCACACTCCTAAATGGCCACAAACAAAACGGACACAGATTAACACAGCCACACTACGAGACAGACACACTCCTAAATGGCCACAAGCAAAACGGATACAGACAAATATAGCCACACTACTAGGCAGTCGCACTCCTAGATGGCCACAAGCAAAGCGGACACGACCAAAACAGCTACACTCCTAAACGGCCGCACTATTAAAAGGCCGCAAGTAAAATAAACAAATATATGTTTACTTCTCCATGTTGCCCAAGACATCAACTCTGGTCCTATTGGCTCTCGTTCTCAAGTTCTTATAGTCATCATTAGTTCTGTAGACAGCCCCGCCCCCAGACCATTAAGGGAGCCCACCTCGCTTTTTTTTTCTCTTTCTCTCCCTCTCTCTTTGGCTTTTATCCATTTGGCCCCATTCACCCTACTGTTTTAAGACGTTTACCCCCATCCAGGTGTTAATATTTTCCTGGCGAGCGGTAGCGAGCCAGCATATATATATATATATATATATATTTTTTGTTTACAGTAAGCTAAATTTGTAAATTTTTCGATAGAAAAATGTCTCCGGCGAAGCCGGGTTTCTCTATACAATGCTGGCTCGCTATCGTTCGTCAGGAAGAAATCGACACCTGGATGGGGATAAACGTCTTATAACAGTTGGCTTAATGGGGCCGAATGGATACAAGCCAGGGAAAGAGAGAAAAGAAGAGCAAGATACTAAAAAAGCCGGTGACCCCCCCGTTAATGCGACGTCCACACCGTGTGTCCACCACCCTCTTGAAGTGACAGCCGTACTAAATGACCGCAACACATTTATATATTTATTTTTACTTATAGGTCACATGAGTGTTTGTTATGGAAGTGAACAAGAATTACCACCACCCTCTAACAGTGGCACCTGAACCCTTTCAAGCTCCAATACGCGTTTCTGTTCTGTTTCTGGCTACTATTAGACGATTTTATTCAGATTAGTAACGGTATATGGAAGTCAAAAGGTTGATTGAGATAGTATTTGCCCTTTTGATGCCCACATATACTTCCTAAGCTGCATAAAATCGTCTAATGATAGCCAAAATAAACTGCTAAAACGCGTCAGAGCTTCAAAGGGTTAACTTAAGAATCGAAACTCAATGTGTTTACACCTTTATGGGTTTAAATTAGCCTCTCTGTCACTCTTTTATTCATATATTTATTTATTTGTTATAATATTATTAGTTTTAATTATTATTAGTTATCTAGGTGCCTTTAAGGAGAGTTTTTGCGCTCAAAAGATATAGCCGTCTTTTAATTACTATTCTTAGTTTTTTATGTCTTGTAATTATTCTTTGGTTAAATCAATATTCGAATTTGACTTTGAGGTGAAGCCATTGATTAGGGGACTGATGAGTGATTGGTGCTTCTGAATGTTTGTGTGCTTGTTTTGTTTTGTTTTTGTGGGCGAACTGTTATGTATTCTTCTCCTGTCACCTCTGTTTCCTTTCTCGTGTATCTTGCTGATCCTCCCTACCCCTTGTAGGAGTAAGGGCTAGCTACTGACTGACTGATTTTAGCTTTGACTAACTCTACCATAAAAAGGCTCGTGTGGATCAGTCAATCTGTTGCTACTTGATTTTCTTTAATATCCTTATTCAGAATGCAAACGGATTATCTCATATATATCTGCAGGTAGATGAGCCGATGACAGCCCCGTTATATGTTTATTATGGTGGCAGGCATATGGACGTGTGTGGCGGGGGATTGGTTTATTATGTTGAGAGAGAGAGAGAGAGAGAGAGAGAGAGAGAGAGAGAGAAAGAGAGAGAGAGAGAGAGAGAGAGAGAGAAAGGGAGAGAGAGAGATTTGCATAGATTCACTGGCTATACAGACCTGATCCCAGCGAGGTGATCAGGAGTTACTTCTAGTAGAGATAGCAAACCCGTTAGTAAGGGAAAATGGAAGGAAAGGACAGTCAAAAGGAGAGAGAGAGAGAGAGAGAGAAAGATATATATATATATATATATATATATATATATATATATATATATATATATATAGAGAGAGAGAGAGAGAGAGAGAGAGAGTATTTTCTCATCAGTCTGCTTATCTGTCCATCATATAATCATTATTATTATCTGTGTTTTTTTCTCCTTTTCTCTGTTGCTGATGTTCTAACTCTGCCAAGAAAATGTGTGTATAAATATAATCTACGGATTTTTCTCAATGTTCTGGCCGATGTACAGGTTCATTGACGAATCTACCGACGTTTATCAATACAATGTAGAAACAATATACAACAGAAAACTTACGTGTCATCGGATAAGTAACTTACAATCCATTAAGGGGGGTGACCTGCTTTTTGTTATTTCTGTCATTTTCTCTATTTCTCTGGCTTGTATCTATTCGGCCCCATTCAGCCAACTATTTTAAGACGTTTATCCCCATCTAGGTGTCGATTTCTTCCTGGCGAGCGATAGCGAGCCAGCATTATATGCAGAAATCCGGCTTCGCCGGAGAAATTTTTCTATCGAAAAATGTACAAATTTAGCCTGTTGTCAAACAAAAATAAAAAATATGCTGGCTCACTACCGCTCACCAGTAAAAAATTGACACCTGGATGGGGATAAACGTCTTAAAACAGTAGGCTGAATGGGGCCAAATGGATACAAGCCAGAGAAAGATAGAAAAGGACAGAACAAAAACAGGTCACCCCCTTAATAGTTTTCGCTCGTTCTTGGCAACCGATAATGAAGACGTGACTCATTGGTGGAGAACTGGGTTAGATTGGAGTGCCTTTATATAGAGAGTAGCGACATAAGGGGTCACGGGAGTCTGAAACAATATGGCGCCCGGGGATTGGAGTGCCTTTATATAGAGAGTAGCGACATAAGGGGTCACTGGAGTCTGAAACAATATGGCGCCCGGGGATTGGAGTGCCTTTATATAGAGAGTAGCGACATAAGGGGTCACGGGAGTCTGAAACAATATGGTGCCCGGGGATTGGAGTGCCTTTATATATAGAGAGGGGCGACATAAGGGGTCACTGGAGTCTGAAACAATATGACGCCCGGGGATTGGAGTGCCTTTATATAGAGAGTATAGCGACATAAGGGGTCACTGGAGTCTGAAACAATATGGCGCCCGGGGATTGGAGCGCCTTTATATAGAGAGTAGCGACATAAGGGGTCACTGGAGTCTGAAACAATATGGCGCCCGGGGATTGGAGTGCCTTTATATAGAGAGTAGCGACATAAGGGGTCACTGGAGTCTGAAACAATATGGCGCCCGGGGATTGGAGTGCCTTTATATAGAGAGTAGCGACATAAGGGGTCACTGGAGTCTGAAACAATATGGCGCCCGGGGATTGGAGTGCCTTTATATAGAGAGTAGCGACATAAGGGGGTCACTGGAGTCTGAAACAATATGGCGCCCGGGGATTGGAGTGCCTTTATATAGAGAGTATAGCGACATAAGGGGTCACTGGAGTCTGAAACAATATGGCGCCCGGAGATGCTACCTTTTAATATTAGTATACTGTATATGATTTTCCTTCCTCTATTCATTCTCTAAATAAATATCTCAACACTCTCTCTCTCTCTCTCTCTCTCTCTCTCTCTCTCTCTCTCTCATATCCTTCACAGACTTGATACCCCGTCGACAGTTCACTATCGGTGCCCTTCAGGATGGCAACATAAACACACCCATACCATATCATCCATCCGCGAGTGTTTAGCATTCTAGTTATAAGGGGAGGGGTTCTTTCTGGACCCCCTTCTCCTTCATGTTTAGCCCCGTGAGTTTTGACATGTTAACCCCTTCAGCTCGATGTCGTTATTTTCATCTTTTCGGGCTACCATTAAACGTTTTGTATATACCTCTAGGACTCCAAGGGCTGAATACAATCTCAATAAACCCTTTGAATAACATAGGTCCTTCTTAAACTGCATAAAATCGTCTAAATATAGCCAGGATCAAAGGTAAAAAGGTCTCACGGTGCTATCTTCTCATTAATTCCTTATCTAATATTTACATTACGGAGGTTCGTTTTCCTGTTCGAGGGTTTATAACTTTATATTGGGCCAAATCTTAGAGTGCATAGTTAGTTAGTTAAAATAGGACTTCAGAGGCTATCAACCCTTCTGGATTATTAAGCCAGCACACTGTAAGTCAAGAAAAGCGACAGGACTAGAACCCCTTTTCGAGAACTCCAGTCATTTGAGAGTACATAGTTATAATAATATAGTATTTATTCACCCTCTAGTGAACATTTTAGTGTGAGCGAATAATTGTATAGTCGGGTTGTATCCACGTTCCATATAAGAAGTTGGGTTTTGGTCATGGAACCGCTTTCTTAAGCTGGGTAACATTTCCAGTAGCTGCTTTAATATATGTCACCTCTAGATAGCAAAACAAAAAAGAAACAAAACAAAATAATTAGTTGATATACTGTAAGGAAATGGCTTTTGTTTTTTATATATAGAGCCAATGGTGCTTATAAATGTAGACAGTCGTATTTACTTAGCAATTTACAGGGCTTATGAGTGGCTGGGGTCCAAGTTTTTCAAGATATAATTATGGAGTCGCCAGGATTCCTCGTAAGTTTGTAAAATGTTGAGGTGAATGTGCGTCTGAGCTGCGTGTAGTCAGAGGTAAACATGGGTAAACAGACATGGAGGCATTACGCACAAACGTCCTTGATTACACACACATGAAATCTTACACACACACATGCAAGTGCACACACATACACACACACACGAAGTTTCACTTAGGGACACAAGACATAACTAGAATATCTTCAGCAAACATCTTTTAAATATATACCATACCTTTATTTATATATATAGCTAGTTTGCTAAAAATGTGACCAAGGGCTACATACGAAACACAATATGTTATGCACTCGACTCCCCTAAATAGCTGAATATTTTCCGATTACGAGAGTTTCAACCTCCAATCCACCACTCATCATCCTCACCCCCAGAGAGGTATTTATGCAACTTGAAAAAATGCATGTTGTTACCTAAATGTTTTTCATAATATACATAAAATCGTAATTGCTAGTCAAAAATAACAAAGAAAGCCGTGACAGAGCTGGAGTGTTAAGCTTGTAGAGGATTCTTGACTCTGATACACTTTTAAATAACCTGTGGTAGTTAACCCAAGAACGGCGAAGCTATGGTATTTCAAATTTCATATTTACCATATATATCATTATTACTTATCAATATGCACCTATTTTACTTTTAATATGAACATATTAACATTTAAGAGCAATAAAAGAAGTGGGATTATCATTTGGGGAATGGGAATATCATTTGGTAGCAAGTAATGGAGGGGAATTATCTCACCTAATCACATATTGCTTTGTTTTGCATGCCAGTGGGGTGTTTTGAATGTTTTTTTTTTATGCCTTGGCTTTTAAGAGGACCCTCGCCTTTGCCCACCAAACCTCTTATGAAGACCCTCACCATTCCCGGGTTAAAAGGATTAAAAGATATAGTTGCAGCTTTTAATTTCTATAGATCCTTCCTAAGCTGACTAAAATCTTGTAATGATAGCCAGAATAAAATTGAAAAAACGTCTCCGGTACTGTAGAGGTTCAAGGTATGCTGTTCTGATCCTCTCACAGCATCTCAGTTTACAGAAACAACAAGAATGATCTCACACTCTTATATATGAAGGCAGAAGCACTCACTCTCTTTCTCTCTGCCTCTGCCTCTCTCTCACACCCACACTCACTCTCTCACTCTCTCTCTCGATATATATATATATATATATAGATATGGATATGTATAGATATGTATAGATATATAGATATATATATAGATATGGATGGATATGTATAGATATACAGTATAGCTGATAGAAACGCCTAATTATTCAATGAAAACAACAATCCTCACTAAAAACACATACACACTTATTCACAGCACACACACACACACACACACACACACACACACACACGCACATACACAGTATATACCTCCTTCTTTACGGAGAGTCGATGACACCCGCCTTCAACACATTCCCACCCCTAGTTTGTCCATCTCTCTAACCCAAGAGTGACTGATTTTCCCAGTCTTTCTTACAATCAACATGTAAACTCTGGAACTCTCTACCTCAATCTGTCTTTCCCTCATCCTATGACTTAAACTTCTTCAAGCTCCGTGTTTCCAGTCGGTATGACTCTAACATACCTTATGTTTGGCTCTCTACCACTCCTTAATTTTGTTAAGGGGGACACTTGTTACAGGTAGCTATGCATTTTGTCTCCCTCACACACACACACACACACACACACACACACACACACACACACACACGCACACTCGTTTCCCTGGCCGTGAGAAAGATAGAGGCAGCAGCAGCAGCAGCAGCAGCAGCACAGGTTTGGGGAATCCCCGGCCCCCTGAGTGAACCTGGCACCAGGCACTGCCAAGTAGTGCCACAACCACCAATACTTCCACTTCCACCTTCTCCACCCCGCCCACTCCACCTTTAGCTTCAACACCAACTCCACTATTACTTCCACCTCTGCTTCCACCTTTTCCACCCCGCCCACTCCACCTTCACCTTCACCACCATCTCCACCACTTGCACTTCCACCTTCTACACCCTACCCACTCCACCTTCACCACCATCTCCACCACCACTTCCACCTTCTCCACCCCTGCCACTCCTACCTCGCCCCCACCACTTCCTCCATTACTACCAATACCACCACCAACGCGAACTCAGCCTCCACTACCATCTCCACCACCTTCACCTAACCCACCACCACTTCCACCCCACAAACTCCACCACCATCACCCAGCCCACTTCACCTTGAGGATTTTGTATGCGTTTACCGTTTTCTAGCCATGTGTCCCCTAGGATACAAAAAACGTCTTCCCAGACTTCCTACAATATAAAATAAATTCCCATTCAGACCCCTTTCAAGTTAAATATGTAGGCTACATTTTTGGATAGGAAAATATCCTGGGCAACAGACAATTTAATTAATGTCACCGGCTCGCTATCGCTCACCCAGAAAATAATCGACAGCCGAAGGGGGTGAATCATCTAATTACCAAACTAATGAGGTGAAACTTCATAAAATCTCCAAACTAATGGCGCGACACAGGGGAGGCCCAAAAAGACTGCCCTCGGACCAAATAGGGTTCAGGAAGATAAAATGGGTATTGAGTTTCACAGGTTCAACCACCGGAGAAACAAATATATATATTTGCCCTCTTCCAAGCCCCGATTCGTACCTCATTTCATTTCATTCGAACAACTTTTCAGAAAGCTTCAACTACACTATATATATATATAATATATATATAGTAGTGGCAATAGATTCTCCTCGGGGGAAGCGGAGTCTTATAAGGGCAAGCAACACCAAGGTGAACACGAACATCTTTATTCTGGTACCGATTACGTTTCGACATTAACATGTGTCATCATCAGACCTAAAGTAATAAGAAATAAATTTATTAATAAATTATGTTGACATTTAAAGCAAATATATTTTTAATAATAATATACAAAAACATAACAAGTTAGAAATCGCGAAAAAAAGAGATAGAAACAAACACAAACAACAGAAACAGCTAAACCATATGTGAACTACGTGTAAATATTGTAGGCTAAAATATACACAATACCTTAGAAACATAATAGGATGGTTTAGAAATGGGTCGATCTTATAGAACTGGACTTCCCATTTCTAAACCATCCTTTTCAGCCATTCGAGACTATTGTGAACCTTTAGGCCATTCCATTAACAAAAAATATTGTTCAGTAATTTTCAGTTGTTCTGGTGACACCACCCGTTTAATAGCAGTCCCTCCTCACTCACTATCTTAAGCCCACCTTGGGCACCCACGAATTCTCCTCCAACCTATTATGTTTCTAAGGTATTGTGTATATTTTAACCTACAATATCTACACGTAGATGTTTTTCTAAATTATTATTAAAAATATATTTTCTTTAAATGTCATCATAATTTATTAATAAATGTATTTCTTATTACTTTAGGTCTGATGATGACATATGTTAATGTCGAAACGTAACCGGTACCAGAATAAAGATGTTCGTGTTCACCTTGGTGTTGCTTGCCCTTATATATATATATATATATATATATATATATATATATATATATATATATATATATATATATATATATATATACATATATAATACAAAAACAATATTAATATTTGTAATATATATATATATATATATATATATATATATATATAATTCTAAAATAATTCACTGTTAACCCCTTGAGGTATATGACGCATTTTGACAGTTTATTCTGGCTATCATTAAACGATTGTATGTAGTTTTGGAACACGCTCTAAGAATCAAAGGGGTAAAACCTGTCTCAATCATCCCTCTGACTCCCACATCTCCTTCATAAACTGAATAAAATCGTCAAATGGTAGCCAGAAGAAGCTGTCAAACCTTGTCAATAATCCTGAAAGGGTTAAGGAGAATTACAAGATATACTAAAACTGTATTCGACTTTTACCAGATGTATATTTGTAACATACAATCCCAAAAATAACTCCTTGATCAAATAGCCTTGAGAATGTGTGAGTTTATCAGTGCGACTCTGTGTGCGTATCTGAGTGCATGTAAGCGTGAACGTGTGTGCATGTGCGTTTTACCTCCGTGTGTGTTTACTGGTGTTTACATCTGACCACACACACACACACACAGGTCTGCAGACACGTTCACATAAGCACTTTTCAGGTACACCAGGAATTTTAAAGACCCCATAAATTCATAAAACCTTGCAAATCTCATTTTTGCTTCTAGTTTGTATAAAAACAAAAATCTCTCAAATATGACCTTCAATTTCAGCCATTCTCCTTCATTATTCTATATTTTCCTCAATGAAACATAGTCTAGAATCACGTATAATACTATTATTATTGTATTAATAACCCTTTGAGGATCATGACGCGTTTCTGGCTATCATTAGACGATTTTATTCAGATTAGGAAGAGTATATGGAAGTCAGATAATTAACTGAGATAGTATTTACCTTTTTGATGCCCAAAGATCCTTCCTAAGTTGTATAAAATTGTCTAATGATAGCCAGAATAAACTGTAAAAGCGCGTAATAATCCTCAAGGGATTAATCATTAAATTATATATAAATAATATAATATCATCTTAGATCTGCGGGCTCTGACTATCTATAAACTCTAAAGGGAAAAAGAATGCATGGTTTGAAATAGACCTCAAAGCCCCCCCTCACACTCCTATCCTTACCCGCCTCCACCCCTGCATACACACCTCAAATCCCCCCTCCTCCAACCCTATCCTTGCCCACCTCCACCTTCATACACACCTCAAAGCTCCCCTCCTCCACCCCTGCATACACACCTCAAATTCCCCCTCCTCCAACCCTATCCTTTCCCCCTCCACCTTCATACACACCTCAAAGCCCCCCTCCTCCACCCCTATCCTTGCCCCCCTCCACCTCTTGCATACACACCTCAAAGCCCCCCCTCCACCCCTATCCATACCCCCCTCCACTGCTTGCATACACACCTCAAAGCCCCCCCTCCACCCCTATCCTTGCCCCCCTCCACCTCCTGCATACAGCCGTCCGGCTGGCTCAGTTGATAGCATGCCTGATTCCCATCTTGCAGGTCTCGCGTTCAATTCCCGCTCAGATTGAAAAGTTTTTCTGGGATATAGCCGGCGGTTACCATCTCCCCATGAGCAAGGGGGATGGGTAATGATCTCTGGTAGACTAAAGAAAGCCAAGCGCTTGTGAATCTTCGAAGGAGGAGAACGGGCGCTATATAAGTAACCAGACGATTATTATTATTATTATTACACACCTCAAAGCCCCACCCCCACCCCCACCCCTCTCCTTACCCCCCTACACTGCTTGCATGCACACCTCAAAGCCCCCCTCCACCCCTTGCAATGCCCCCTCAAAGCCCCCCCCCCCCCATATCCTTGCCCTCTTACCCTTGCATACACACCTTAAAGTCCCCCTTCTCTACCCCTATCCCTGTCCCCCTCCACCCCTATCCTTACCCCTCTCCGCCCCCTCCATGTATGTATACCTCAAACCCTCCTCCACCCCTATTCTTGCCCCCTCCGCCCTTACATACACCCCAACCCATTCCCCTCTCCACCTTTTCCTCTGCTTGGCAACTAATACACTCTTGCTTGGCTTTACCCTCGGAAGCTCTGTCCAATAAGGGCAGATTTCCACTTGATGGATTTTTTTCTGGACCCTTTCCTCTCTCATGTTTAGCCCCATTGCTTTTTAGATTTTAAGACGCTCGCCCCCTTTAGTTTGGCGATTTTAAGAACTTTTGCCCCATTTCTGTTAATTTTAAGAACTTTCGTGCCATTTAGGTGTCGATATTTTCCTGGCGAGCGATAGCGATTCTGTAATTTAAGAGGAACCGGCCTTCGGCCGGGAAATTTTTCTACCGAAAAATGTATAAATTCAAAGGGGGTCTATAATATTTAATGGGAAAATATGAAACTTCGATGTCTCTGTAGTATACTAAGACCGAGTTTATTTAATTAGCACCCTATTTCGCTACAAAATCTTCAAAATAACTGAGAAATATTGATGGGAACTGTGCAATTTTCCGTCAGTTGTAAAGAAACAGAGTATACAAGGAAGGTGGTGTACATTCCCCCTGACCTACCTATCCACCCAGCCAGCTTCCTGTATATTTGTTCTCGACCTGTAAACAACCCGCTCACGCCCCACCAAGCCCCCCCACCCCCACCCACCCACCTAGCCCGCCCCAAAATTACAGGCTCGCAATCGCTCGCCAATAAAATGTCGACACCTTAATGGCAAGAAATGGGTGAAAGAATAAACATTTGAAAGCTAATGGGGCTAATCATTAAGGAGAAGGGGGTTCAGAAAAAATAAATAATACAGTCCCTTAAGCTGCCTCTACCACTCTCTCTCTCTCTCTCTCTCTCTCTCTCTCTCTCTCTCTCTCTCTCTCTCTCTCTCTCTCTCTCTCTCTCTCTCTCTCTCTCTCTCACCTATTTGTCAGTCCATATCTATCATTTATCTCACTGGGGCAAAGTTACGTGGTAGAAAGTAGTTTTTAGGCATCTTAACCCTTTTTTTGAGGGTGTTGATTGCCAGGAAGAGGAGTAGCGGTGATGGGAACACAGATTTTTTGGACAAAAGCTGTCTAGTTTGGAGACATGTGAGAGTATAACGAGTGTAGAGGTTAATTTACACTTTTACTTGCGTTATATATATACAGTATATACAGTATACTGTATATATACTGTGTATGTATATATATATATATATATATATATATATATATATATATATAACCTCAACCATTTCGTCCTACTCGAAGATCAAATTCTAGTTATTTTGGTTGTGAGCCGAGTTCATTGGACATACTTGCATCATGAAAACCACGAAGGAAACCACGAACTTCAATATAGATGAGGCAGATACATCTGTTGGGTGTGGCTGGAGTTATACGTCCAAGATCGAATTATTGAACAGGTTTAGTCTTATTTGGTCCATTTTTTTAGTTTGAAAGAATGCTGAGATTGCATTTTTGTTAGCCTAGGATACAAACTTGCTCGTAAATCGCAAAAACAATTAACAAAAATATCATAACCCAAAAGACGTCAGATCAAATGGTGTTTACGTGAACGAATACATTTATCCACTGTTAACAACCTTAACACAAATAGGTACATGTATTCATCTTTAAATCATGAAAAAATCAGAAATAATTATATACTGTACGTTTAGCTACTTACACGTATACAGCAATATTTCTATTGATGTATGCAAAAAGAATCTCGAGGCTTGAAATATATTTGTTAAAATATGCAGATTCGAAGTGTCATATTTCTTCCAGGGGGTCAGATTCTGCAAGTCAGGGCTCACGTGCGAACTCTAGAGGCTCATTTGTTTTACTCGCGCACTTCCTGTCATAACCCCAACTACGTCATGAGGGGAGGGGGGTCTAGGGAGAGGGGTGCTGGGGTGATTGAGGGTAAGAAGGGTCAAGGGAAGATGGGTCATGTGGGTTGTTGGGGTGCTGGAGGGAAGGGAGGTCTAGGAAGAGGGGTCATGAGTGGTACTGGGGTGATGGTGGGGGAACAGGGGTGTGGGAATGCTTAGAAGAGAGGTGGGAAGAGGCTTGGAAGAGGTCGGGTGGGGCAGGGGCGGAAGGGAGTAGGGAGTGGGCATGGGGCAGAGGGCAGGAAGATGCGACATGAGAAAATAAACAGGGGCATAGGGAGTGGAAGGGGCATTTGTTAGGGGAATGTGCATAAGGGGTAGCAAGGGGAGGGAGAAAGAAGGAGGGACAGTGACATGGGGTAGAGACAGGGACATTTAGAGAAGGGGCATTTGTTAACGAAGGGGTGGGGATGTGTAAGAGGAAGGGGTGATGGCTGGGAAGGGTGCCATGGGTAGGGACATAGTATTTGGCAATGTGCCCTATCCGTGTGACAAGCTAGGGATGGAGGGTGGGGAGGGAGTAGTTTATCCTTTCAATCCCATGCCAGTATTTTATTATTATTATTATTATTCTTTCAATTACATCAAATTATCAGTATTATGTTTTACCCTCCTAATCTAATGCCAGTATTTGTTTATCCTTTCAATCTTATGCCAGTATGTTTTCACCTTTCTAATCCTATGCCAGTATATTTATATCCCTTCAATCCCATGCCAGTATCTGTTTATCTAAATCCCTTGAGGATTATGACCCCATGATAGTATATTCTGGCTATCATTAAACGATTTGTTCTAGATTAGGAAGGATATGTGTAAGTCAGAGGGTTAATTGAGATTGGCTTTAACCTTCTAATCCCCACAGATCCTTTCTATGCTGTATAAAATCATCTAATGATAGCCAGAATAAACTGTCAAAACGCGTCTTATAAGAGTATAGGAGTATATGTTTTGCGGAGATTATATGACCCCGGTGCATATATGTTTGTTGGTTTGTTGTTTGTCTGTTTGGATGTTTGTCTGTTTTGTATTTGTGTTGCATGTACTGTATGTGCAAGAGAGAGAGAGAATATGTGTTTTTGTCAGTGTGTGTGTGTGATAAGGTCTTGTTTAATAACTTATGGATGGACTGCATATACCACTTAAGCATTACATTCATTTGGTACCCGAACAGAAACCATTAACTTGACATGACATTTTTCACCTGATGTGACCACTGTGTTTCCTTCATGTCTTTCCTTAAACGAGTAAAATCGTCTAAAATTAGCTAGAACATAATTAAAAGAGAGCAAACTGACATAAATTAGACCACTAAGTTTCCTTGACGTCCTTCCTTAGCTGAGTAAAATCGTCTAATGTTAGCCAGAATATGCTTAAAATAAACCAAGGCACTAAAGAGAATACCAAGCCGGAAGAGACCTCACAGACTCTTCATCCCTTCTGATTTATCACCGTACCATTCGACCTTCGCCAACTATATTCTACTACTGCTGCTATTACTCAACCTTTTTACTGTCTAAGAGAGGGTTTTTATACACATGACGCCTCCGGGGAAAAGTATATTGGGATCTGCTGGGAATTCTATTATGGGAAGACTTTAGGGAAATATTTGGGATTCCGTATGGTGTGTGTGTGTGTGTGTGTGTGTTTGCATGATTGTATGCTTGTGTGGGTGAATGTTTGCCTGTGTGTAGGTGTTTGCCTGTGTGCGTGGTTGTGTGGATGTTTGTTTGCCTGTATGTGTGGGTGTTTGCCTGTGTGTGTGCTTTTGTCTGTGTGGGTGCGAAGACGTACTTTAACGTTAACCAGCACACAATTAAGTCTGACTTTTTATTTTCATTTCTAATTAATGTGTATGAAGGAGAAAAAAGGCAGGCTGTCTGTAACGAGTGTCTCCCCCGAAGCCAGAAGGAATTGATCAGTTTTCTTTTGACTACAGAATACGATTACTTCCAAATATTGTAGTATATTACGTGTTTCCATAATGGGTTGCATCTTTTCTTCCTTCGCTTCACTGTGTTCACTTTTTGGTCGATTTTGTCATTTATCCTCCCTTTCCACCTCCTTCCCTCCTCTCCTCTCTCCTCCTCTTCCACTTCTCCTCCTCTTCATCCTCTTCCACTTCCCCTCCTCTCTCCCTCCTCTTCCTCCTTCCCTCCTCCTCCATCTCTTCCCCCTCCTCTTCCTCGTCCTTCCTCCCCCTCCTTCCCTGCCTTTCCCCCTCCCTCCCTCCTCTCCTCTCTCCTCCTCTTCCACTTCCCCTCCTCTCCCTCCTCTTCCTCTTCACCTCCTCTTCCAATTCCCTTCTCTTTTTCCTCTTCACCTCCTCTTCTTCTCCCCCCCCCCCTCCTCTTCTTCCTCTTCCCCTCCCCCTCCCCCCCAGCCAAGTTAGCGTGGGTGTTTATGCCCCACCTCGACTTTCAGCTTCTGGCAAAATACTGAGTCTGGGATTTTCCTTCTGTATCAAGAAAGAGGAACGGAGAGATAGATGGATGGATAGATAGACTGATGGATGGATAGATGGAAGGATGTTTGGATGGATAGATTGATGGATGGATGGATGGATGGATGGATTGATAGATAGATAGATATATAGATAGCTAGATTGATAGACAGATGGATAAATAAATATGTGGATGGATACATAGATAGATGGATGGATGGATGGGTAGATAGATGGATGGATAGACAGATGGATAGATGAGTGGATGGATGGATAGCTGGATGGATAGATCGATAGATAATGTAATAGATAGATCGATGATGAGAGAAATAGGAGGAGGGTGTTAAATTGTATATATTATTGACTAATTATGGAAACCATGTTCTAATATGTATGCCTGTTTGAAGCCCAAAGATTAGACTGGCTCAGTGGAAGCTAGTTCAGGGGGGTGACCTGCTTTTTTCTCTCTCTGGGCTGTATCCATTCGGCCCCATTCAACATACTGTTTTAAGACGTTTATCCCCATCCAGGTGTCGATTTATACCTGGCAAGCGATAGCGAGCGACCATATTTTGAATAATGTGTTAGACAGCTTGTTAAATTTGTACATTTTTCGATAGAAAAATTTCTCCGGCGAAGCCGGATTTCTCCATAAAATGCTGGTTCGCTATCGCTCGCCAGGAAATAATCGACACCTGGATAGGGATAAATGGCTTAGAACAGTAGGCTGAATGGGGCCAGGAACAAATCGACACCTGGATGGGGATAAACGTCTTAAAACAGTTGGCTGAATGGGGTCGAATGGATACAAGCCAGGGAAAGAGAGAAAAGGAGAGAAAGATAAAAAAAAAAAAACGGTGACACCCCTTAATTATTATCAGTGTACACATGACTCAAGACAGAACTCGACACTATTTTTTGTTAATATAAGTGTCACTAAATTTTAAAACATGGACTGTCTCCTCCCTTCACTGTATTACTCAACAAGTATGCAAATGAAGCTGACACTTTCTTTTAAAATCCCCTTGAAGTTAGCTAGATAAATGAGAGGGTCTGATTAATGGTTAGTGTTGTGGATGGTTGTGCTGTCAGTGTTGTGGATGGTTGTGCTGTCAGTGTTGTGGATGGTTGTGCTGTCAGTGTTGTGGATGGTTGTGCTGTCAGTGTTGTGGATGGTTGTGCTGTCAGTGTTGTGGATGGTTGTGCTGTTAGTGTTGTGGATGGTTGTGCTGTCAGTGTTGTGGATGGTTGTGCTGTCAGTGTTGTGGATGGTTGTGCTGTCAGTGTTGTGGATGGTTGTGCTGTCAGTGTTGTTGGCTGTGTTTACTATACCCCGTTCTAAATAAGTAGGCCAAAGCTCTTGATCAGTAGCCTCTTTAACTCACAAACGACTAGAGTAATCGAGCTAACATTGCTATGTATGTATGTATATACGTGTCGGAAGACACATACCCCATAGCTGGGAGTGGCCGACTCGAGACAGAGCTCGAACTGAAACAAGATTTAAAGTTCCATTTCTTAGGGTCCGGGAGCACTTTCGCTTTCCCTCGCCCCTTTCTCTGTCTCGTCTAGTTACTCTAGTAAGTTAATTTTACAAGGGGAGGAGGATTCCTAGCCACCCGCCCCAAAATGTCTACCATTAAGGAAGGGTCAGCCAGGGTATTGGTATGGCCATATTAGGCCCATTTGCTCTTGCCTTTTTTCGAGTTACAGCGGTTAGAGTTCAGGATTTCTGGCCTACCTATTCGGAACAGGTATAGTTGTTTTTGTTAATATTGTTGTTGCGGTTGTAGTTGCTTGATGATGCAGTTGTTGATGAGAGTTAAAATAGGACTTCAGAGGCTATCAACCGTTCTGGATTATTAAGCCAGCACACTGTAGCGTCAGGACTGGAGCCCCTTTTCAAAAACTCCAGTCTCTTGATGAGAGTCGGAGCGGGTGGTAGTGGATGGAGCTTATTGCAATATGAAACTATCACTTTGAGCTCCTGGGTGGTCTTATCGTTTTTTTTTTTTTTTTGTTTTTTTTTTTTTTTTTTATATACGCTCTTAGCCCTTTGGAACCTAATGTGAGTGAGGCATGCCATGTATCTCATGCTCAGGTATCGAACTTTATTTATCTCTGTTGTGATCTTATCGCACTAAGCAATGAGCGACAAAAGAGAGAGAGAGCGAGAGAGAGAGAGAGAAAGAGAGTATAACAACCTACCATAATAATAATAATATAATGTGCTGTGCAGTAAACCTGAAGGTAATGGTTGGTGGTGAGAAAGGCACCAATTTACACCTGCTAACAGATGCCTGGGTGTTTGTAGAGGTGTGTGTGTGTGTGTGTGTGTGTGTGATGTGAGAGATAGTGAGACAGAAAGGCACCATGTGCTTTTAAAGAGGACATTTTGTCCTCAAAGGGCTCAGCCGAACTTGTTTTTAATTGTGTTGTAAATAATCACAACGAATATTTTACACCATGTGTATATTTTGGCTAAATTAACTATTTTGAAATTTAATTTGAATTTGAAAGATATATATAGATACACAGACTGCATAGATAATGTGATCACTGCCTATGAGAGAGAGAGAGTGTGTGATTATGTGTGTGTGAGAGAGAGAGAGAAAGTAAAAGAGAGAGGGAGAGAGAGAGACTGCAATAATTTACTGTGTTGTGAGACATATATGCAGCTACCCCTGGTTTAGAGAACACTTGGAGAACCCAGAGTTTGTAAATATTGTTGACTTAATTCAATAACACGCAGAAAATCAAGTAAAATACCAACCCTTCTGTACCAGCGACAACTATTTAATCTTAATCTGGCTATATTTAGACGATTATACGCAGTTTTAGAGGGATCTGTGGTAGTAAAAATTGTTAAGTGAGATAGTTCGAAGCCTGTTAATTGCTGGAGGCCCGTTTTAGACTGACTACTGTCGTCTAATAGTTGCCAGAATTAAGTTAAAAGGACAGCACCGGTACTGAATGGGTTAATTGATTAGAATATGCTGACAGTGGTTTTAGAGATAGCATATCAGATAGTTTATTATCTATGAAATTAGTAAATATTGCTGACTTACTTCAATAACACACAGTAAGAAACAAAAAACAAATTTATTAATGAGGTTGTTTTTCTGGATTCCCTTCTCACTCATGCTTAGCCCCATTAGTTTTGAGATTTTAAGACGTTCGCCCCATTAGTTTGGCTATTTTAAGACCATTCCGCCCATTTATTTGTCAATTTTAAGACCTTTCGTGGCATTTAAGTTCCGATTTTTCGTAGGGAGTGGATAGATAGCCTGCAACTTAGGAGATGCCAACCTTCGGCCGGTACATATTTCTACCGAAAACATATCTATTTATCTCGAAAGGGGTTTTTGGGGGAGTATTTTTTAAAGCTTGATTGAAGTCTATGATGGAAACCAAGTATAAATGGATAAATAAATAGATAAATAAATACACACATAAATGAAATAATAAAAGTATATCTTCAGTTTGCTATGGAGGTTATAGACGAACTTTGAGCCCAGCCTGTACTTCTTGGAATTGTTGGCTACACCTGAAACACGACATTAATACCCTAAGGTGTGTTGTTGTTGATTATTGTAGTTGGAGTGTGTGTGTGTGTGTGTGTGTGTGTGTGTGTGTGTGTGTGTGTGTGTGTGTGTGTGTGTGTGTGTGTGTGTGTGTGTGTGAGTGTGTGTGTGTGTGTGTGTGTGTGTGTGTGTATGAGTGTATGTATTCTATATGTGTGTATTGTGTCCTGTATGAGTGTATTTGTATTCTATGTGTGTGTGTAAGTATTGTGTCCTGTATGAGCGTGAGTCATGCCCAACAGCATAAAACACAACCATGACGTACTGGGCCACAATTAAAACACAACCATGACGTACTGGGCCACAATTAAAACACAACCATGACGTACTGGGCCACAATTAAAACACAACCATGACGTACTGGGCCACAATTAAAACACAACCATGACGTACTGGGCCACAATTAAAACACAACCATGACGTACTGGGCCACAATTAAAACACAACCATGACGTACTGGGCCACAATTAAAACACAACCATGACGTACTGGGCCACAATTAAAACACAACCATGACGTACTGGGCCACAATTAAAACACAACCATGACGTACTGGGCCACAATTAGGCTGTTTGCCCTGGGTCATGTGGCCACCCATTCTAAACATCATGTGGTCGTACCCAGCTCAACTCTTTAAATAGTCCATTGTTTTATTCACCACAGGACAGGCAGGACAATTGCCAACTTATTACCGTTAATTAAGGGAAGAAGGTATTTGTTTACTTAGTTACATTTATTAATTTATTCATTTGTTTATTTACTTTACCACTAGACTTCCATCAAGCTTAAAAAAATCACCCCAAAACCTCCCTTAGAGATAAATTGGTGCATTTTCGCTAGAAATAATGCCCCGGCCAAAGGTCGGCTCCTTCAACTTTATAGGCTTGTTATCGCTCGCCAGAATAAAATAGACACCTAAATGGCACGAAAGGTCTTAAACTATTGACAAAGTTTTAGGGCAAAAGATCTTAAAATCGCCAAACTAATGGGACTAAACACAAGGGAGAAGGGGGTCCAGTAAATGCAACTGAATCCCTCTTTAGGCCAATAACACACATTTTTTTGCTAGTGAGTAGTGGACAAATTTAAATTTTTATAAAAATTCCACCGCAATTCAAACTAGCCCCTCTTTCCATTCTGTTTGGCTACCATTAGACGATTGTCTTCAACTTCGGAATGACATCAGGCAATTAGAGCTCTATGACTCCTACAGAAGCTTCCTAAACTGCATAAAATCGTCTAAATATGGCCAGGAAAATAATAGAGAAACCTCACCCGTACCGAATGGGGGGGGGGGTTGCTGTAGTGACCTTTCGGCCGGCATTTAGGGAGTTTATGTTTACACCTGTTTCCAAAACATGAAGCTCCTTTTTACGTCCGAATGAGGAGTTAAGGGGATATGGAGAAGGTAACATATTGGTGGTTTAAAGAGAGAGAGAGAGAGAGAGAGAGAGAGAGAGAGAGAGAGAGAGAGAGAAGGAAAGAGAGAGAGAGGGGATAAGATACAAGCTTTTTAATGACACACACGCTCTCTCGCACACACACATATTCACTGTCCACACACACACACACACATACATACATACATACATACATACATACATACATACATACACACACACACACACACACACACACACACACACACATTATTCCTCTAGGTAAGCACTAACATAAAACTGCCAGGGTTCATTGTAATTAAATGTATACCACAAGGACATTCTACAGTACCACTTACACAACACCATCCTTGTCTTCCACTATTTGTTTATGAAGGTCGATGAAGGTCGCTGTCTTCATGCATGTGGCATAAAAAACACTTAATTATTCCACTAAAGGGGAATAAAAAGAAATCTCTCCCAAACTCATCGTCTCTCTTTCGGTCGGATATTAGTCTGTTTTATCCAACATATTTTATTAACCCCTTCTGTTCCGGCGACGTCTTTTGATTTTATTCTGGCTCCTACTAATCGATTTTATTCACTTTAGGAAGGATCTTTAGCAATTATAAGGCTTCGAACTATCGCACTTTTAACCCTTTTGACTAACACAGATACTTCTTAAACTGCACAAAATCGTCTAAATGTAGCTGGAGTTACCTTGGAAAGACGTCGTCGGTACAGAAGGGGTTAACAAGCTGAATGAAAGTCTTTGTTTGTTGTCGTGCAGTGTTATCATTACGAGTGTGTGCTCAACTAACTTTGATTAACAACATTAAGGGGAGGTTTTTAGTTTGGTCCCTAGATATCCTTCAAGCTTAAGATTACACCCCCTTGAGCCCCTTTCAAGATAAATTTGTACATTTTTCGGTAGAAAAATGTCCCGGCTGAAAGCCGGTTCCTCTTAAATTACAGGCTCGCTATCGCTCACCAGGATAAAATCGACACCTAATTGGCACGAAAGGTCTTAAAATTGACAGAAATGGGTTGAAAATTATTAAAATCGTCAAAATAATGGGGCAAACGTCTTAAAATTAGAAAAACAATGGGGCTAAACATGAGGGAGAAAGGAGTCCAGAAAAAAGTCCCTCAAGTGGATATCTCCCCTTAAGTTGACAACATTTTGGGACTATTTTTACTGACATCAGCTATTAAACTGAAGGTCGAATATTGTGAGTGACATCTTGCTTCTTAAATACAAGTAAGACCATATATAAATGTCATGTCATGTAGATAAGATATATAATTTTAAGGAATATCAATGGTACTGATTTTCACTTTCGGCCATTGTTTACTCTTGTTTTTAAGCAGACAGGCTCTCCCACCACGCCTTCTTATCGGCTCTCCTCCAGTGTTGGAGATGCAGGGAAAAATGGGTAGAGATATATTATAGAGAGGGGTCCGATAAAACAGTTTTCCCTCGATACGGTGACACAAATGGGGAAGAAGAAGAAGAAGAAGAAGACGAAGAAGAAGAAGAAGAAGAAGAAGAAGAAGAAGAAGAAGAAGAAGAACACAGAGAAGAGGAAGAAGAAGAAGAAGAAGACAGAAGAAGAAGAAGAAGAAGAAGACAGAAGAAGAAGAAGAAGAAGACAGAAGAAGAAGAAGAAGAAGAAGAATGAAGTGACAAGATAAGGACAAGAATAACTGTAAATAATATGAAAATGATGATGATGATGATTAGGAGAAGAGGAGGAAGAGGAATAGAAGGAAGATAACAATGATAATGACAAAGAGGATTTATGAACAGAAGCCAGAAAGAAAGAAAGAAAACAATACTATCATGGGACGAGAATTTTCTAGTGCTCCGGGATCCAGATTTTGGCAAGTACTAGGTTTTGTAACAGAGAGAGAGAGAGAGAGAGAGAGAGAGAGAAGGGGGGGTGAGGAGATAGACAGACAGACAGACAGGCAGAGAGAGAGATTAACCATAATATATCTTTGCTTCTAATTGTTCTATTTTGTTACCTTAGTTTTACGATTATAGATTCCTCTATTCTTCACTAACCATTTTAACCCTTTTAGTTCGGCTGACGTCCTTTTAATGTTATTCTGGTTACTTGTAAACAATGTTATTCCTCCTAGGAAATACCTCTAGTAATTAGTAGCCGACGCACTATTTCAATTAATCCTTTTAACAGCCACTGATCCTTTGTAAGTTACATAAAGTTGCCTAAAACACGCTCTTTATATTTTGTCTGATTACAGTAATGTTCGTGATTTCCTCAGCATACGTTTCTTCTTATTATTAATTTGATATATTCATGTTATCTACTATTTTACTTATAGCATTTTCATTTATCTTAAATTACCTTCTTTACGTGTTGGTTTTGTTCAAGCTAGCCACTGCAAAGCTAGTAACAAACACACACACACACTCACTCTCTCATACGCACGCATACACACACACGCACACACACACACAAACACACACACACAAACACACACACACAGCCCGTAGCCTAGTAGGTAGAGCTCTCGTCTCACACACGAGGGGTCGGGGTTCAATCCCCGGCCGGGCGGAGACAAATTGGGCTTGTCTCCTTTCATGTGTTAGCCTCAGTTCACCTAGCTGTAAATAGGTACCTGGAATAAGTGGACGACGTTGTGACGTCCCATCTGGGGTTGGCAAAAATGGTACAAGGCGAGATGGGTATCATATAGTTCACCTAAGCTGATGGCTACCTAAGCCTTCGTGCGAGGCGGTACCGTCTATAGTGAGAATGGTACCATACAGATCCACCCTAAGCCTTCGTTTCCGATGTCGCCAATTGGCTAAAAATACAGACTACACACACATCCACAGCCATTCCAACGATACATATAACACCTACACATATAGGAGGCGGGAAATAACGAGCATGCTCACTCCCGCAATACAACTAGAGTAAGTACAACTAGAGTAAGTACACACACACACACACTCCCTCGCTCTCTCTCTCTCTCTCTCTCTCCAAGGTGAGTTAATCAGGTTTCTACGATGCACCTGCCAAACCTACCTAGCCCTCTATGGGAAGACCTTACATTCTTTACAGTCACCCTCCGTAAGGGGAGGTTTTTAGTTTGTTCCCTTGACCCCCATAACATATTTTTAATAGCCCCAAGACCCCCCTCTGAGATAAATTTGTAAATTGTTCTGCAGAATACTGTGCCGGCCAAAGGCCGGGGATAATAAATGGGGAAATGGGGCGAAAGGTCTTATAACAGCTAAACTGATGAGGTGAATGTCTTGAAGTCTCAGAACTCTCTCTCTCTCTCTCTCTCTCTCTCTCTCTCTCTCTCTCTCTCTCTCTCTCTCTCTCTCTCTCGTTCCATCCCATAATTCCTTTCCGTCTCTCCTCTCGCTCATACATCCCCATCCCACATCCCCTCAATCCCTCTAGGTGGCAGGTGATAGGGTGTGTGTGTGTGTGTATATGTGTATGTGTGTGTGTGTATGTGTGTATGTGTGTGGCAGGTGAGGTTGGCAGGGTGGAATTCGTGATGGATACCCCTTCGCTCGTTGCAGTTTCAATTTTAACTCTTTGGCACTTTCTAGATTATATGTCGTCTATCTTAAGGGGGGTGACCTGTTTTCGTTCTGTCCTTTTCTATCTTTCTCTGGCTTGTATCCATTTGGCCCCATTCAGCCTACTGTTTTAAGACGTTTATCCCCATCCAGGTGTCAATTTGTTACTGGTGAGCGGTAGCGAGCCAGCATATTTTTTATTTTTGTTTGACAGCAGGCTAAATTTGTAAATTTTTCGATAGAAAAATGTCTCCGGCGAAGCCGGATTTCTTCCTATAATGCTGGCTCGCTATCGCTCGCCAGGAAGAAATCGATACCTAGATGGGGATAAACGTCTTAAAATAGTTGGCTGAATGGGGCCGAATGGATACAAGGCAGAGAAAGAGAGAAAAGGAAAGAAATAACAAAAATCAGGTCACCCCCCTTAACCCCACATTCTATACCCTCTCCTTACCACTCTTCTACACCCCCCCCTCTCCCCCTCTTTTCTCCACTCATATATTAACCCTTTCAAGATCCAATACGCATTTCTTTTCGGTTTTCTGGTAGTTATTAGACGATTTTATTTAGATTAGGAAGGGTATATGGAAGTCAGAGGGTTGATTGAAATAGTCTTTACCCTTATAATAGCCACAGATCCTTCCTAAGCTGCACAAAATAGTCTAATGATAGCCAACATATACTGCTAAAATGCGTAAGAGCTTCAAGGGGTTAATGGAAGTTGTGGTATCTAAACCTCTATCAAGTTTTATTCAAAATACCCCCAAGACACCCCTCCCCACCCCCCACCCTGCGAGATATATGTGTACATTTGTCCTATATTCCAACCTCGCTACCGCTCACCAGGAAAACATCGACACCTTAATGGCTCAAATTGTCATAATATTGAAAAAAGGAATGGGTCGAAATAACTTACGAATGTCTTAAAATCTTAAAATCTTATCTCAAAACTAATGGGGCTAAACATGAGGAAGAGGGGGCTCCAGAAAAAGACAAACTCCCCTTAATGACTCTATATCACTCTCTCTTCACACACATCTTTCAATTGTAATAACCACCTAAAGCCAATATTGAGCTTTATGATAAGTGACGTTACGATTAATGGACCATATATTAGGTGTAATGGCTATAGAGTGGAATGCGTCATGGATACCCTTTCAATCGTTGCAGTAACCACCTTAAGCTCTTTCCACACCCTATGAACCCAAAGCCTGGACCCACTTTCTCCCTCATGTTTAGCCCCACATCAGCGAGCGTAGCAAGAAGACCGGCAACCACCACAAGCCCTACTACCACCCTACAACCATCACCCCCACTACAAATGCTACAACAAAAACAACAACAATAACAATCTCCACTACTACCACACAACCACCACCACCACAACTACCACAATAACTACCACAACAACAACCATCACTACTACCACACAACAACCACCACCACATCTATCACATTAACTACAACTACAACCACAACTTCCACAATAATTACAATAACAGCAACCTCCGCTACTACCATACAACAACTACCACCAAAACTACCACAATAACTTCAACAACTACAACAACCACAACCACAACAACTACTACAACAACCACCACCACCACATCTACCACAATAACTACAATAATAGCAACCTCCGCTACTACCACACAAAAACTACCACCACAAAAACCACAACACAAACAACCACAACAACCACCAACACATTTATCACATTAACTGCAGCAACAACAACAACTACTACCAAAAAACAACCACAACAACCACCACCACAACCACCACTAGCAGAAGCAGCCTAGTATTTTTAGCTCTCCCAGAATTCGTGCTCTCCTCAGCTACAGTATATCTTCCTGTACTGTCTTCTGCCGGTCTCTAGTCTATTATATTTATCTCCACTATCTTTATTTCTATAGTATCTTAGTTATGTATATATTTTGTGTTTATATCATCGTTTGTATAGTTCTTTCTTTGTACTCTGTCTTCTCTCCTCAGCTATACAATTTTCTGTTGGTCCAAATTAAGTCTATTATATTCATCTTCACTATCTTCATTTCTATTGTATTTTAGTTTTGTATATATATTTGTTCTGTATATTCATCGTTTCCATAGTTCTTGTTATATACTTGTTTTCTATTTGTCTTCTTCCCTCAGCTATACAATGGTATGTTGGTCTCTAATCTATTATAGGTGTCTTCACTATCTGTTTATCTATTGCATCATAGTTGTATATGTGTATTTGTGTTTATAGCATCGGCTTTATAGTTTTTTCTTTATACTCTTTTATATTGTTCTTCCTTTATACTACAGTATTATATATTCTTCTTCCTTTTCCACTTTCTCCTCTTCCATTTCTTCCTCTTCCACTTCCTCCTCTTCCACTTCCTCCTCTTCCACTTCCTCCCCTTTCATTCTTCCTATTCCACTTCCTCCCCTTCCATTCTTCCTATTCCACGTCCTCCTCTTCCACTTCCTCCTCAACTTCCTTCTCTTACACTTCCTCCCCTTCCACTTCCTTCTCTTCCACTTCCTCCTCTTCCATTTCTTCCTCTTCCACCTCTTCCACTTCCTCCTCTTTCACTTCTTCCTTTTCCACTTCCTCCTCTTCCACTTCCTCCCCTTCCATTCTTCCTATTCAACTTCCTCCCCTTCCATTCTTCATATTCCACTTCCTCCTCAACTTCCTTCTCTTCCACTTCCTCCCCTTCCACTTCCTTCTCTTCCACTTCCTCCTCTTCCACTTCTTCCTCTTCCACTTCCTCCTCTTCCACTTCTTCCTCTTCCTTCCCTACCACTTCTTCTCTTCGCCATCCTTCTTTCTCTTCCACTTCCTCCCCTACCACTTCCTTCTCTTCGCCATCCTTCTTTCTCTTCCACTTCCTCCCCTACCACTTCCTTCTTTCATCTCCTCCTCCCACCTCCCCTCTTCCATTAGCTTCTCTCTCTTCTCTTCCTACCTCCTCTTTTTCTTCTCTCTCTCTCTCTCTTCTTCCTCCAGCTTCCGGGTGTTTATGACCAACTTGGCAAAACACACAAACAAACACACACACACACACACAGGCGCACACTAACCTACGCATGTACATAATTATACTCACATGCAAACACTCACACACACACACACACACACACAGGTGCACAGTAACTTACACATGTACAGTACATTAACTCACATACAACCACATATAATACTGTAGACGTACACTATCCTACACATGCGCGTTTTGGGCGTCTTCTCAACGATGCGGTGAAGGATTTTCGGAGAAGAAATCGACTCAGCACAGGACAACCAGGAAGGAGGACCGAAGACAGCGAGGACGGCAATCTACAAAGGAATTAAATACTAAGCCGTCAAGAACCGCGAATTTGGATAAAGCTCCACCAACACGACCCAAATTCAAAACCGTCAGGGATAACGACCGAGGACCGAGGACAGCCATGAATGTAAATGTAGATCCGACCAGAACCAAAAATTCGATGAAAGAACGATCTGCGAGTTCTAAAACCGCAACTTTAAAGGTTTTCTATGCAAACGCTCGTAGCATACGCAATAAATTTTCAGATTTAAAGGAACTAGTGTTTACAGAAAATTATGATGTGATTGGCATAACAGAATCTTGGCTCAATACACAAGATAGAGACTTTTTAGCAGAGTATTCACTTCCCGGTTATGTAATGTTTGAGAACAGCCGAATAAATAAAAATGGAGGTGGCGTTTTATTTTATATCAAAGAAAGTCTTAACCCGACCCTCGTGTCAAAACCTCAAATTGTGAACGTCGACACATCTTTTGTGCTAATAAAGAATAATAAAGGTACAAAAATAATACTTGCGTTAATATACAGACCTCCAGCTCAATCAGTGCAAACTGACCGAGAAATTTACGAACAAATTGCAGATGTAAGTAACTCACAAGATACCGTAATTTTTGGCGACTTTAATTTACCTGTGACCAAGTGGGGCGATACTCTTACTTCACACTCCGGACATGACTTGTATACGAACTTGCAAGAGAGTTCGCTTTATCAATTTGTTCGAATGCCGACCCGTGGTAATAACGTTCTTGACATTGTACTTGCAACAAAAGAAGAATTGATAGAGAATTTGAATGTTGGTGATGAATTCAGTAACAGCGACCATCGTACGATAACTTTCACTTTAAAGTTTACTAGTAACAAACCAAATAGTAGCATCGAAAAAGTCCCTAATTTCAAGAAAGCAAACTTCCATAAACTTAGAGCTATGTTTAAAGAAACTGACTGGAGCTTTTTAATTAACAATAACGACATAAATACATCTTGGAAGTTATTCGAAACCACTTACCTAAAAGCAGTGCAAGACTGCATACCATCGAAAATACGGCGTCCAGGCCATAATAATAAGCCCAAATGGTGGAATAAAGATATTTCAAACTGCCTGCTTGCTAAAAAATTTGCTAATGATAGATTAAAATCCTCACAAAATGACGAAGAACGGGTGAAATTTGTAGAGCTACGACGCAAAGCCAAAAAGTTAATTAAGCAAAGTAAAAATACCTTAGAGTTACATATTGCGAATCAAAGTAAAACAAACCCGAAAGAATTCTATAGTTATATCAGAAAGAAAAAAGTAGTTACTTCAACTGTTGGACCGTTAGTCGATGAAAAAGGAGAATAAACCAAAGACGAAGTACAAATGAGTAATGCCCTCAATACCTTCTTTGCATCAGTTTTTACAACAGAAGACCTCAGTGATATCCCTACACCATCGCCGATTCAGATTGATAATTCAGATGTTCTAAGCAATATCACCGTTACAGAGAGAGAAGTATTGAATTGTTTAGATAAACTCAAGGTAAATAAAACGCCAGGACCTGATACAATCTCGCCTAGAGTTCTAAAGGAAGCTAAGAATGAGCTCTCCAAACCACTGACATTACTATTCAATAAATCCTTGCAGTCTGGAACTATGCCTGATCAGTGGAAGCTAGCCAACGTAACACCGATATTAAAAAAGGCAGCAAATCCCTACCCAGTAACTATCGTCCAATTAGCTTAACCTCAGTTGTATGTAAAATGCTAGAAACGGTCATACGAGACAGACTCGTAAATCACTTAGAGGAAAATAACATACTTAAAGATACTCAACACGGCTTTCGTAAAAAACGTTCCTGTTTAACAAACCTCTTAGACTTCTTCCACGATATCCTCAACCTCTACGATGAGAGTAAAGCTGTAGATATTATATACCTTGATTTTCAAAAGGCCTTTGACAAAGTTCCCCACAAACGTTTACTGCTAAAACTAAAAGTGCATGGAATACAAGACGGTGTGTTGAAATGGATAGAAAATTGGCTCAGCAACAGAAAGCAAAGGGTAGTCATAAACGGTAAGTCATCTAAATGGACCAATGTAAGTAGCGGGGTACCCCAGGGATCGGTACTAGGACCAATTCTCTTTCTAATTTACATCAACGACATAGATGAGGGTCTCACCTGCACAATCTCAAAATTTGCTGACGATACAAAAATTGCAAATAGCGTACTCTCAAAAGAACAAGTTGACGATATGCAACACAATCTAGATAAATTGTCATGTTGGGCCCAAATTTGGCAAATGAGTTTCAATGCGGATAAATGTAAAGTACTACATGTCGGATACCTAAATGAGAAAGCAAACTATTCGATGAATGGCACTCAGCTTAAGAATGTAAACAGAGAAACTGATCTGGGAGTAACAATATCGAGTAACCTAAAACCGAGTCAACAATGTTCAGAAGTTGTTAAGAAGGCAAACAAAATAATTGGCTTTATAGGCAGGTCATTTGAGCATAAATCCAAAGAAGTTATCCTAACCCTTTACAATTCCTTAGTCCGCCCTCTTCTGGAATACTGCGTTCAATCCTGGTGCCCTTATTACCAAAAAGATATAAACAAGCTAGAACGAGTTCAACGTAGAGTTACCAAAATGATACCTAGCCTAAAGAACAAACCATACGAAGAGCGTCTTAGAGAATTAAATCTATTTCCTTTAACCCAGCGCAGATTAAGAGGCGACTTAATTCAAGTGTTCAAAATCATCAAAGGCATCGACAATATGAACTGTAGTAAGTACTTCACTATCGACCAATCTAATTACACGCGGGGAAACGGTTGCAAAATTATTGGTAAATCTTTTAACTCGCACGAATCTAAGAATTTCTTCTTCAATCGGGTTGTCAACTTGTGGAATGGGCTTCCCGAGACGTTATAGACTGCAGCACCGTTGATTCATTTAAATTCCGCCTAGACAAATATCTCGCATCAAACCCGCGACTGACTGCGTTTGTAAATGAATAACTTTATCCTCCCCTCAGTTACTAACCCATATGTCCCCTACTAACTTCCTAGTCCTGCCACGTTAGTGGCAGGGCAGTAGTTCCCTTTCCAATGTTCCCTTACCCACTCTAAACCACTGTTTGGACACTTGATCCTCAGTGTTTTGGAGGACAAGCAACCTAGAAGGGTCACTAGACCTGTTGTTGCTTGATTTCCTTTGTACTCCTTTGTACATGTACAGCTACTGACGAATGTTCGTGAGCTCTGGCGAGTTTCTTTATGGAAATATATCCATTTAGATTGACGTTCAGATAAAAACAGCTATATATTTATCAATAATATTATTTATTCACTAATATATAGCTGATTTGATCTGAACATCAATCTAAATGGATATATTTGCAAAACGAAAATCGCAAAAGCTCACGAACATTTGTCAGTGGCTGTACATTTACTCACACACATAGAAACGCACATACAGGCGCACACTAACCTACACATGTACATTTACCCACATACACAAATATGCATTCACACATATGGCCAAACATATATATAATTGGCTTACACGCAAGCTTTCCATGCCTGTAAAACCACCTTGGTGAAGTACAGTTGCCAGCATTAGTTTGAACCCACTACGTCATTTGATGTATTATTATGTTTTTCCCACCAACCAACTTCACCTCTAAACTCAATTAATGAAATCAACAAATACATGTGGCACTCTAAGGACTCGAACCTAGGATACTCACATCGAAATTCCGCGCACTTATGCATTACGCTATCAAGACAGTAAAAATTATGTGATTATCTTGCAGGAATATGTTATCAAAATGCTGCTATATCATAAGAACTATCTATCTATCTATTGCCTGACGCCGTGATCCCCGAAGGGGTGGCCACGAACGAACCGCCCCCATGCACCTCTGTCCCCAGTCAGTCGACGCCCCTCCCCCCATCCAGCACCGCCTTCGTTCATGTACTTCCTCACTCCATCCTTCCACCTCTCATTCGGTCTACCTCTCCCTCTCTGTCCCTCCACCTCTCTCTCATACACCCTCTTAGTCATTCTCTCGCTTTCCATACGTTCCATATGGCCGAACCATCTCAAGTTGTTCCTTTTCACACTTTCCAGCACATCTACCTCCACACCACACCTCCTTCTTACTTCCTCATTAGTCTGTCTATCCCTCCATGTAACTCCGCACGCACTTCTTAAGTAATTCATTTCCACTGCTCTCATTCTTGGTCTGAGTCTCTCAACCAACGTCCATGCTTTGCTTCCGTAAGTAAGTCAGTGTCGGGATTACCACACTGTCATGCAAGGACTTCTTCACTTCCATACTGACCACCCTATTTCTTGTTATTGCTTTTAGCGTTCCTACAACCCTCTTCCCCTGTTGTACCCTCTCCCGCACTTCTTCATCCATAGTAACCAACGATTAACATAAGAACTAACGATTCCATTTATAACATACTTCACTACCAATCACACTATAACCTGCTGATGATAGGTACCACACAAATATCAACTTCAGCCTCATATAATTAAAAAACTACTTATTTAGTACATCAGCTGATATTTATACTATACTGTATATCTATCTATCTATTGCCTGACGCCTTACTCCCCTTAATGAGGGTGGCCATACACAGAATGCCCCCAAGCGGACCTATTCCCTGTAAGAGGAACAACCCGAGCCAGTTTACTGAAGGACTTACAGGATTGACCACTCAATTTAGGATCCGTCCGACTCCGAGGCCCTCTGTGTATCTTTTTAGCACTATTTTTCTACAGTGGTGTTCGGCTAGTCCATCCACTAACCTGCCTTACCCTTAGGTAAGCAGTACGGATTTGTATCAGGTTTACTCCCCTAGAAAGGTTGCCGACCAAGGCTAACGAGTCCCATCCACCCGTTTATACTAGTCAACCTGTAAATTGGCGTGTAAATCTTAAAATATCAAAACTAATGGGAGTAAGCATTAGGAAGAAGAGGGTCCAGAAAAAAACAAGAAAACAAAATCCGCTTAATTGGAAACAGCAACGCAAAACGCTTGAACAAAACATTATTTTGTATTTAGTTCATGATCTTCGAGGAGTATATTTCTTTCATCCCCTGGATACAAACAATACATACTGTACGTTCTTGAGTAATGTCTATCACAAGGAATCATGAATTTTGTATGCATTTATTAGGCAAATATATACTTTGGAACAAATTATTGGAGTGAATGCAAGCAGTCAATAATATATTTCGATACAATAATTACTTGTGATCGAGAGCGAGAGAGACTGGGAGGGAGAGAATGGGAGATTGGAAGCTAGATATAGAGTGTGTGTGTGTGTGTGTGTGTGTGTGTTTGTGTGTCTGAGAGAGAGAGAGAGAGAGAGAGTCAGTGAAAGTTAGAGAAAGTGAGAGAGTTAGAGATAGTAGCCGGCGCCTCTCCATCACTCTCCCACAGGGCGCCCCACTAAACACTCACACTACCCTGCCAACTCGCTCTCTCTCCCTTCCTCTCTCTCTCTCTCTCTCTCTCTCTCTCTCTATATATATATATATATATATATATATATATATATATATATATATATATATATATATATATATATATATATATATAATATAGTATAGTATGTACTAAAGTATAAATAGAACGTTCTTGTAATGGCATATTCTAATAAAAAGGGAAAAGTTCACCTGAATAAAATGTTACTAGTCACCACTTAAATGTCCAAAGGCATCCACTAGTGAAATTACATATTCATCATCATTCCGATACACATATTTAGAGTTATAATCTTACAGCTGACTGCGTGTCATGGTGGCCAATATAACAACATTTTTTATTTTATGTTTTTTATAGAACTTATTATGATGAGCAGCAACACAAACATAAATAAATTGAAACTTAGGCTCTTCAAGTTAATTCGTACGTTCTTGTATTTTTTTCCTATCTAGAACTAAAGGCTGAATTAGTCGTTTTGGCCACAAGACTATTTCACGTGAAGTTTAATTATACTATATATCTGAATATATATCTTACCCCGGCCAGAGATGTTCATGTGTCTATATTGATTACTGAATTGTGACCTGTTTTTAATGATGGATTATATCGTCAATTATGCAAATAAACTATGAATATGAAGTAGATATACACTTTATGTCACTAATGTCACTCCTAAGCGCTTGAAGTTTCCTAGGGCCGAAATGTATCATCGCATTAATGTATTTTATAGTTTACATTTCGAAGGTTCATCTATGCAATTTGAAGGCTTATAAGGGGCAGAATTTGGTGCCCTAAAGTGCTCTGATCCTGTAAATGAGCACACTTACCAAGTGCTATAGTGGGATCAAAAACGGTAGGGAGCTTTAAGATAAAATTGGATAAGCATATGGACGAGAAGGGTTGGGTGTGAAGGGGGATCAGCCAGGTTGGGCCAATCAGCGCTCTGCAGACCCCCGTAATCCTGCGTTAATCTCTAACCGTTTTGATAAGATGATCCTCAGGGTATTAGAGTGTTGAGCCTATAATTGGGCTTTGTAATTGGGGTTGTGTGGGACAGGGATTTGCCTTGCTTAGGCCAATCGGCTTTCTGCAGGCTCCCATTTTCTTATGTTCTTATGTTTATGTTCTTATTCTAAACTTGGAAAAAAATATAAAGTCGAACTAGTAAAGGTGTATCATAACTGTAGGTGTACCAAGATGACGGACAGGTGGCGTCAGATAACATGGCAGCTGAGGTATCGGGGCGTTGACAGCTTATCATCTCTTTTGTTATCGTCTCTTTCCACCTCTCGTTCGTGGCTATCATATTATTATATTATGAGTATTTTTTGTATGTGAGTGAGGGAGCCAAAGGCAGAACTGCCTGTGACGAGTGCCTTTACCAGAGTTGAAAGAGTGACAGGGCCAAGATCAAGGGACGTTCGAGCCAAAATGCCTGTTGTTATTATTTCTACCATCTGGGGAGGGTCAGCCAAGGAATAGTTGTGGAAGTTTATCGCCTATTTACTCTTTTTGAGCTACAGAGGTTAGTGGTCACGCTTTCTGACCTACTTATAATGGAAGGACTAAAGTGTTTCAAAAAGTACCCTTCGTTCAAGATCTCATTATAGGATTTCCTCATGTGTTCTTAATTCTAGCTCGTGGCATCATTATTAATATTGTCTTTACTGTATCATTAATAGTATTTGTCTTTATTTATTTTTTTATGTTGGTTTTTGTGGGTCGTTGGTGGTGCCAAAATGAAGAACGGATGGCGTCAGGTTTGTGTCAGCCAAGAGTGAGGCAACAGGTCGATTGGGGTTTAAGATGTAATAACCCCCCTCTCCTCTCTCTCTCTCTCTCTCTCTCTCTCTCTCTCTCTCTCTCTCTCTCTCTCTCTCTCTCTCTCTCTCTCTCTCTCTCTCTCTCTCTCTCAAGCTCCGTGTGTCCAGACATTTTGACTCTCCATCACTCTTTCAACTTTGAGGGAGACACTTGTTACAGATAGCTAGGCATTTTGTCTCCTTCATCCACATAGAACAAAATAAAGGCATACAAATGTAATACAAAACAATCCGCTTCGTTGTTTTCAGATCATAATACATAAAACATGAAGATTTTTTCTAATCCTTCATATTGTTATATTCGTACATATACCTATTATCTAGTTCGATTAACCCTTTGAGTACCGGCGACGTGTATTATATTATATGCTAGCTATATTTAGACGATATTATACAGCTCAGGAAGGATCTATGGTAGTTAAAAGGGTTTGCCGGGATAGTTTGAAGCTTTATTAATAGCTATAGGTCCTTCCTAAGCTGAATAAAAGCGTCTAATAGTTGCCAGAATACGATGAAAAGGACGTCACCTGGTATACTGAATGGATTAACAAAGTCCACTATCTTATATTCCCATTGCAGTCTAATAAAAAACAATATTAATAGAATGACCCGGTTCCATGTCAAAGGATCACATGTCAATTAATATACCATAGTAGACACAAATAAACACTCGTACTCATTTTTTTACTGGTAATTACTGTTCTGTCATATTATGTCATCCGTTTGCCACCTGTCATCCTTGTCTAGTGGCATTATTTCACCGTGGGGGGGTTACATAAGGTTGATTAAGGGGAGGTTTTTAGTTTCTTTCCTACTCCTCCAGCAATCTTAAAATTTCATCCCATTGACCCCCTTTCAAAATAAATTTGTACATTTTTCGGTAGAAAAATTTCCCGGCCGAAGGCCGGTTCCTCTTAAGTTACAGGCTCGCTATCGCTCGCCAGGAAAAAATCGACACCTAAATGGCACGAAAGGTCTTAAAAGTGAAATAAATGGGGCGAAAGTTCTTAAAATCGCCAAACTAATAGGGCGAACGTGTTAAAATCTCAAAAGCAATGGGGCTAAACATGAGGGAGAAAGGGGTAAAGAAAATAATCCCTCAAGTGGAAATCTCCCCTTAACCCCTTCTGTACCGATGAAGTTTTGTTTTTCATTCTATTCTAGCTCTATTTAAACGATTGTGTGTACCTTACGAAGGATCTGTGGTAGTAAAAAGGGTTAAGTGAGATAGTTAAAAAGGGTTAATTGAGTAGTAAAAAGGGTTAATTGAGTAGTAAAAAAGGGTTAATTGAGTAGTAAAAAGGGTTAATTGAGTAGTAAAAAGGGTTAATTGAGTAGTAAAAAGGGTTAAGTGAGATAGTAAAAAGGGTTAAGTGAGATAGTAAAAAGGGTTAGGTGAGATCGTAAAAAGGGTTAAGTGAGATAGTAAAAAGGGTTAAGTGAGATAGTAAAAAGGGTTAAGTGAGATCGTAAAAAGGGTTAAGTGAGATAGTAAAAAGGGTTAAGTGAGATAGTAAAAAGGGTTAAGTGAGATAGTAAAAGGGGTTAAGTGAGATAGTAAAAAGGGTTAAGTGAGATAGTAAAAAGGGTTAAGTGAGATCGTAAAAAGGGTTAAGTGAGATAGTAAAAAGGGTTAAGTGAGATCGTAAAAAGGGTTAAGTGAGATAGTAAAAAGGGTTAAGTGAGATAGTAAAAAGGGTTAAGTGAGATAGTAAAAAGGGTTAAGTGAGATAGTAAAAAGGGTTAAGTGAGATAGTAAAAAGGGTTAAGTGAGATAGTAAAAAGGGTTAAGTGAGATAGTAAAAGGGTTAAGTGAGATAGTAAAAAGGGTTAAGTGACATAGCAAAAAGGGTTAAGTGAGATAGTAAAAAGGGTTAAGTGAGATAGTAAAACGGGTTAAGTGAGATAGTAAAAAGGGTTAAGTGACATAGCAAAAAGGGTTAAGTGAGATAGTAAAAAAGGTTAAGTGAGATAGTAAAAAGGGTTAAGTGAGATAGTTCGAAGCCTGTTACTTGCTGGAGGCCCCTTTATAAACTGAATAACATCGTCTAAATATAGCTAGCATATAATTAAAAAGACGTCGCTGGTAGAGAAGCGGTTAATGTAGTCTGTCGATAACTATGAGGCAATACAATACACACACACACACACACACACACACAGTATATCTATCTATCTATCTATCTATCTATATATCTATCTGTCTATTTATCTATCTATCTATCTATCTATCTTGGTATTAGTGCTCATTTTATAGACATCATCATATTTTTGTTGGTGTTAAACTAAAGAGGAATGTTACATGTAGGTGACAGGGTACACTTCAAGGAGAGGTTTGCTTTTTTCTGGACCCCCTTCTCTCTAATGTTTAGACCCATTAGTTCTGAGATTTTAAAACATTTGTTCCTTTAGCTTGGCGATTAAGACCTTTTGTGCCATTAAGGTGCCGATTTTTTTCCTGGCGAGGGATAACAAGCCTGTAATTTAGACCTTTCGTGCCAGTGAGGCCTTTAGAGAGAGAGAGAGAGAGAGAGAGAGAGAGAGAGAGAGAGAGAGAGAGAGAGACTAAATAATAAAATAAAAAGTTTCCTTGAAAACAGAAATGTGCTCGTCCCCTTTCCCCTCTCCCCCTACATTCTTAGCCTTCCTGGGGCTCTATAGGCGTGCTTCCTTTACCGCCACTGCGGGGAATTTGTCTTTTTGATGTACACCTACAGATGCACAGGTACACATGGTACACACATACATACGCACACACACGCGCGCGCAGAGGGCTCAAGACCAGACAGTAACTGTCGTGTCTATACAATAAGTATTTTCTTTTCAATAGAAAAAAAACGTGGTTTTCCAATTTTGTAATTACGGCCCACTAAATGTTTAATCATCTAGCTGCTAGGGTGTTTAATCATCTAGCTGCTAGGGTGTTTCCTTAATGGCGAACCACACGATGAAAGCACCACAAAGGGAAATACTTTCCCTACCTTGTGTGTGTGTGCGTGTGTGCATTCAATTTAGCTTGTATCTTTGAATAATGACCAATTGGTGATATTACAAAAAGACTATATTACAATGGTAGCCAATCCTGAAATAATGTGGTAATTCTTTACTCTTAATTATGCAGATGAAAACATGGACACTTATTTTTGTGTCATATTTCATACTTTAAAAATATGAGTATATTTAACATTATTAAATTCGATCCAATTATTCAAATCCGATTTATATATTTAAACATAATCGAGTCGAAGAACACAATACATGTTAGTTTGTCGGAAAACCAACATGAGAATATGTAAAACACGGAAACGCCTGACGAAGGAAAACACGAACAAAGTCATTAGTGGCTCTTTAGGCTCGTCGTCCACAAGGTAAACAAAAGTTAAGGGGAGGCAGTTGGTTTTTCGAGTCCTCCTCCTCCCTCATGTTTAGCCCTATTAGTTATGAGATTTTAAGACATTCGCCTCATTAGTTTGGCGATTTTCAGACCTTTTGCCCCAGTCCTTTGCCAATATTAAGACCTTTCGTGCCATTTAGGTGTCGATTGTTTTCCTGGCGAGCGATAGCGAGCCTGTATTTGAAGAGGAATCGGCCTTCGGCCGGGACATTTTTCTACCGAAAAATTTACAAATTTACATCGAAGGGGGGTCTTGTGGTTGTTTTTTAAAGTTTCATAGAGGTTTAGAGAGCAAACTAAACCCCCTCCTTAAACCATTGAGCCGAACCAGTAAATTATGCTGCACAATACCGTCTGAGCTCCCTTAAAGCGGATTCACAAGAGCTCTGTTTTCGGTAATCTTATCAGCAACTTAATTTAGGCAATCTTTCTTCGTTCTTTTTAGATTAGTATTAGTAGTAATTAAACTAAAGGTAGGCTATTGTGGATAGCTTTAATCTTTAAAAACGTCGATATAAAAAGCTGGCTTCTGAGGGATAGAAAGTATGATGAATTTGGCTTTATGTGTTTATAAATTTTCACGATCGTGTTTTAACTAGTAATTCGGCTAAGTATTCATACTTATAATTATAAGATCAATGTATACATAGAAGGTCTCGGATTCGGATGAACCCTAAATTGAGTGGTCAATCCTGTAAGTCCTTAAATAAACTGGCACCGGTTTTCCTTCTCACAGGGGATAGGTCCGTTTGGGGGCCTTTTGTGTATGGCTACACTCTTAAAAAGGAGTAAGGCTTCCAGCAATAGATATATATATATATATATATATATATATAGACAATTCTAACTTCCTTATAGCCTGAAACTCGCAAGTGGTTAATTTCTCGCCTGGTTAAGATGAACAGAGTGTAATAACCCGATCACTGTGCTCTAAAGTCCCCCCCCCCCCCCGGAATACCTGGCACATCTGAACACCTGCCAGACTCAGGGCACAAAAAGTGTATATAAAAAAAGGGAACGTGAACAAAAAATGGGAGAGAGAACATTGGAAAAGGTCCAGGTTCGTCTCCCTAGTTGTGTTTTGGTGAGGCTTACACATAATTAGATAGCCCGGCATTGTCAATAATTCGTCTATGTTAATAATACTAAACAAGTTGGGGGTGACACAAATAATAAAGAGCAACGTAAAAACATGGAGGGAGAACATTGGAAAAGTTTTGGAGTGTTGCCATTCGAATTGTGTTAAGGGGAGGTATTCAGTTTGTTTCCTAGACCTCCATCAAGCTTGAAATTACACCCCCATGACCCCCTTTCAAGATAAATTTGTAAATTTTTCGGTAGAAAAATTTCCCGGCCGAAGGCCGGTTCCTCTTAAATTAAAGGCTCGCTATCGCTCGCCAGGAAAAGATTGACACCTACTGTATATGGCACAAAAAGTCTTAACATTGACATAAATGGGACGGAAGTTCTTAAAATCGCCAAACTAATGGGGCGAATGTGTTAAAATCTCAAAAGCAATGGGGCTAAACATGAGGGAGAAAGGGGTCCAGAAAAAACTCCCTCAAGTGGAAATCTGCCCGAGGTGTGCACAGAAAACAAAATAACGGCCAATGTATTTGTTTGGTTAGTATACATTTGGTGCATTCAGGATTTCCATAATTATACATGCATTGGAATAGTGCAGTATGTTGCATAATGTGTATAGGGGTAATTGTTTTGTTTATTTACTCATTGTTAATATTCCCTTCTGTCAGGTTTCCGGCACCCTCCTTTGTCAGTCCTTTAGCTGTGGGATCAACTCAAACAAATGTATTCCTCATCTACTTGATCTCCATTGGTGTTCTGTACAACTCCCTCCACGTTCATTGGTGTACTGTACAACTCCCTCCACGTTCATTGGTGTACTGTACAACTCCCTCCACGTTCATATACATCAGTCTCTTAAGGGAAGGTTTTTAGTTGATTCCCTAGACTTCCATCAAGCTTAAAATTACTCCCCCTTGACCCCCTTTCAAGATAAATTTGTAAATTTTTCGGTAGAAAAATTTCCCGGCCGAAGGCCGGTTCCCCTTAAATTACAGGCTCGCTATCGCTCGCCAGGAAAAAATCGACACCTAAATGGCACGAATGGTCTTAAAATTAACAGAAATGGGGCGAGGGTTCTTAAAATCGTCAAACTAATGGGGCAAGCGTCTTTAAATCTCACAAGCAATGGGGCTAAACAGAAGGGAGAAAGAGGTTCAGAAAAAAATCCTCCAGATGGAAATCTTCCCTTAACCCAAGGCATCACAATCCATTCTTCTTACTGTATAATTATGATCGTCTATCTATCAATCTATTGCCTGACGCCGTGATCCTCGAAGGGGTGGCCACGAACGAAACGCCATTTAAACCAATTATTATAATACTAATTTGCCTTCTTGCAGCAGAGTGTACGTCCTTCTGCACCACCTAATGTTTACATTAATCAGAGTTGGATGGAAAGCTTATTGAATATGATTCCATATATTTATATTTGCACTACAACCGAAATATTACTGACCATTATTTTAACCCTTTCAAAATCCCATTATGCATTTATTTTCTGTTTCTGTCTATTATTAGCCGATTTTATTCAGATTAGGAAGGGTATATCGAGATAATTTAGATAGTTTTCACCTTATGATTCCCACAGAGCCTTCCTAAACTGTATAACACCGTCTAATGATAGCCAGAACAAACTATCAAGATGCGTCATCATTTTCAGAGGGGTTTAATAGACATATCTATCTACGGGTCTAACTTCCTTAAGGGAGCCCACCTCGCTTTTTTTCTCTTTCTCTCCCTCTCTCTTTAGCTTGTATCCATTCGGCCCCATTCAGCCTACTGTTTTAAAACGCTTACCCCCATCCAGGTGTCAATATTTTCCTGGCGAGCGGTAGCGAGCCAGCATATATATATTTTTGTTTTGACAGCAAGCTAAACTTGTACATTTTTCGATAGAAAAATTTCTCCGGCAAAGCCGGATTTCTCCATACAATGCTGGCTCGCTATCGCTCGCTAGGAATAAATCGACACCTGGTTGGGGATAAACGTCTTACAACAGTTGGCTGAATGGGGCCGAATGGATACAAGCCAGAGAAATAGAGATAAGGAGAGAAAGATAATAAAGCCGGTGACCCCCCTTAAAGCACGAAACTTGCAAGTGGTCGATTGAGTCAGATCCGACACTTTAATGAATATATGCCAAGTCAGATCCGACACTTTAATGAATATATGCCAAGTCAGATCTGACACTTTAATGAATATATGCCAAGTCAGATCCGACACTTTAATGAATCCTGTATATGCCAAGTCAGATCCGACACTTTAATGAATATATGCCAAGTCAGATCCGACACTTTAATGAATATATGCCAAGTCAGATCCGACACTTATGAATATATGCCAAGTCAGATCCGACACTTTAATGAATATATGCCAAGTCAGATCCGACACTTTAATGAATATATGCCAAGTCAGATCCGACACTTTAATGAATATATGCCAAGTCAGATCCGACACTTTAATGAATATATGCCAAGTCAGATCCGACACTTTAATGAATATATGCCAAGTCAGATCCGACACTTTAATGAATATATGCCAAGTCAGCTCCGACACTTTAATGAATATATGCCAAGTCAGATCCGACACTTTAATGAATATATGCCAAGTCAGATCCGACACTTTAATAAATATATGCCAAGTCAGATCCGACACTTTAATGAATATATGCCAAGTCAGATCCGACACTTTAATGAATATATGCCAAGTCAGCTCCGACACTTTAATGAATATATGCCAAGTCAGATCCGACACTTTAATGAATATATGCCAAGTCAGATCCGACACGTTAATAAATATATGCCAAGTCAGATCCGACACTTTAATGAATATATGCCAAGTCAGATCTGACACTTTAATGAATATATGCCTAGTCAGATCCGACACTTTAATGAATCCTGTATATGCCAAGTCAGATCCGACACTTTAATGAATATATGCCAAGTCAGATCCGACACTTTAATGAATATATGCCTAGTCAGATCCGACACTTTAATGAATATATGCCAAGTCAGATCCGACACTTTAATGAATATATGCCAAGTCAGATCCGACACTTTAATGAATATATGCCTAGTCAGATCCGACACTTTAATGAATCCTGTATATGCCAAGTCAGATCCGACACTTTAATGAATATATGCCAAGTCAGATCCGACACTTTAATGAATATATGCCTAGTCAGATCCGACACTTTAATGAATATATGCCAAGTCAGATCCGACACTTTAATGAATATATGCCTAGTCAGATCCGACACTTTAATGAATATATGCCAAGTCAGATCCGACACTTTAATGAATATATGCCAAGTCAGATCCGACACTTTAATGAATATATGCCTAGTCAGATCCGACACTTTAATGAATCCTGTATATGCCAAGTCATATCCGACACTTTAATGAATATATGCCAAGTCAGATCCGACACTTTAATGAATATATGCCAAGTCAGATCCGACACTTTAATGAATATATGCCTAGTCAGATCCGACACTTTAATGAATATATGCCAAGTCAGATCCGACACTTTAATGAATATATGCCAAGTCAGATCCGACACTTTAATGAATATATGCCAAGTCAGATCCGACACTTTAATGAATATATGCCAAGTCAGATACGACACTTTAATGAATATATGCCAAGTCAGATCCGACACTTTAATGAATATATGCCAAGTCAGATCCGACACTTTAATGAATATATGCCAAGTCTTTTCCCGCTGAACATATACTTTATTTGGTCTTCATTTGCTTTTAAGGGAGGTCACCGTTTTTTTGTTTTTATCTCTCTCTCCTTTTTTTCTCTTTCCCTGCCTTGTATCCATTCGGCCCCATTCAGCCAACTGTTTTAAGACGTTTATCCTCATCCAGGTGTTGATTTCTTCCTGCTGGCGAGCGATAGCGAGCCAGCATTGTATGGAAAAACCGGAGACATTTTTCTATCGAAAAATGTAAAAAATTTAGCTTGGTGTCAAAACAAAAATATATATATACAGTATATGCTGGCTCGCTACCGCTCGCCAGGAACATATTGACACATGGATAGGGGTAAACGTCTTAAAACAGTAGGCTGAATGGGGCCGAATGGATACAAGCCAAAGAGAAAGGGAGAGAAAGAGAAAAAAAACGAGGTGGGCTCCCTTGCCACTTCTCCACGTATCCCCCTCACAGCTTTCCAACTTCATAACTAATCGGGACTAATTTTTGGGTCTTTTGACAACAATTATCAAGGAATTCATGGTTGTTTTTTAGTCCATTTTCCCTCAATTTAGACGAAGTTTTAACATGCCTGACTACCCAATCATAGTTAAAATAGGCATAGCTCTGTGCTAAATTATAAAAATAGAGGGGTTAACACTGTATATAAGTAACACCCCGTTATTTAACATTAATATCAAATACAAAACCCAATGTTCTTGAATAAACTAATGAAAGCATATGGCCCTCCCGGGATTCGAACTCGGGACACCACACCCAGAACATAAGCACCTAAAAATAGATGGGTTAACACTGTATATACATAATTTGCAAACAGGTGTGCCCCGTGCCTTGTCTTACACACACTTGGATCTGCAGGTGCGGAATAGACGGTGTTTGAAGGCTGGTGCAGGTGGGTTTGTAAGGTGTGGATATGCAGGTGTGGAATAGACGGTGTGGATCTGCAGGTGTGGAATAGACGGTGTGGATCTGCAGGTGTGGAATAGACGGGGCTTGAAGGATGGTGCAGGTGGTGTTTGTGAGGTGCAAGTGTTAAACTGTTGATCGCACCATCTAAAAGAATGTGAAGGAATTTGAGTGTGGGTGTGGCTGTGGCCTTGTGTGTGTGTGTGTGTGTGTGTGTTGGGTGGAGGGGGGAGAGTCGGTGTGTGTGCGTGTGGGTGTGCTTGTGGTCTTGTGTGTGTGTGTGTGTATGTGGGGGGGGGGGTCGGTGTGTTTGCGTGTGGGTGTGCTTGTATGTGGGTGTGTCGATGTGTCCATGTGAATGTGCTTGTGGCCTTGTGTGTGGGTGGGTGGATGTGGCCTTGTGTGTGCGTGTGTCGGTATGTATGGGTGTGTTTGTGGCCTTGTGTGTATGGGTGTGCTTGTGTGTGTGTGTGAGTGAGCCTGTAGCCTTGTGCATGGGTGTGTTTGTGGCCTTGTGTGTATGGGTGTGCTTGTGTGTTGGTGTATATGTGTGTGTGTGTGTGAGTGAGCCTGTAGCCTTGTGTGTGTGCTATTCAAAAACAAAACTTTTGATTAGACACCTTTCTATATTCTCAGTATAGTTATATTCTATGTAATTGAAGGACACAAAGGGCAAAGCTGCCTGCAACAAGTGTCTCCCCAAAGTTGAAAGAGTGACAGAGAGCCAAATTCAAGGTACGTTAGAGTCAAAATATCTGGACACACGGAGCTTGAAGCAGTTTATGTCATAGGATGAGGGAAAGACAGATTGAGGGAAGTAGAATTGATTTAAACAAAATGGAATACAGTATCAACGAACACAAATGGAATACAGTATCAACGAACACAAATGGAATACAGTATCAACGAACACAAATGGAATACAGAATCAACGAACACAAATGGATACAGTATCAACGAACACAAATGGAATACAGTATCAACGAACACAAATGGAATACAGTATCAACGAACACAAATGGAATACAGTATCAACGAACACAAATGCTCAAATGGCCCATTGTTTAACAAGACTTAATAAACGTTTTTTTTTTTTTTTTGCACGGAATAGCGTTGACTAGAGATTCCACTTCACAAACTCTACTGACAGTCAGCAGGATTCGAGCCCAAGTCATTTTGAAGTCATTTTGGAAACTCAAGTACAGAGCTCTAACCCATCCAGCCATCGAGTCGCCACACCACCCACAGCTTGCCACCCAGGCCCTGCCATCAATAAATAATCCACCTTGTCACTCACATTCCACTACCTGTTTATGACAAGAAAAGAAAAAGGATTATTATTTATTCTCCGTTCATCTTAACCCCTTGAAGATTATGACGCATTTTGGCAGTATCTTCTGACTATCATTGGAAGATTTTATATAATTTAGGAAGGAACTGTGGGAATCATAGAGGTAAAGACTATATCAATTAACCCTCTGATTTCCATATACCCTTCCTAATTCGAATAAAATCGTCTACAAATAGCCAAAAAAATATATATATAAGAAAAGAAGTGGGTATCGGATCTTTTAAGGGTTAACTGAGCTACACATTGATTTATACAGGAGTTAATGTCCTGATCCTTAATTACAAAATACGAAAGTACAACAACTCTGCTTAAAAATAATAAATAATGTTCATAAATGGAAATATATTCCATTGTTAAAACTACGTCACAGCCCAAGATAGAGTTATGAAGCTGAAAATACGTCACAGCCCAAGATAGAGTTATGAAGCTGAAACTACGTCACAGCCCAAGATAGAGTTATGAAGCTAAAAATACGTCACAGCCCAAGATAGAGTTATGAAGCTGAAAATACGTCACAGCCCAAGATAGAGTTATGAAGCTGAAACTACGTCACAGCCCAAGATAGAGTTATGAAGCTAAAAATACGTCACAGCCCAAGATAGAGTTATGAAGCTGAAAATTACGTCACAGCCCAAGATTAAAGCTACAAAAACGTCACAGCCAAGATAGAGTTATGAAGCTGAAAATACGTCACAGCCCAAGATAGAGTTATGAAGCTGAAAATACGTCACAGCCCAAGATAGAGTTATGAAGCTGAAAATACGTCACAGCCCAAGATAGAGTTATGAAGCTGAAAATACGTCACAGCCCAAGATAGAGTTATGAAGCTGAAAATACGTCACAGCCCAAGATAGAGTTATGAGCTGAAAATACGTCACAGCCCCAAGATAGAGTTATGAAGCTGAAAATACGTCACAGCCCAAGATAGAGTTATGAAGCTGAAAAATACGTCACAGCCCAGCCCAAGATAGAGTTATGAAGCTGAAAAATACGTCACAGCCCAAGATAGAGTTATGAAGCTGAAAATACGTCACAGCCCAAGATAGGTTATGAAGCTGAAAATACGTCACAGCCCAAGATAGAGTTATGAAGCTGAAAATACGTCACAGCCCAAGATAGAGTTATGAAGCTGAAAATACGTCACAGCCCAAGATAGAGTTATGAAGCTGAAAATACGTCACAGCCCAAGATAGAGTTATGAAGCTGAAAATATGTCACAGCCCCAGATAGAGTTATGAAGCTGAAAATACGTCACAGCCCAAGATAGAGTTATGAAGCTGAAAATACGTCACAGCCCAAGATAGAGTTATGAAGCTGAAAATACGTCACAGCCCAAGATAGAGTTATGAAGCTGAAAATACGTCACAGCCCAAGATAGAGTTATGAAGCTGAAAATACGTCACAGCCCAAGATAGAGTTATGAAGCTGAAAATACGTCACAGCCCAAGATAGAGTTATGAAGCTGAAAATACGTCACAGCCCAAGATAGAGTTATGAAGCTGAAAATACGTCACAGCCCAAGATAGAGTTATGAAGCTGAAAATACGTCACAGCCCAAGATAGAGTTATGAAGCTGAAAATACGTCACAGCCCAAGATAGAGTTATGAAGCTGAAAATACGTCACAGCCCAAGATAGATTTATGAAGCTGAAAATACATCACAGCCCAAGCTAGAGTTATGAAGCTGAAAATACGTCACAGCCCAAGATAGAGTTATGAAGCTGAAAATACGTCACAGCCCAAGATAGAGTTATGAAGCTGAAAATACGTCACAGCCCAAGATAGAGTTATGAAGCTGAAAATACGTCACAGCCCAAAATAGAGTTATGAAGCTGAAAATACGTCACAGCCCAAGATAGAGTTATGAAGCTGAAAATACGTCACAGCCCAAGATAGAGTTATGAAGCTGAAAATACGTCACAGCCCAAGATAGAGTTATGAAGCTAAAAATATGTCACAGTCCAAGATAGAGTTATGAAGCTGAAAATACGTCACAGCCCAAGATAGAGTTATGAAGGTGAAAATACGTCACAGCCCAAGATAGAGTTATGAAGCTGAAAATACGTCACAGCCCAAGATAGAGTTATGAAGCTGAAATACGTCACAGCCCAAGATAGAGTTATGAAGCTGAAAATACGTCACAGCCCAAGATAGAGTATGAAGCTGAAAATACTCACAGCCCAAGATAGAGTTATGAAGCTGAAAATACGTCACAGCCCAAGATAGGAGTTATGAAGCTGAAAATACGTCACAGCCCAAGATAGAGTTATGAAGCTGAAAATACGTCACAGCCCAAGATAGAGTTATGAAGCTGAAAATACGTCACAGCCCAAGATAGAGTTATGAAGCTGAAAATACGTCACAGCCCAAGATAGAGTTATGAAGCTGAAAATACGTCACAGCCCAAGATAGAGTTATGAAGCTGAAAATACGTCACAGCCCAAGATAGAGTTATGAAGCTGAACAAGTATTATGAATGTTGCCAATATTGTCATGATGCTGGTCTATCTTTTAAGGGGAGATTTCCACTTGAGGGATTATTTTCTTGACTCCTTTCTCCCTCATGTTTAGCCCCATTGCTTTTCTAATTTTAAGACGTTCGCCCCATTATTTTGACGATTTTAAGAACTTTCGACCCATTTCTGTTAATTTTAAGACCTTTCGTGCCATTTAGGTGTCGATTTTATCCTGGCGAGCGATAGCGAGCCTGTACTTTAAGAGGAACCGCCTTTCAGCCGGGAAATTTTTCTAACGAAAAATGTGCAAATTTGTCTTGAAAGGGGCTCAAGGGGGTGTAAGCTTAAGCTTGATGGATATCTAGGGACCAAACTAAAAACCTCCCCTTAAGGTTTAACCCCTTATGTACCGACGTCATCATATACATTTCAATCTAGCTATATTCAGAGGGTTGTGTGCAGCTTAAGAAGTATCTGTGGTAGTAAAAAGGGTTAAGTGAGATAGTTTGAAGCCTGTTAATTGCTGGAGGATCTCTTCATACTGAATCTAATCGGCTATTAGTAGCCAGATAAAAGTGAAGAAGACGTCGCCGGTACAGAAGGGGTTAAGGTTAAAAATGCGCTCATGCACACCACCCACAGCCTACCACCCACGCCCACACTATCAGTAAATAACCCGCCTTGTCGCTCAAGTCCACGCCCACACCACCCATATCTTATAGCACACATACCTTTCCTTGACCACCCACAGGCACGCCCATTATGCCGCGCGTGTGTGTACTTACTCTAGTTGTACTTACTCTAGTTGTATTGCGGGAGTGAGCATGCTCGTTATTTCCCGCCTCCTATATGTGTAGGTGTTATATGTATCGTTGGGATGGCTGTGGATGTGTGTGTAGTCTGTATTTTTAGCCAATTGGCGACATCGGAAACGAAGGCTTAGGGTGGATCTGTATGGTACCATTCTCACTATAGACGGTACCGTCTCGCCCGAAGGCTTAGGTAGCCATCAGCTTAGGTGAACCATATGATACCCATCTCGCCTTGTACCATTTTTGCCAACCCCAGATGGGACGTCACAACGTCGTCCACTTATTCCAGGTACCTATTTACAGCTAGGTGAACTGAGGCTAACACATGAAAGGAGACAAGCTCAATTTGTCTCCGCCCGGCCGGGGATTGAACCCCCGACCCCTCGTGTGTGAGACGAGAGCTCTACCTACTAGGCTACGGGCTGTGTGTGTGTGTGTGTGTGTGTGTGTGTGTGTCTGTGTAGACATAATTTAGAGCTGTCATATTGTTCATACTTCTTAGTCGTCACTTAGTTAACCTATTCAGTACCGGTGCCGTCCTTTTAACTTTATTCTGGCTACTATTCGACGATTTTAATCAATTTACAAAGGACCTCCAGCAATTAAAGGCTTCAAACTATCTCACTTAACACTTTTTACTACCACAGATCCTTCTTAAACTGCACAAAGTCGTCTAAATATAGCTCGAAAAACTATAAAGAAGTCACCGGTACAGAAAAGGTTAATTTGCCTATAATCTGTCCAAGGTGATAGCATGCGTGGCTATACCCTATTCCAAGTAAATGTGCCCAAACTCTTGAACATTAATCTCTATAACTCACAAGCAACTAGAGTAATATAGCTAATAGTTCAACCAATTGGGAAGGGTCAGCCAGGGAAAAGGTGGTGAAATGTACAGCTCATTTGCTCTGGCCCTCTTATAGTTACAGAGGTTAAGGTTTATGAGATCTGGACTATCTATTTGGCACAGGAAATAATCAATCAACAATCTGTCACAGGCTTGAACACAGATTTTCAGCACGATTACGTCAGGTGTGTTAAATTGTCTTCCTCCTCTTTCTTCCTATCCATCCTCATCCTCCTCCTCCTCCTCATCCACATCCTCCCCTTCTCCTCCTCTTCCTTTTCATCCATCACGTTCCCCTTCTCCCCTCATCCTCATCCTCTCCCTTCTCCTCCTCCTTCCCCTCCTTATCCTCCTCTTCCCCCTCCTTATCCTCCTCTTCCCCCTCCTCCTTCTCCTCCTCCTTCTCCTCCTCTTCCCCCCTCCTTCTCCTCCTCCTCCTCCGTCCTCCTTCTCCTCCCCCTCCTCCTCCTCCCCCTCCCCCTCCTCCTCGCTACTTCTACTATCTACGAAGGAGTTGACAAGCTGACAAGGTACATTTGAGTAGCCATAAGTAGTGCGTTAAGGGGAGGTTTTTAGTGAGTTTCCTAGACTTCCATCAAGCTTGAAATTACACCCCCTTGACCCTTTTTCAAGATAAATTTGTACATTTTTCGGTAGAATAATGTCCCGGCCGAAGGCCGGTTCCTCTTAAATTACAGGCTCCCTATCGCTCGCCAGGAAAAAATCGACACCTAAATGGCACGAAAGGTCTTAAAAGTTACATAAATGGGGCGAAAGTTCTTAAAATCGTCAAAGTAATGGGGCGAACGTCTTAAAATCTCAAAAGCAATGGGGCTAAACATGAGGTAGAAGGAAGTTCGAAAAAAAAATCCTCAAGTGGAAACCTCCCCTTAAGTGCCATCAAGCAAATAAATAGTAGACTAAGCAAGCTAAATTCACCTTCAATTCCGATATTTATTTTGCAAACCTGAATAACATCGGTTAATTGGTGGTTGCTAGAAGTATATTTAGTGTCATTGGGTTGAAAGGGTTAATTCATAATGTTACTCTTTTATTATGAGATGTCCTCTTAGCGTTTACTGGAATTGTCCTCTGATACCTGGATTAAGCTTCATATAATAGGTCATAATATTGAGGAAATTATATTAATTCGTATATAACTAAAGGCTTATATATGAATTAATGTATATAATATTCTATGCATTTATTGTATTAACTTCTATTTATCTTACTGAACAGATCTTAGAAAAGAATAGTTTGTAGATGCAGCAGCAATATTGTGGTATCTGTAGACAAATATAGTATTTCTGTTTCTTAGCCCTTTAAGAACACGTACCGTCCCTTTAACTTGATTCTGGGTACTATTAGACGCGTTGTAAAAGGGTCTTCAGCAATTAACAGGCTTCCAACTATCTCATTTAACACTAATTTATACTACCACAGATCCTTCTTAACCCCTTCTGTACCGGCGACGTCTTTTAAATATAATCTAGCAGTATTTAGGCGATTTTATGCAATTTGAGAAGGATCAGTGGTAGTAAAAACGGTTATTTCGAAACGGTAATATTTCGAAGCCTGTTATTAGCTGGAGGTCCTTTTCAAACTGAATAAAATCGTCTATTATAGTAGCCAAAATGCAATTATAAAGACGTCGCCTGTACAGAAGGGGTTAAACTGCACACACTTGCATAACAATAGCTAGAATCAAATTACAAAGAAGTATGGGTTAACCAGGAAGCAATTATAGTGTACTTGGCCCGGGTAGCTGGTGGTGGTGGTGGTGGGTGACTTATCTAAATCACCCACAAGCTCTATATGCTTGCTTATGGTAGTCCATCGTAGTTCGATGATGACGTTCCCTTCCTGCAAAGCAGGAAGAGAAAACCTGCGCATAGAAGAGTTTAGAGTGCCGAGGGAGGTGCGCAGTTCCAACTTCACTATCTTGGTACTGAACAGGGGTTGCTGATGGCAAGGGGGTGACCCAAGACGACCAACTCCTGCTGAGGGTAATGTAAGGGTTAATTAGGGTGGCTTGATTCTTCTGTTTTCTGGCTAACTTCTGACGATTTCGCTTTACCCCTAAGCTTAAGAAAGAAAGATAAAAACGCCTCCGCAGACCCTATTCAAGCAAATAAACGCCCCTCAGGCTTCCTTCAAACTAAACATATTCATGTTTCGATAGAAAAATGCCGGTGTCCTTAATTTACAGGTTTTCTATCGCTCACCCAGATGAACTTGACACCTGAATGAAACGAAATGCCTTATAATTACCGAACGAATGGATCAAAACGTCTTAATATCGCAAAACTAATGGAGCAAAATAGTGGGTATCTACAAAACTTCCGTTCGTATTAGATAGGGAATAGGGAGTAACTACCACAGCTTCTTCGTGATATGCATAAAATCGTCTAATGAGAGCCATAAGGCAGTAAGGAAAGGTTGTGGGTGATTTATCTAAATCAGCCAGAAGCTGTATAAACACCAGCCGCTCTCACACATTCGTCTACTGTATTTCAATATCAGTCTTTACCTTCTACTATTGACCAAACCCCAAATCCCTCCCATGTATACCACCCCTAACTCTTCCATTCCCACTCCCTAATCCACCAATCCATCAATAATTGATGGATTGGTGGATTAGGGAGTGGATTAGGATTAGCTCCTTTACTCAGGGCAACAAAACGTCTCGCACTCTATAATATCCTTGTTTGTGAGAGTGGTTGGTGTTTATGAAGCTTCTGAGTGATTTAGATAAGTCACCCATAACCTTTTCTTACTACAAGGTAGCGCCAACGAACTTGATAATAATTTCGATCCCTGACCTCTTCGTAACTCAAAAGAGCCTAGAGCAAACTGGCTGTAAATAATTATAGTTATATTTATAGCGTTTCTTTTGCCATTCTGTCCTGTCCTGCTCTCACGCACAAGCATAATTGTTATATAAAAAAATTGTTCCTTTGCCCTGAGAGAAGGAGAGTTTGTAGTGCCAATATAGTAACCCGTTCATTAGAGGTGACGTCCTTTTCTTGTCATTCTGGCTAGTGCTGAACGATTTCATTCAGCTTAGGAAGGAGTTCCAAGAATTAAGAGATGTCCACCTATCTAAATGCAGCCTTTAACTAATACAGACCTTCGTAATCTGCAAACAAATCGTCTAATGATAGCCACACGGTATAAGGTAGTGCCAACGAACTTGACAATAATCTTGACCCCTTAACGTCTTATAACTCAAAATGAATTAAAACAATTGGGCTGAAATTCCTATCATTGTGGAAGAATCCAACAGGAAATAGGTGTGGATATTTACAGCCAGTTTCCTCTAGGCCCTTTTGAGTTACGAAGAGGTCAGGGAACGAGATTATTGTCAAGTTCGTTGGCGCTACCTTGTAGTAAAAAAAGGTTATGGGTGACTTATCTAAATCACTCAGAAGCTTCATAAACACCAACCACTCTCACAAACAAGGATATTATAGAGTGCGAGACGTTTTGTTGCCCTGAGTAAAGGAGAGTCCGTGATGCCATATACATGTATATCACACAAATTTAACGCCTAATTCAAAATCAAAATACATACATAAAATACATAAATAAATCCGACAATTATGGATCACCGACTTTTCTTTTAACATTTAAGAACTCGATCAATTTAGTATGGCTGCCAAATTTAAGGTAGATTATCGTAAATGGTTGAATATATATATTTTCTACGAGGGCGTCATTTTCATTGTATTTTAGCTAACACTGGACGATTTTGTTTAATCTAAAAATTACCTCTAAAAAGGGATAAAAGGGTTACAAAAGATCTCGGTGAACTTCTTAAATCCCATAGATCCTTTCAAAATGGAGTTATGGAATTATGATAGCCAGTGTGAATTTGTATTTTGTTTTTGTCTGTTCATTGTTTGCTGTTGTGTTGTCCCTTTTCTGGCTCTGTCTTGAATCGGTCACAGCCCCCCCCCCCCCAAAAAAAAAGGGAAAAAGAGGGGGGAAAAATCGGAAAAATGGGGCTTGGGCCTGAGTATATAGAATAGAATAGAATAGAACATAATGAAGAAGATTATGGGTGACTTATCTAAATCACCCAGAAGCTGTATAAACACCAGCCACTCTCACACCAGGGATAATAATATATAGGCCTATTTCCTCACCCTGAGTAAAGGAGATTCTGTGATGCCACTTAAGTTACGATAAAGGATAGTGAGTCTTCCAGTACGGGTATTGTCGTTGTTTATATTTTTAGCGATTATTAAACGATTTTATTCAGTTTAGGGAGGACCTCTAAAAATTAAAGACTTCAAACTATATCAATTCACCCTTTAACTAACAACATTCGTCGTAGTCTGAATAAAATCGCCTAATGCTAGCCAGAATAGAGTAATACAAGATTTTTTTTTTTTTTTTTTTTTTTTTAAGGGTGACTTAGCTACATCACCCAGAAGTTGGAAGCTTTAGAATCATCAGCCACTCTCATACTTGGGATATCATAATTATAGCCTAGGCCGATATCCTCACCCAGAGAAAAATACAATCTGTGATGCCATTTAAGTCACGATAACAGGATAGTAACCCGTTCATTTGGGATGACGTCCTTTTCTTTTCATTCTGGTTACTATTAAACGATTGTATTCGTCTTGCGAAGAATCTCCTTCGTAATCTGAATTGAATCGTGTAACGGTAGCCAGAAGAGTTTGAAGAAAGGTCCTGTGAGACTTACCTAAATCAGAATTTTGTCAGGAAATCAGCTGTTTCTGGACGATATTTTGATAATTGTATATGTATAGTTCACGTAAGGCAATTATTTCGATTTAATCTAGTACGCATATAATTTCCTTGTAATGTAGGCCTTGTATAACGCGTACCCTTACATCACCTCATTAACCCCTTCTCTACCGGCGACATCTTTTTACTTTTATTTTAGCTATAATCAGGCAATTTTGTGCCGTTTAAGAAGCATCTGTGGTAGTAAAATGGCTTAATTGAGAGAGTTAGAAACCTGTTAATTGCTGGAGGCCTTTTTATACTGAATAAAATCGTCAAATAGTAGCCAGCATAAAGTTAAAAGGACGGCACCGGTACGGAACGGATTATATGTATTTCTTCATATTTATATAATCATCTCTGGCTTGTACAGTCTTTTACGAAAAATCGTGGATCTCCTATGAACCCAGTATGCAAATATGACCATTTTAAGATAAGCATTAATGATTGAATATCTGTTATCATTTTATACAAGTTAGACTATATGCAAAATTAAATTAGATAAAAGTAAGGGCCTATAGTTTTAAATTGTGGAAAGGATAACACTCTTCTTTGCCTTTCATTAGATTTATATTGAAGACTAAGCGCATAAAGGTACACTCGGATGCCATAGTTTCTAGCTCACTCATAAATATTGGAGGACCTCAACTTTTTGTAGTTATGGAAATATATGTCTGGAAACGAGATTATGGATATAATTGTTTATACATCAACTACAAAACTATATATACATTTATTGAAAAGCAAGTTCTATCCAAATATCAAACCAGGTAGTTATAATAATTGCATACAGAAAAAACTAGGGGTCCACTAATCCTTACAGGTGGGTTAGAGACTATGGCATCCGAAGTGTACCACGAATGATTATGAGCGCCTGTACACCATTGACAACTAGCCTGCTATCTCTCCCTTACATCAACATCACTCTCACTCTACATCAATACCTTGCCAACTCGGTCACATCTCATTTCTCAATTTTTGGCCACATAGCATCTGGATATATAATTATTTACTTTACTATACGTAAGATATTTTTCTTTGGCTCCTCTATCTCTCAGGATTAATGATGCTACTACTGCTACTACTACTACTAATACTACTACTACTTTTTTTTTTTTTTTAATTTAATATTGTTCATACATTTTATTTTACAAGCATCAGATATTACTATTCTACACCATGCAACTTCAATCCAGTCTCCTTCCTATGCGACCCTCTGCCACCGCTGCCTTAGTCCACTTCTGCCACCATCTCTGGTTATGGTGCAGACAGTCTTGTTCCCCGCAGGCATAGTAGTGCTGATCTGAGCAACGAAAAAGATAGACGGCACCTCATCCAGGCTACAACGTGGCTCCTTTCTTCTTCTCTGCGATGATCTCTGCAAGCCTTGAATAGAAGCACTGGGCCCTAGGTCCCATCCCTCCAGATGTGGTGAAGACTAGAGGGCTAAAGCTGCCATTTTCGATATTTAAGATCCTTTCCCCATATGCCCTGACCTTCTCTTGTTCATTCCTCTTGTGTGCAGCCTCCAGAGACAGCCCGCTGTAGCTATGGGCCATTGGGTCAAATATTCTTACGTCAAAGAACGCTCGCTGTGCTCTTGTCCAAAAACTTCTTGCACTAACGTCCACTCGTGCTTCGTTGGATGTGTTGGACATCCTGTGCTGCAAGATCTCTCCCTCCAAGGGAATGAGTGATGGTTCGTGCACCACATCTCGACACACCTCCCTGAGCACGTTCGCCGTTACATCTCTTACTTCATCGTGCCTGATGCTGATGAATCCTCCCTTCTTACATATCATGCTGTGGTCTGCATCGTTGTTGATTCCACAAACGCATCGATCGGGCAGTCCTTCGATCGGCCAATCATACCTCAGTGCAATAGCATCATTAAATTCTTGTTTGTTTAGATTGAAGCCTTTTGCCTTGATTGGTAGTGTTGTCTGCTAATTTGAAGCACCCATTTCTTGTGCAATTTGTACTTTTCTTGTTAGTCTCGGGGAAAGTTGTTGCATCAATTGTGCCAGGTCATTTTTCTGTGAGTTTTGCCTCTCTGACGTGATGGTCTTTCTGATGTTGTAGATGTCCGCCTGGTCCACTTCGCCGTCAGGATCTTGCGCTACGATGCGTTCAGTGAGAGATTCTGTTATCTTTACTGAGTTCTGGTGTTCCATTGTCGCCCTCCTCACCGGATTGATGATTCCAAGCCCTCCTAACCTAGGAGGAAGTGCGAGCAACTCCCTCTCTGTAGCATTTGGGGTGTGGGACTTCATCCAAGCTGAGATGAGTTTGTCTCTGATGGCATCTTCTAGCGGTTGAAGTTGTGGACCCACGTTTGGAATGGTACGCATCAAGTAGGTCCAGCGGTGTTTGACCCCATATGTGAATGCCGAATATGCAGCCTGTGGTTCCGTCTTTGCAATTTTGGCTAGTATTTCTATTTCGTTTATCCACTCTCTGACCTTCTCTTCCATGTATTGCTTCTTGAACTCTTCTGTGCCAATCACTGCCCCTAGATGACGCTGTCCGTCCTTTGTTACGACCACTTCACTACCGTTGAAAGCTTCTAAGGCATTTTCGTAATGTTCTGGTTTTACTATCAGTATAGACTTACTAGCATTTGGAAAGTATCCTATTTCTGGTCCCACTTGTGATACTTGCTCCCACCAGCTCTTGAGATCGTTGACTTTCCATGCTCCAGTGAGATCATCTGCATAGGCCGCCTGCTTAATATGTGTCGTCTCATGTCTTGTTAATGATTGCAACACCGAGAGACCTAATGCGTACATCGCCATTGCTACTGGGTCCCCTTGTGTGGTTCCTTCCATTGATTTCAGTGCCGTTCCACGTCGTGAGTTTTGGTTGTTTACTATGAAGAGGTCCGCAGGCTGTTTATAGGTATTCTCTACATAGGTGGCTAAGCTGGGGCATTTTACCTTGATGTTGTGTATTGCTGTCTTTCTGTTGATGGTGTTAAAGGCATTTGATGCATCCACTAACAGCACGGCTTCACATTCTTCTTGCTCATATATTTCTCTTATTGCATGAATTGCTGCCTCTCCCCCTGCTTGGTGGCCAGCACACACTTGGAGATTTCCAGCCGCTGACCGCACATCGTCCTTCACCACCTCCATTATGCATTTTCCGATGATTCTTCTCAACACTTCACCCACCCCTATAGGTCTGCACCCTGGGTTCTTGTCCAATGGTATTAGACGACTAGCTGTGTAGGCCTCCAAGTGTTGACAATCTTGAGTGGCCATTTTTCTTGCAAGATCTGCCAGCGCCCTGCGTAAGTCGGTCGCTGCAACTCCGAAAAGTGTGCTGCTCAGGATTGTTCTCCAACCGTTTGCATCCATCCCTGAGAGTCCTGCACTGCCTTGGGTCCCTAGAGCCTTTTTCCAAATCTTCTCGCCTGTGATTTGTTCGTAGATGACGGGGTTCGGTGGTATATAAGCCCCCTCTAGCTTCTGACTCTCGGATATACTAGGTTGCGGATGTTTCTCTTCCAGCAGCTTGATGGTATCTCTTGTGATAAGCAACAGCCCACCAGCTGCCTCCTTTGTCAGCGATCGTATTGCAGGTGCCACTTTACCTTGTCTCATCTGGTCGCCGAATCTCCTGGCCTTGTCCTCGGTGTTTTCTCTTTTGTGTTGCCGTCTGCCTTGTCTCTCTTGTAATGCTCTGGCTTCACTGAGTAAGTCATCCATCTTGTTATCATTCCACAGTTTCACTCTATTTGTTAGCGCAGTCACGTTTTCCCCTTGTCTAGAATTGCGGTGAGTTTTTTGCAAGAAGAGATGTGGAATGCTGAAAAATAACTTGAGAGCATACGGGGCTAAAGGTCTGTCATAGACATAGTTATAAATGAGCTTTTTCATCTCTGTCAACAGTTTGGTGGTGGCGTCACATTTAGGTGGGTACTACTACTACTACTACTACTAATAATAATAATAATAATAATAACAATCGCCTTGCCAACTCGATCAAACATCAGTCTCACAACATTGGCTATATCATAAATCATCGTACTATACTCTGTTCATTATAGGTAGGCCAAAAATCGTGACCTCTTCGTGACCTCTATCCACTGTAACTAAAAAAGGGCTAAACCAAAAGGGCTGTAAATTTCGTCACCAATTCCCTGGCTGACTCTTTCCAAATGGTAGAAATATTGGCTCGATTACTATAGTCGTGTGTTAGTTATACAGGTTAATGGTCAAGAGTGTTTGCCTATATATTTGGAACAGGGTGTATCTCGCCCATGTCTATCTTCAAAATATGCGGAGGAAAAATTGTAACACAATCACGAAGTATTTCGAACATTAATTTTGATTAAGCCTCATCAATCGAATATTTTAGTTTTATTAGTTAAAGCTCATCATCTCGCTTTTAGCATGAGGTGTTCAAGTATTTCCGTCCACCACTGTACACTAACGAAGTATTTTTTTTTTAAATGATTAAGACATAAATATCGGAACTGAGATTCACTTTTCAATGTTCTATGTTGTTTTTTAAAACCAGGAAGTCTTCTAATATGCATTGCTGCGACTGTAACTTCTTCAGATCACCTGCCAAATAGTTAAACAATAGTCACCTATACCTTGTTCCAAATATGTAGGCCAGATATCGGGAACCCTAACCTCTGTAACTCAAAAATGGCTAGAGCAAATGGGCTGAACATTTCCACACCTGTTCCCTGGCTGACTCTTCCCAAATGGTAGAAATATTAGCTGGATTACTCTAGTCGTTTGTGAGTTATAGAAGTTAATGATCAAAAGATGTGGCCTACTTACTTGGAATAGGGTATAGCTAAGGGGAGATTTCCACTTGAGGGATTTTTTTTCTGGACCCCTTTCTCTCTCATGTTTAGCCCCATTGTTTTTCTAATTTTAAGACGTTTGCTCCATTATTTTGACGATTTTAAGAACTTTCAACCCATTTCTGTCAATTGTAATACCTTTCGTGCCATTTAGGTGTCAATTTCATCCTGGCGAGCGATAGTAAGCCTGTAATTTAGGAGGAACCGGCTTTCAGCCGGGAAATTTTTCTACCGAAAAATGTACAAATTTATCTTGAAAGAGGCTCAAGGGGGTGTAATCTTAAGCTTGAAGGATATCTAGGGGCCAAACTAAAAACCTCCCCTTAACTCGGCCCCCAAAATGATAGCCTAGTTAACACGGCTCTAAAACTTCATGTTGCTCGTCAATTTGGTACTACAACTTCAGGATCACATTCGTCAACTCGGCCCTACAACTTCAGGATCACATTCGTCAACTCGGCCCTACAACTTCAGGATCACATTTGTCAACTCTACCCTACAACTTCAGGATCACATTTGTCAACTTGGCCCTTCAACTTCAGGATCACATTTGTCAACTCGGCCCTACAACTTCAGGATCCCATTCATCAACTCGGCCCTACAACTTCAGGATTCCATTCGTCAACTCGGCCCTACAACTTCAGGATCACATTCGTCAACTCGGCCTTACAACTTCAGGATCACATTCGTCAACTCTACCCTTCAACTTCAGAATGATAACTCGACCCTACAACTTCAGGACCACATTCGTCAACTCTACCCTACAACTTCAGGATCATGTTAGTCAGCTCGACCCTTCAATTAAATTTTTGATCATAAATTGACCCTACAATTTCAACTCGGTCCTTCAACTTCAAGATCATGTTAGTCAACTCTGCCCTAAAGCTTCAGTATAATCGTCATCAACTCAGACCTGCAACTTCAATGGTGGATATATTTAATTATTTATGTATGTATTACTTTCCTCGCTAGACCGCCATCAGACTTTAAAAAAAAACACCCCCTAGACCCCCTGTCAAGATAATTTTTTAATTTTTCGGTAGAAAAATGTCGCAGCCGAAGGCCGATTTATCTTAAAATTGCAGGCTCGCTATCTCGTCAGGAAAAAAATCGACACCTAAATGACACGAAAGGTCTTGATGTTGAAATAGAAATGGGACGAAAGATTTTAAAATTGACAAACTAATGGGTGAAACGTCTTAAAATTTGAAAACTAATGGGGCTAAACGTGGGGGAGAAGGGGAACTAAAAAAAACTACCCATCTCCCCTTAACTTCCTCCTAGATTTACTCCTTCAAATAATCAACGCAGAAGTTGCTAAGTTGACTCCACATGATCATAGCTATCGTAATTCCCATCACACATATAAATCAACTCCATCATTTCGGCCCCACAACCTCGTAAATTTCGAAATGTTGGTCCCATATAAAAACTCCTTTTTATATATTGACCCCACATTCACAAACGATTGGTTATTGCAAACCCACTTCAATATTACTTTCAGGATTTTGGTCTTACATCAAAATAATGTTGTCTTAAGCTACCAAGTCAACACACTACTTCTTGTCATAGAGGCCCCCCACACCAACATAGTTTAGATTTAGGCTAGGAAGTCAACACAGTTCTATTTCATCATATCAGTCCCCACATCAGGGTTAACTTTCGTCATCTGGCACTCACTCGCTGAACTCTACTTTAACATAGCTTTTGAATTTCGACCCTACAACAACATTGCTTGGATTTAGGCTATCATATGAACACAGATACTTATTGTCATATCAACACACATCCTGAAGGTAACTTTGGTGATCTGGTACTCACCCGCTGAACTCTACTTCAACATAGCTTTCGACATTTCGGTCCTACATCAACATAGCTTTGATTTAGGCTATCATAATATGAACACAGATACTTGTTGTCATATCAACTCACATGATGAAGATAACTTTGGTGATCTGGTACTCACCCGCTGTACTGAGAGGGGCATGGCTACATCAACACCACCCTGGAGCCTAAACCCCCATGGCTGGTCGTGTCCATCCCGCTCCAAGACGATGTCCATGGTCCCAGCCATCTGTCTTAGCTCAAATAACCGAAAAGCTGTCTGAGGAAACTTTACGATCAGAGTTTGTTGGGTTTAATACGGAAGAAGCCCCTCTCTCTCAATCTCACGCCGGCGTCACCACCACCGCCACACGCACACTCCCGACACACTTGCCTAGGTGCTACCTTGGCAGGGCCCTCCTCTCTCTCTCCCTCCCTCTCTCTCTCTCCCTCCCTCCCTCTCTCTCCCCTCACATACCCCTCTCCCCCACTTAGCCGTCCCTCGTTTCCCCTCTGGTGTGGGTTTACTTCCCTCTTCGCCTCCCTCGCAGCCTCGCCTCGTCCGACTATTCCCAAACTTTAGACATACTCTTTCGGTACATTTTTGTTTACCAGCACGATCACGGTAACTTACATCTCCCAGTCTAGCGTAAGCCATCCTAGAGTAAGGTTATGATGTTTTAAGTTACCGAAATCGTCCTAGTAAAAGAAAAGTAGCGCGAGTTTGGACGAGATCATAGCGACATCATAATATACACCCTTTTTTATTCAGCACGATCATCCTTATCCTAACCTAGCATACCCCAATTTAACCTAGTCTTACCTAACCTAACCTATCTTAATCTGACCTAACCTAACCTAACCAAACATAACGTAACCTAACCTAAAGCCGGAGTTAGACAAGCCCTTTTTCGAGCAATTTTTACGGGCAATTATGGTCTGGAATCTTAAAAAATTACACTCTTATCAGAATTCAGCCGCCTAACATAATCTACCTTCAGTCTAATTGCCGATACCAGTGGCATAACAGATATCCAGTATTCGATAAATGGATATAAAATCGTGGTCATGTACTTAACCTTTAACTGTCTTGGTGGTGTAATGGTTAGAGTGTTTAAGAACTGTATTTGGTATCCCAGGTTCGAATCCCGGGATGAGCACATGCTTTCATTAATTTCATTGGGAGGTGTTTGGTGTTGGGAGTGAAATACATTAATTAGATTATACCAACAACCCTAGACAGAGTATAGTGTGTGCAGTACTATATTATGCCAACAACCCTAGACAGAGTATAGTGTGTGCAGTACTATATTATGCCAACAACCCTAGACAGACTATAGTGTGTGTGCAGTACTATATTATGCCAACAACCCTAGACAGACTATAGTGTGTGCAGTACTATATTATGCCAACAACCCTAGACAGACTATAGTGTGTGCAGTACTATATTATGCCAACAACCCTAGACAGACTATAGTGTGTGCAGTACTATATTATGCCAACAACACTAGACAGACTATAGTGTGTGCAATACTATAGTATGCCAACAACACTAGACAGACTATACAAAGGAGTACAAAGGAGTACAAAGGGTACAAAGGAAATCAAGCAACAACAGATCTAGTGACCCTTCTAGGTTGCTTGTCCTCCAAAACACTGAGGATCAAGTGTCCAAACAGTGGTTTAGAGTGGGTAAGGGAACATTGGAAAGGGAATTACTGCCCTGGAACTAATGTCCGTGGCAGGATTAGGAAGTTAGTAGGGGACAGATGGGTTAGTAACTGAGGGGGGGATAAAATAAAGTTATTCATTTACAAACGCAGTCAGTCGCGGGTTTGATGCGAGATATTTGTCTAGGCGGAGTTTAAATGAATCAACGGTGATGCAGTCTATAACGTTTCGGGGAAGCCCATTCCACAAGTTGACAACTCGATTGAAGAAGAAATTCTTAGATTCGTGTGAGTTAAAAGATTTACCAATAATTTTGCAACCGTTTCCCCGCGTGTAATTAGATTGGTCGATAGTGAAGTACTTACTACAGTTCATATTGTCGATGCCTTTGATGATTTTGAACACTTGAATTAAGTCACCTCTTAATCTGCGCTGGGTTAAAGGAAATAGATTTAATTCTCTAAGACGCTCTTCGTATGGTTTGTTCTTTAGGCTAGGTATCATTTTGGTAACTCTACGTTGAACTCGTTCTAGCTTGTTTATATCTTTTTGGTAATAAGGGCACCAGGATTGAACGCAGTATTCCAGAAGAGGGCGGACTAATGAATTGTAAAGGGTTAGGATAACTTCTTTGGATTTATGCTCAAATGACCTGCCTATAAAGCCAATTATTTTGTTTGCCTTCTTAACAACTTCTGAACATTGTTGACTCGGTTTTAGGTTACTCGATATTGTTACTCCCAGATCGGTTTCTCTGTTTACATTCTTAAGCTGAGTGCCATTCATCGAATAGTTTGCTTTCTCATTTAGGTATCCGATATGTAGTACTTTACATTTATCCGCATTGAAACTCATTTGCCAAATTTGGGCCCAACATGACAATTTATCTAGATTGTGTTGCATATCGTCAACTTGTTCTTTTGAGAGTACGCTATTTGCAATTTTTGTATCGTCAGCAAATTTTGAGATTGTACAGGTGAGACCCTCATCTATGTCGTTGATGTAAATTAGAAAGAGAATTGGTCCTAGTACCGATCCCTGGGGTACCCCGCTACTTACATTGGTCCATTTTGATGCCTTACCGTTTATGACTACTCTTTGCTTTCTGTCGCTGAGCCAATTTTCTATCCATTTCAACACACCGTCTTGTATTCCATGCGCTTTTAGTTTTAGCAGTAAACGTTTGTGGGGAACTTTGTCAAAGGCCTTTTGAAAATCAAGGTATATAATATCTACAGCTTTACTCTCATCGTAGAGGTTGAGGATATCGTGGAAGAAGTCTAAGAGGTTTGTTAAACAGGAACGTTTTTTACGAAAGCCGTGTTGAGTATCTTTAAGTATGTTATTTTCCTCTAAGTGATTTACGAGTCTGTCTCGTATGACCGTTTCTAGCATTTTACATACAACTGAGGTTAAGCTAATTGGACGATATAGTGTGTATATATTATGCCAACAACCCTAGACAGAGTATAGTGTGTGCAGTACTATATTATGCCAACAACCCTAGACAGAGTATAGTGTGTGCAGTACTATATTATGCCAACAACCCTAGACAGAGTATAGTGTGTGCAGTACTATATTATGCCAACAACCCTAGACAGACTATAGTGTGTGCAGTACTATATTATGCCAACAACCCTAGACAGACTATAGTGTGTGCAGTACTATATTATGCCAACAACACTAGACAGACTATAGTGTGTGCAATACTATAGTATGCCAACAACACTAGACAGACTTAGAGGTAACTTGGCCACAACAACACGTTTTCTTTCTTTTCTTTTTTATGTGTAAGGTGGTAGTGTGTAAGGTGGTAGTGTGTAAGGTGGTAGTGTGTAAGGTGGTAGTGTGTAAGGTGGTAGTGCTTATATATTGGTCTATTTGTTTTATTATTTCTATATTTTTAGTTTCCTCGCTAGACCTCCATCAAGCTTTTTATAAAAAAAAAAAAATATACCCCCTTTCAAGATAAATGTCCCGGCCCAAGGCCTGTTCCACCTAAAATTACAGGCTCGCTCTCGCTCGCCAGGATAAAATCGACTTCTAAATACCACTAAAGGTCTTAAAATCGCCAAACTAATGGAGCGAACGTCATCCAATCTCAAAACTAATGGGGCTAAGCATGAGGGAGAAGGGGTCCAACAAAAAAGCAACTACCTGCCCCTTACCTAGACTCCTGGCCAGTCTTAAGACTATGTCACATGCGCGCTTTTTCTGGCAATTTTCGATGAACAATTATATTCGTGTATTAGTTTGAGGCTCTTTGGCATTGGTATTGGAAACTAGATCGAAGGTAAATTATGTGAGGTAGTTTAATTAATATGGAACTTATATTTTGAAACTGTCAGACAACAATTGCTCGTAAACATTGACGGAAAAATCGCTCGTGTAACACCGCCTTCAGGGAGCAACTAGAGAGACCCTATAGTAACAGAGATCGGTCAACCTCCGCCATCTTGGTGCCACTTGTGTTATTTCCCTATATTTACACTCCAATATTTCCAACAACTCGACAACTACTCAACTATAGGTAGCGCCAACGAACTTGACAACAATCTCGACCCCTGACCTCTTCGTAACACAAAAAAGGACCTTGAGAAAACTGGCTGTACATATCCACACCTATTTCCTGGTGGACTCTTCCCAAATGATAGAAATGCTAGCCCGATTGCCTTCATTCACCTTGAGTTATAAGAAGTTAAGAGGCCAAGATTATTGACAAGTTGGTTGGCGCTACCTACAGTAAACTCTGGAACTCTCTCCCTCGATTTATCTTTCCCTTACACTGCTTCAAGCTCTGTGTGTCCAGATATTTTGACTCTAACGTACCTTTAATCTGGCTCTTTGTAATTTTTTCAACTTTGAGGGAGACGCTTGTTACAAGCAGCTTTACCTATTGTTTTCTTCATTCACATAGAAAAACAAAATGGGGGGGGGGGGCACTTGTTATAGGCAGCATTGCCTTTTGTCTCCTGTATACATATTACCAATATATATATATATATATATATATATATATATATATATATATATATATATATATAAAAGGTCTTTAAATTGACAAAGTAATGGGGAAAAGTTCTTAACATTGCCAAACAAATGGGGCGAACGTGTTAAAATCTCAAAACTAATGGAGCTAAGCATGAAGGAAAAGGGAGTCCAGACAAACACAGAAGGTATTTCTAGCATTGGTTGCTGAGAAAACTAGAGTTGGAGTTGTAGGGGTACTGAGAGACTTTTGACTCCGACTGTGCCGGCGCTGTGGGGATTACAGGAAGATTGAATAAGCAGATAATTGAAAATTGCGAGACGTTGCTAAATCACCATTATCCCTCTCACAAAACTCTCTCTCATTCTCTCTCTCTCTCTCTCTCTCTCTCTCTCTCTCTCTCTCTCTCTCTCTCTCTCTCTCTCTCTCTCTCTTTTTTTTATATATATATATATATATATATTCTTTTCTTCTCTTCCTTTACTTCCCCTTCCCTTCTCTCCTGCTCTCCTCTCCTCTTCTATTCTCTCTTCTTCCCCTTCTTTCCCTTCCCTGCTCTCCTGTTTTGCTCTCCTTTCCTCTCCTCTTCTATCCTCTCTTCTTCCCCTCTCTGCTCTTCTTCTTCTTCCTCTTGTTGTTGTTGTTGCTCTTCTTCTTCCTCTTGTTGATCGTCGTTGCCACATTCCTGGGCGCCTGAGCCAGTCCTGTGTTGGGTCTCGTGTCCCCCTGTGTCTGGCTCCAACAGATGCCATTGGCCCAACTACCACCGCTTTCTATGCAACCCACTTCTCCTTACCAGTTGTACAGTAGCAGTCGTGCATACATGGATACCTTGTAATGGCAACTACCACCTCTTTCTCTACAACCTACTTCTCACCAGTTGTACAGTTACTGTCGTGAATACTTGTACACCTTGTAATGGCAACTACCACCTCTTTCTCTGCAACCCACTTCTCCTTACCAGTTGTACAGTAGCAGTCGTGCATACTCGGACACCTTGTAATGGCAACTACCACCTCTTTATCTGCAACCCACTTCTCACCAGCTGTACAGTCGTGGTCGTGAATACATGGACACCTAATGGCAACTACCACCTCTTTCTCTGCAACCCACTTCTCACCATTTGTACAGTCAACGACATAAATCCGGGCACAATATGAACTCTCGAACTGCAAAATGAACCTCCGAAATGTAAATATTAGATGGACAAATTAATAAGAAGATTCGATTTTGTACGGGATATCTTCGAAAATCTATAGGCCCTAACTTAAGTAGCCTACCGGGTAGTTGAATGTACAGTACAGTCGCGGTTAGGTGTACTTGGACACCTTCTAATGATAAGAAAGGAAAAATTATGAGCATTAAGGGGGGTCACCTGCTTTTTTTCTCTTTCTCTCTTTTCTCTCTTTCTCTGGCTTGTATCCATTCGGCCCCATTCAGCCAACTGTTTTAAGACGTTTATCCCCATCCAGGTGCTGATTTCTTCCTAGCGAGCGAAAGCGAGCCAGCATTGTATGGAGAAATCCGGCTTCGCCGGACACATTTTTCTATCGAAAAATTTACAAATTAGCTGGTTGTCAAAACAAATATATATATATGCTGGCTCGCTACCACTCGCCAGGAAAATATTAATACCTGGATGGGGGTAAACGTCTTAAAACAGTAGGCTGAATGGGGCCGAATGGATACAAGCCAAAGAGAGAGGTAGAGAAAGAGAAAAAAAAAGCGAGGTTGGCCCCCTTAATTAGTGATCGATCCCCAGTAATGTGTGCTTTGTGGTTCCAGCAGTCAATCACAATGTTCGCCATTGTATATATATATATTTTTTTTTTCAGAAATTGTCCCGTCCGAAAATTCCTCTTCCCAACTGTATACAATCGCCTGCACAAGTAGTTGGTACACTCTGATGCCATAGTCTCTAACCCACTCATATTCGAGGATTTCACCTATTTCTAATTATGGAAGTATATCTCTGGAAGCTAAGTTAAGGATATAATTGTCTATATAGCAACTACGAAACTATATATACCACTTATTGAACAGCAAGTTCTATCCAAAAATCAATCCAGATAGTTACAATTGCATAAAGAAAACCCTAGGGGTCTAGGAATTTCTACCTATAATTCTGGCTAAAATTAGATGGTTTATGCAGATTAAGGACTTACGTTACCAAGAGGGTTATTGAGATTGTATTTACCCACTTGAGTCCCATAGGTAGATTACAAAGTATAGAAAATCGCCTAATGGTAACCAGAATATGATGAAAATTACGTAATGGTGGTGAAGGGGTTATTGAGTACTGTACCACCATTCACTGCAGCCGACTGTGCACATTGTTAGAACCTAGTTGCATAAAATATACTCCTGATCTGTCACGACTGTTGAAATTATCCCGTTCAGTACCAGGACCGTCCTATTCATCATATTCTGGCAACTATTAGACGCTTTTATTCAGCTTAGGAAGGACCTCTAGCCATAATAAGCCTTCAAACTATCTGAACCAACCCTTTTAACTACCACAGATCCTTACTAAGTTGCAAAATATCGTCTAAATATAGCTAGAATGAAATATAACACGTCGCTGATACTCAAAGGGTTAAGCAGTGCATGTGAACACTTGAACACCCCGTTTTGATTATATTGGTAGTTATCTATACTCCAGTTTTTTACTTAGTAAAAATTTTAGTCACTTACCAGCTCACTTTTTGGTAACTAATTGAAAAATAAGAAACTACAATATCTCTGTATTATAATCAATGCCAATATTTCATAATTAGCAGCATATTTGGCTGTATAAATGTCATACTATCTGAATAATTAAGAAGGGAGGAAGCCAATTTATCGCCAGGTAAAAACAAATGAATTATAGTACTGTACTTCATAGTAATTTATGTGTGACGTTGTTTTAATTAACATATATTTATGATAATGGATCACTCAGTTAATCACGATTGCTGTAAAGAACAGCTGTGCACTATTTGCAGTTAAAATTAAGATAGATTGAGACAGTATTTTTGTTGAAACATAAGTAGCTATATACTGTATATATATACTGTATATATATAGGTCCTGGAGTGGCGGCGTCTACGCCGTGGGACCACCTCCCGGAACTGCCGAACATGGATGGCTGCCGACCCTCCCGTCCGGGGACAAGATCACCGACAGTGGAGGACAGCAGGCTGCCGACCGTGGGGAGCAGTTTCCGGGAGCCAAACCGCCACAACTATCCCCTGCCCCCTCCCTGGGGGCACGCGTCCTTGGAGCGGCTGCGGTCGCGCCGGGCAATTCTCACACCTCTCACACCACACACACACACACACACACAATACACAGTTTTTCCTACACCGAGAAATGACTCTCCGGCTGTCATTTCTCGAAGACTCCTTCTAGCCGGAGACATTGAGAGCAACCCAGGACCCACCTACAAATACACATGTCCAACTTGCTCAAAACCCATTACTTCGAGCCGCCAAACTAAGGGTTCAGTTCTGTGTAACTCATGCGGGAACTGGACCCATTTCACTTGCACAACACTTGCCTCCATGAAACACTACACAAACACCTGGACATGTTCCTCATGCCCCTCCCTCTCCCAGTCAAATCCCTCCCCTAAAGCCCGTCCACCTCTCCTCCCCAACCCACATAACCTTACCATACCATCCACTTCCTCTCCTAAAGCCCGTCCACCTCTCCTCCCCAATCCACATAACCTGCCCATAACATCCACTCACACTCCTAAAACCCGTCCACCTCTCCTCCCCAACCCACCCAGCCCATCCACACCCCAACCTAATCCATTCCTACCCTCATCTCCTGCACCCAATCCCCACCCCACCCCCACCATCACCCCCTCCCCCTCCCCCACCCCCACCCCATCCTCGTGCAGCAGCACCCAACATACACCGCACACACAACATTAACATCCTTCAACTAAACATAGATGGCATCAACACAAAGAAACACGAACTCACACACTTCATCAAACAACACAACATACACATTGCCATCTTACAAGAAACAAAACTCCGTACAACACAAAAAACACCTACATTTCACAATTTCACCACCATACGACAAGACCGGGCCATCGGCATTGGCGGTGGACTCATCACCCTGGTACACAAAGATATAACATATATAGACACCAGTGCACATACCAAATCCCTCCTCCCCCCAAACGATAACACAACAGAAATTCAATCAATTAAAATACGCACTGGCAACAGCTCCAACATTACCATCATAAACACATACATCCCTCCCCAAACATCCCCTACAGTACCAAACGATTACAGACCACAAATACAACACATCACAAACACCCCACACATCATCCTGGGTGGTGATTTCAATGCAAAGACGTCGGCCTGGTTTGTCGACAACCCCGACACATACAGAGGGCTGGTCTTACAACACCAAACAGACAACCTATATATCCTCAGTAATATTCATCAGTATACCCATACTCCCCACCAAGCCCTCTATACCCCATCATCTCCTGATATCACCTTTTGCTCCCCTGAACTCGCCCCCACAACATCATGGAGGGTGGTCAGAACCTTGGGCTCAGACCACCTCCCGATCATTATCACCACCAAAACAAGACTCACCCCAGCTAGCCACAGACACACTTACACTAACTATAAGAGAGCTAACTGGGAAGCTTTCACAAATGAGACAGAACAACACTTTGAAACCTTAAACAGTACACCCATCACTAACATCAACAATGCTGTACACACATTCAACACGACTATCCAAAACGCCGACAAGAAACACATTCCAAGAGGTAACATAAAAAAACACAACCCCAACTTCTCACCAGAAATTCAAACCTCATCATACAACGCGACACACTGAAACACTCCCCAGCACCCAACACACAAGACATCAATCAACAAATTCAAGCACTCAACATCCAGATTAACAACAAAATACAAGAACAACAAACACTAAATTGGAATAACTTCCTACAAACACTCGATCACAAAACAAACCCCAAAAAACTCTACAAAACACTAAACAGCATCACACTTTCCAACAGCAACACAACACAATCACATGCTGCAATCACAACAACAGACTCTACTCCTTCACGTAAACAACAAGCAAACACTCTCATCAATCACTTCTCTCATGTCAGTCACCTAAAACCCCACAAAGACGATCGACGTGTCATCCGACGAAAAAGACAATTCCCCACAGACCCTGACTATACACCCTTCACCAACAACCAGACAAAGCATATCATCAACAATCTCAAACTCTCACCCGCCTGTGGCCTAGACAACATAAGCAACATTCACCTCTGACACCTGGGACCACAAGGCATACAAGCACTCACTAACATATCAAACTACAGCTACTCACACAACACAATACCAGACATCTGGAAGCATGGTATCATCATCACATTCCCCAAACCTAACAAAGACCCCACGCTACCCTCCTCACACCGCCCTATCACACTCCTTTGCACCCCCTCCAAAGTCATAGAGCGCCTTGTACTACAACTGATGACACCTGACATTTCTCCAACACAACACGGCTTCAGGCCATTGCACTCCACAAACACTCTTCTTACAGACCTTACACAAAGAGCTTTTGACGGCATCAACTCAGCTAGACCACCACATAGATCAGTACTTGCCACACTCGACATTAGTAAAGCCTTCGATGCCATCCCCCGCCACAACCTAACAAACAAAATCTACAACACAAACATGCACAACAACACAAAAAGATGGCTGGCCAACTTCTTAGCAGGCAGATGTGCCCACGTATCTTTTGCCGATCAGTCATCTAGCATTAGAAATTTCCCAAATGGAGTCCCGCAAGGATCCGTCCTGTCGCCCGCACTCTTCAATCTGTACATGCATGATATAAATACACCAAATTCACCCCAAATAACCATAGCCTCCTACACAGACGACATAACACTCACAAGCACGCACCAAAACCCAGACACAGCAACAAGACTCCTTCAAGACTATCTCGACACATTACATGAATGTTGCACTACAAACAGACTCAATTTAGCCCCAGCTAAATCCACTGCAACCCTCCTCACAAGCTGGACAGGAGAGCACGATTACGTCCCGGGACTCAACATAAACAACACACCCCTAACACACACACACACAAAATCCTAGGAGTAACATATGACACCCAAATGACATTCAAACAGCACACCACAAACACGAAAAAGAAACTGGCACCCAGACTTAACGCCCTCAGATCACTTGCCCACACGAAATTTGGACAAAACAAAGAAACCACCACCACAGTCTACAAACAATACATAAGATCAGTTATGGAATACGCAAGCCCGGCCTGGGCTTCTAACCTAGCTGAAACACATCATAAGACCTTACAGACTATTCAAAATAAAGCCCTGAAAATCATCACAGGATGCACAGCTACGACACCCACAGATCACCTACATCAAGAAACCAAAGTCCTCAAACTCAAAGATCATCTTGACATGAGAGGCACACAATTCCTAGCAGCAGCCTCCACGAATCAACACCACCCACTACACTACATGGCTACACACCCACAGACACCAAGAAATATCAAAACAACACCCAGCACACGCTATCACACACAAATACAGTCTTCTCTCCCTCCCTGCCCACCCCAAACCAACTTCCGGAAGCACATCCATACTCATATCACTCGCCGTTCCATCCACTCACTCATAGACAACACGCAGCTGCAAGCACATCCTCCCGAAATCCATCCTTCTGAATCCTCCCTTCCTCGCGAGGACAGAGTCCACCTGGCCAGGCTGAGATGCGGACACCATCCGGCTCTTCTGAGCTATCAGAAGAGACTGGATGACTCCGTCGTCGACACCTGCCCGGGCTGTAACACAGCACCCCATACCAATAAACACATCATAGAAGACTGCATCTCACACAACCACTTACGCCAACAACACAATTTACACTCTTTGAGAGCTCTGTGGGAAAGCCCGACCGTGGCCATGGCCTTCCTTGGGGACTCGGGGGCTGTTCGGCCAGGCGGCTTAGGGAACGACAACAACAACAACAGTATATATATATATTATATATATATATATATATATATATATATATATATATATATATATATATATATATATCTATTTTTTTTTTTTTTTTTTTTTTTTTTTTTTGTGTGCCTGGACATGATTGTACAGTGGTGAATAAGAATGTATGGACAATCTGTGGAGGAGCAATTATGACACACAAGCTAACTACTTTGATGAACTACTTGAACCAAAAATGAATAAATAAATAAACTTAGTTAGCCCCAAATATTATGTTAATGAGTTCATTGGTCAATGTTCATTATTTGTGTTACATAGCGTAATGCAGTGTTCCATTATTGATGCTCATGACTATATATACCGGTATTATATATATATATATATATATATATATATATATATATATATATATATATATATCTATATAATTATACAGTATATATATATTCTTCAGCTGATTTGTATACCTCTATCAAGCATAAATAAACACCCCCAAGACCCCCCCTTCGAGATGTATTTTTACATTTTTCAGTAAAAAAATGTAACCGTCAACTACTAAATTACAGGCTCGCCAAGCAAAACTCGACACCTAAATGGCACGAAAGGTGTTAATATTGACAAAGAAATGAGGCGAAAGATCTTAGAATTGCCATATAATGGGGCAAACGTATTAATATATAATTATTAATGGGGCTAAGCATGAGGGGGAAGGGGGTCCAGGAAAAAAATATAGAGATACCTCCCTTTAAGGATACGTTTTCACTTAAAATTAGAGAGATAATCGAAGTTGACATTATGGTGATACAGGACCAAACATTTGGCCGTCACTGTACACACTTCCCTTGAGGGGAGATTTTGTTTTTTCTGTGCCCCCTTCTACCTCATGTTTAGCCCCATTATTTTGGCAATTTTAAGACTTATTTTGCAATTTAGGCGTCGATTGTTTTCCTGGCCAGCGATAGCAAGCCTGTAATTGTCTCAAAAAATAAATAAAAAATAAACAAATAAAAAAACAATAGGAGGAATTGGCCGGGACATTTTTCTGCCGAAAGATGTATACATTTATGCCTTGGGGGTATGTTTTAAAGCTTGATGGAGGTCTTGGGAGGAAACAAACAAAAATATTAAATAAGCAAATAAATAAATGAACAAGTACATACAAATAAATACACATCTCCCCTGAACCTGGTTGGATGCAAACAAATGCAGCCCGCCTCCCCTCTCCTCTCTCGTCGCCATGGTAACGACGTAAACAAACCCCACGATTCGAAGTTTTGCCGCCAAGTCTGCGATTGGGGACCCAAATTTAGATGGGTGCAGATGGAACAGTGGTGGGGTTGAGTTACGCGGGAGAGAGTGGTGGTGGTGGAGGTGGTGGTGGGGACAACACATACACACACATACATATATACATACACAGTCACACATACACACATTCACACTCATACAACACACACACACACACACACACATATATATATATATATATATATATATATATATATATATATATATATACAGTATTTATATTTTATATATACTGTATATATATATATATGTGTGTGTGTGCTTGTGTGTGTATGTGTGTGACTATACGTGAGTATGAGTGTGAATGTGTGTATTTTTGTTTTCTATGTGAGTGAGGGAGGCAAAAGGCAGAACTGCCTATAGCGAGTGCCTCCCCCAAAGTTGAAAGAGTGACAGGGCCAAAATCAAGGGATCGACGTTCGAGCCAAAATGCCAGGACACACAGAGTTTGAAGCAATTTAAGTCATAGGAAGAGGGAAAGACTGATTCTGGGAGAGAGTTCCAGAGCTCAGCTTTTGAATAGAAGAAAGACAGAGTAACGTTTCACTCTTGGGTTGGAGAGTTGCACGGAGTAGGGGTGGGATTATGTTGCAAGACGGGCACCACGTGCCCTACGTAAAGGAGGTGGTATACACTGGGAAAGCTCTGAGGAACACTGATTATTATAGTAGCGATAGTATAGCGAGAGAGATGCAACATTGCAGCAAAGAGAGAGAAATCAGAGAGTTGGTGAGTGGACGGGAGTTAATGATACGAAAAGCCTTCCTTTCAATTTTGTCTAGGAGAGCGGTGTGAGAGGAACCTCCCCACACATGTGAACAATACTCAATACAAGGAGTCCAGGACGCACTATGCCCCTGTACAGAGCAAGAAGCTGTGCAGGGGTAAAGAACCCCCTAAGGCGGTTGAGCACACCCAGCTTCTGGGAGGCTGCCTTAGCAAGACTGATAATATGGTCCTTCCAACTCAGAGCAGAAGAAAAAGAGACACCAAGAATATTGAGAGAAGATGAAGGATTGATTTTTGTATTGTTGAAGAATAAGGGATAGTCCGCAGCGAGTTCCTGACGGGTAGATAGATGGAGAAATTGAAAAATGTGTGACTGTGTATGTATATATATGTATGTGTGTGTATGTAGGCTATTGTCCCCACCACCACCACCACACATACACAATCACACGCACAGAGAGAGAGAGAGAGACGCATTCAGGGCAAAGGGACATAGGCTATCCTTAAATATTACAATAATGAAGCTCTACGCAATAAAACAAAATAGTATAACTAAATCGTTGTCTTTAAATTTCACAAAATAAATAGGCTACAGTAAATACAATAATAAAACAAAATATCGCAGTCGGAAGACGCAACAAAATTAAATAGTTAAAGGGAACAAATTGAAATCGCTCGCCTATAGGCCTATTATTGTTACCCCTTATATACCAAATATTTTCTGTGACACCGAAATCTAGCTTGAAAGAAAACTAATGTTTTATGGGTATCTATACTATTATGAGTGTATTATGAGTGAAGTTGTTGATTATATCGATATCGCATAATATAAAGTATCGTTCACAGTCATAAGAAATTACATTCTTTCATATGAGTGTTTTAATGACGCATGGAGAAACAACGAACCTGCGGTCTGTGAAATTAAAATGGAAGAAAGCAAAATCCTTTTGGGCTGTAGCATACAGCCTAAGGCCACCAAATGCATATGTTATGCCACGCTTTTCAAGGAAACGTGATATATTCTGATTGCGGTACCCAACTTAGGGATCAGCAGTTAAGTTCAACTTGAATAGCCTACCTCTCCACTGGGCGAAGACTGGCCTTACTTCTCTAAATCAACACACAAGCAATGAACAATGGACACGAAACACAAGTATAGGAAACACAAGTTTTATTTCTTAAACACTAAGGTACAGTGGTAACGAATCTCTGGAAAACTCGGTTAAAAATCAAACAAAAAGAATAATCATACATAGGCCTACAGAGATAAATAAGTCTCAAAAACACATATTATTGTCCTCAAATAAACAGAGTAAACACTCAAACTAAGCTAGATTATAAGTTACTGCGAAAATAGAGCCGTGGCTCTGAATTTATGGACAAGAAGGACAATACAAAGTTCTAAACGAACAAGTTAATGCAAAAGGATTAACAAAATAAATTTATAATTAATTAACAAGTGACAATTAAGGATGGAAACAAACTCTATCAAGATATATTAAATAATAAGTCACAGAACCACGTCCAAACGGAATAAGTTTTTCAACTCGAGAATCGTGAATAGGCCTAAATGGAACAGTCGCACTGAAAAGGTAGTTATATAATAATAATAATAATAATAGTTCTTAAAGCTAGTGCATGCTAAGCCAGCTAAGGATAGCCCAATAAGGCCGATTAGGCGTATTTCCATTGGGGTCCTGTACTACTACCCCATCCCCTTGCTCATGAGGGACGGTAATGACTCAGTGCTTGTGAAAAATCTTCAATGCGCCGAGCGTGGGCGCGATCCTGGGCCTTCTGGGTGGAAGTCCAGGACGCTAGTCACTACACCAGCGAGTCAGCAGCAGCACAAGTATAAATATGTTTAAAACATAGATATGACCAGTTTGAGACTGAAAGGAAAATGAGAAGAGGCACCCCTAATGAGCTTTAACTCTTTTTGCCTCTTTACTATCACTAAGGTAAGCAATTAGCCTACTGTAAGTTGTTTGAAATTTAGGTATTTTTTCTATTTGATATACACCAGTGAAGAGTAGGCTATATGGTGTAGGCTACTGCATATTGGTACCACACTACTAATTCCAGATAATGAACACACTGAACACCAACAATAGGCTACAGCTTAATTATTTAAACCACGCGCCCTTGTCAAATGTAGATTATGACGCGATTAAAACAGGTTTTAGTACCGTTAGATTTCGGAATAATTTAACTACATTAATTTATGAATTATACCATATAAATGGCAGTTTTATAATGACTTTCAAACACACAAAGAGGCTCAAAAGTTTCAGATGTTTCGAAGACCAATATTATAATTATTCTCACTTTGGAGTTAACATGGGTTTGTGATTGGCGGAAGAAAAGAGTGACGGAGCTTTTGATTGGCGGAGCGAGGGACTGGGCTGGCGAGGTGTGTTCAGTCGTGGCCTTTAATGGGGAGAATAGCCAACTATTTCCACGTTGACTGCCATGATGCTTCCTTTATCTTATGCACCACCATTTTCTCGTTATTCTTGTAGATAAGGTTCTTGCGTGTGCTTAACTAACCCTTTCAGTTCACTGACGCTTTATTTTACTTTTGCTGGCTAACATTGGACGATTTTACTCAACTTTGGAAGGTCCTCTCCGAATCAAACTTTCCCTTCACATATTGCATAAAATATATTGATAATGGCCAGCATATAAGAAATAAAGGCTTCATCGTATACCGAGAGAGTCAAACAAAGCGAATATATATGGAAGAAATTAATAGTAGGCGGAAACGAAGACCACGTGGTATGCAACATGACTGACTATAAAACCAAGATGGTGGGTCGTCTCCCCATAGAAGGCTCTGTATTTCAGCAGCTCAAGCCAACACAGGAGTCCGTTCAAAACATAGCCCAAGTGACGATGAAATTCCCCTTTTCTCATGAGCACGGCTGTCGGACAGTTTGATGAATAAGTGCCCGTGCAAGACCAAGATCACGAAGCCCCAGTAAGCCCGGAATTGGACTTAAACCGGCCGCGGGACCCCTAGAAAAACGGCCGGGAAAGAGGGGGACAGGATTGCGTGGTTGGTGTGTGTGTGTGCGGCTCCCAGCATTCCCAGCCGGTAGTAGCAAGATGGACGAACTCGGTGTAGAAGTCATTGGTCCTCATGGGGCCTATTATAAGGTAGTATATCTTAACAGTACCTTTAACGGGACCATTTATGCTTTGTAGTAGAGTGTGAGGGTTTTCTATGGGCCGTTATCGCGTTATGAGGCTTCGTGAGGGTCATGACAATTCTCAGCTGATGGCCTAGCCTGGGAAAAGTAAACAAATTTATGACATGCGGGTTGCCCAGCCTAGCCAGACCATTATAAATAGTTAGTTAACACTGTGCACTGTTATTATAGGGAGTTTTTGGGAAAATGTGTTGGTTGGGGCCCGAGTACTGTTGAGGGAAAGTGACTGACATGCCTTCATGGTCATGTCATGCATTGAGTGCAACTTTTGATGTCTCCTATTGTCTGGTATTTTTAGTTGAACTGAAGCAAATTCCAAACCTTTGTTTTGCTTGATTGACATGGATTAGGCCTACTCAAGGCACTGCCATATTAACAAACTGGTTTCCAATAGGCTAGGCTGCCTAGCCTATTGGAAATTGAGGAAAATGTATTACTGAAACTAGCCTAGCCTACCTCTAATTTTCCCATGGTTTGTCTTTTTGGTTTTAGCCTAACCTAGGTAGGCTAGTTTGCATCATTAGGCCTAGGCCTATACAGAAGTTGAAATTAGCCTAGGCTAGTTACAATCCCCGGAAAATTTTATTTCTCCCATTAGGCTATCCAACGATCTTAAAACACTCAGATGTAGGCTAGGGCCTAGGCCTAAGTCATTATCAGAGTAAAATTGTAAATATAGGCCTACAATTTGTTTTGCCTTTGGATAGGCTACAGAAATAATTAGCCTAAGCCTAGTTTCGGTTACCGGTAGGCCTAATAAGTACCGAAATTGAAGTTGAAGTGAATAGGCCTAGCCTCCTAGGCCTATAAATTTTGTTACAATGTCAAGACAGTCCAGCGGCTACAAGAGCCCATGGCCCATGCTCCCCCACGCAGGGTGTCAAACGAAAGCCGAGTCCAGTCTTCTTATACTGTATTATCGTATATTTAAAGATAAAATTGTGGTTTAAAGGTCAAATTATGTTTTTGAAAGTGATAAAATTGCCAAAAGAATGCTAGTTTACGTTAATATCCTTGTATTAGTTTTCATATTCATTCAAGTGTCAAACAAAATTGCTCTGGTTTGACACCCTGCGCCCCACGCCCCCAGTAATCCTATCATCATCACTCATCCAATATCTTTGCATCGGTACTTAGGCTAGGCTATTACCGAAACTAGGCTACCACTAATTATTTCTCAATATTTGAAGGCTAGTAGACTATAGAATAAGGATGTTTCAAAGATCATATTAAAATGCGTTTCAATCTCCGGAGATAAGCCTACCGTACATTTTATGTGCACTAGGCCTATATAAAGTACTGTAAAAACAAAAACTCTGTATTAGGTCCTCTGTTGTTTATTATATACATAAATTACCTTGATTTAGGTACCGTATAACTAGTAGGATACCGGTAAGTAAATTTGCAGACGATTATCGTCTGCAAATTTACTTACCGGTATCCTACTAGTTATACCTAAATCAAGGTCATTTATGTATATAATAAACAACAGAGGACCTAATACAGAGTTTTTGTTTTTACAGTACTTTATATAGGCCTAGTGCACATAAAATGTACGGTAGGCCTATCTCCGGATATTGAAACGCATTTTAATATGATCTTTGAAACATCCTTATTCTATAGTCTACTAGCCTTCAAATATTGAGAAATAATTAGTGGTAGCCTAAATGGTATCTGACGATACCAAAATGGGGAGAAAAATTGATTCAGTTAGAGATATAGAGTGTCTGCAAAGGGATCTAGATACCGGTACCTTACACGAATGGTCAGTAAAATGGCAGATGAAGTTTAACATTGACAAATGCTGCAATGCAAGGTATTAACCCTTGTCTAGCGGGGTGTTTTGGGCTCATTTGGGCATATTCAGGCCCTCCTGAATGATCAATCAAGTATCTGCATGAAAAGAAATTTATTCAGCAAAAAACTAGGCGCTAAAAGCTTCAAAATGAGACCAGAACGAGCTACGTAGCACTCGTGGTTCTCTTGCAGTGGTGCCACGAACATGGGAGTTTAGCGTATAGCGGTATATTTTTCCCAGCTATGCTCACTACTGGCTACACTGCCGGCCTCTCGAGAACACAGGGAACATGAGTTAATGGGCGGCGGTAAACCCTGGGAGTCGGCTGTCTGGCCCGCTGCGCTCCCGGCCAATGGCACTCGATTTTAACCCTTTAACCCCTTCAGACTCATATGACGCAGAGGTTGCCAGATTAGCAATAAGAAATAGTTCTCTCACTCATATAATTACCTCTCCAAAATTAGTTTTCTGCCCACAGATAACTCAAAGACAACTGCAGAGGTTGAAGTAACTAAACTAAAGGTGTCTAAATACCCCTGATGGTAACACAGGCTTTAAAGTATCCCTAATAGGCTCAAAATCGCATCATATGTCGGAGAGGGTTAAAAGCCTTAATTATGCTCCTAACTTGCTGCAAATTGGTGCACGACTTAAGTCGAGCGCCGCCAATAAGGGGTTAAAGATAGGGAAGATGCGTACAAATTTTAAATTTAAACTAGCTAATATGGAATTAGAAAACTCAGACTGTGAGAAAGATCTAGGTGTGTTTATTAGCAATGATTTGAAGCCTAGAAAACAATGTATAAGCGTTCGTAACAAGGCAAACAGGATTCTCGGGTTCATATCTAGGAGTGTGAGTAACAGAACTGCTGATGTTATCTTAAAACTTTACTTGTCATTAGTGAGACCCCATATGGATTATGCTGTTCAATTTTGGTGTCCTTATTACAGAATGGACATAGATTCATTGGAGAGAGTACAACGTAGAATGACAAAAATGATCCATAATATTAGAAATCTTCTGTATGAAGAAAGGTTGAAGAAATTAGGCTTACATTCGTTAGAGAGACGCAGTCTAGTTAGAGGTGACATGATAGAGGTATTCAAGTGGGTTAGTGGAATTAATAAAGGAGACATGAAAAATGTACTAAAGCTCAGTGATAGCGAAATAACTCGGTATAAATGGTTTCAAATTAGATAAATTTTGTTTCAGAAAAGATATAGGCAAATATTGGTTTGGTAACAGAGTTGTAGATGGGTGGAATAGGTTACCAAGTGATATAGTGGGATCAAGAACGATAGGGAGCTTCAAGATAAAATTAGGATAATTATCGCGAATAGACTCGCAGCGTTATTATACATAATTTATTAGGGAAAGTGAAGCTCTATGGAGTTCTTATAATATACTCACATAGATTCCGTTGTGGTAGAATAGTTTTGATAAGTTTTGTAACTCTATTTTGTCGATATAAGTAGTCCCGCGCGTAAACAAACTCACTCCCGCAATCTTGAGAGCTCTGCTACGGGCGTGTTCATGTTTACAAAAAGTGTTCGAAATGGAGTACACTCGCTACGGTAAAGTGTTATGTTCTACAAAGATGTTACTGTATGTCTAATATATATGAACCCACAGTAGCTGGCATGCAACTTGCAAGGGCTAGTGTTGTATCCCACGTACTGGGTCTAGGGCACTCTAGGGTTAGGTTAATATACTAGGTCTCGGAAACAAGATTCGTAGTTGCGGTAGTACAGTATTTACATCAAAACTATAGTTAACTATCAAAACTATTCTTCCACAGTGGAATCTATGTGAGGATATTATAAGGATTCCATAGAGCTTCACTTTCCCTAATAAATTATGTATAATAATGCTGCGAGTCTTTTAAAAAAAATTACCAAAATTAGATAGGCATATAAGAACATAAGAAAATGGGAGTCTGCAAAAAGCCGATCGGCCCATACAAGGCAGATCCCTGTCATACCCAACCCCAATTACAAGGCCCAATTATAGACCCATCTCACTAATACCTTGAGTACTGACCCCACCAAACGGTCAGAGATTAACACAAGATTACGGGGGTCTGCTGAGCGCTGATTGGCCCACACCTGGTAGATCCCCCTCACACCCAACCCATCTCGTCCATATGCCTATCTAATTTTATCTTAAAGCTCCCTATCATTTTTGATCCCACTATATCACTTGATAGCCTATTCCACCCATCTACAACTCTGTTACCAAACCAATATTTGCCTATATCTTTTCTGAAACAAAATTTATCTAATTTGAAACCATTTGTACGAGTTATTTCGCTATCACTGAGCTTTAGTACATTTTTCATGTCTCCTTTATTAATTCCACTAACCCACTTGAATACCTCTATCATGTCACCTCTAACTCTGCATCTCTCTAACGAATGTAAGCCTAATTTGGTTCAATGTTATTTTAATACCACAATTTTTTTTGATATATTTGAAGATACATATTGAATCTATATGCTCTAAAGATCATAAGAAAATTTGGGTTCAATGTTATTTTAATACCACACATTTTGTTGATATATTTGAAGATACATATTGAATCTATATGCTCTAAAGATCATAAGAAAATTTGTTTTAACCCTCGGCAAAACTTAATAAAAAAGTATGGTACTAAAATTTATTTTTCGTAACAAGGTTGTCAATACGGTACTTCCAGTTATCGATAGCTCTAAAGATCATATGAAAATGTGTTAAACCCTCGGAAAAACCCTAATATAAAAGTATGGTACTAAAATTTAATTTTCGTAACAAGGTTGTCAATACGGTACTTTCCCGTTATCAATGTACAATCAAATCTGAAGATTGCAGAGTAAACACCGTAGACTTCATCGACTTTCACCTTCGTATAATCGACAGCCAATTTTTTTTTTTTTTTTTTTTTTTTTTTTAACTAAGAGATTAGTACTCAACCAGCGGGGGTGTGGGGGCAGCAGCCCCCACCCATAATACTAGGTTAGGTAAGGTTGTTAGGTTAGGCTAATGTCTTTTCAAATCACTATCGGGGGCGTGTCTCAACATCGATCAATAGGCCTAATGGGGAAAATAGGTTTTCCCGAGATTTCTAATTAATTACAAACACTATATATTGATGCAAATGAACAATTTCTTTTATAAAAAACACTCGGAAAATTTGTGGTATTACAATAAAAAAAAATCCAAAATTTGTTTTAACCCTCGGCAAAACTTAATAAAAAAGTATGGTACTAAAATTTATTATTCGTAACAAGGTTGTCAATACGGTACTTCCAGTTATCGATAGCTCTAAAGATCATTTGAAAATGTGTTAAACCCTCGGAAAAACCTAATATAAAAGTATGGTACTAAAATTTAATTTTCGTAACAAGGTTGTCAATACGGTACTTTCCCGTTATCAATGTACTGTACAATCAAAGCTGAAGATTGCAGAGTAAACACCGTAGACTTCATCAACTTTCACCTTCGTATAATCAACAGCCATTTTTTTTTTTTTTTTTTTTTTTTTTTTATATTACTAAGGGATTAGTACTCAACCAGCGGGGGGGTGGGGGCAGCAGCTCCCACCCATAATACTAGGTTAGTTTAGGTAAGGTTGTTAGGTTAGGCTAATGTCTTTTCAAATCACTATCGGGGGCGTGTCTCAACATCGATCAATAGGCCTAATGGGGAAAATAGGTTTTCCCGAGATTTCTAATTAATTACAAACACTAGGCTATATATTGATACAAATGAACAATTTCTTTGATAAAAAACACTGAAAATTTGTGGTATTAAAATAAAAAAAATCCCCTAATTTCTTCAACCTTTCTTCATACGGAAGATTTCTAATATTATGGATAATTTTTGTCATTTTACATTGTACTCTCTCCAATGAATCTATGTCCATTCTGTAATAAGGACACCAAAATTGAACAGCATAATCCATATGGGGTCTCACTAGACAAGTAAAGTTTTAAGATAACATCAGCAGTTCTGTTACTGTTCTGTTACATTTTGTTACATTTACATTTCAGTAAGCGTTGTTTCCACATAGCGATTTTGATAATTTAATTTGACTTTATATTGTCCTTGTCCCAATTTTGGTTTGTTTAGTTTGCAAGTTTTACATTTTAACTCACACTCCTAGATATGAACCCGAGAATCCTGTTTGCCTTGTTACGAACGCTTATACATTGTTTTCTAGGCTTCAAATCATTGCTAACAAACACACCTAGATCTTTCTCACAGTCTGAGTTTTCTAATTCCATATTAGCTAGTTTAAATTTAAAATTTGTATGCATCTTCCCTATCTTTAATACCTTGCATTTGTCAATGTTAAACTTCATCTGCCATTTTACTGACCATTCGTGTAAGGTACCGGTATCTAGATCCCTTTGCAGACACTCTATATCTCTAACTGAATCAATTTTTCTCCCCATTTTGGTATAGTCTGCAAATTTACTTATCCTACTAGTTATACCTAAATCAAGGGTATTTATGTATATAATAAACAACAGAGGACCTAATACAGATCCATGGGGGACACCACTCTTGACTGATCCCCATTCTGACTTAGTACCATTTATGCCGACTCTGCTTCCTACCAATTAGCCTACCATATGGACGAGATGGGTTGGGTGTGAGGGGGATCTACCAGGTGTGGGCCAATCGGCGCTCAGCAGACTCCCGTAATCTTGTGTTAATCTCTGACCGTTTTGGTGGGGTCAGTACTCAAGGTATTAGTGAGATGGGTATATAATTGGGGTTGGGTGTGACATGGATCTGCCTTGTATGGGCCGATCGGCTTTTTGCAGACTCCCATTTTCTTATGTTCTTATAACCCCCCAGGGGGTAAGGGCCGTAAGGGGGCCTTCATCTAATGGTGGAGGAAAAAAAGAATATGCCTCACGCATCCTACTGTGTGTCGTGCAAGGCGACTAATAGGGGGGATGGCGACCAGGCGATAGACTTGTGGACCAACAGCCACATGCAATAAAGTCTTTATCTTAGCACTGTGTTGGTATGGCACTGCCGAGGCTGGCCGCTGGTGGGGTGCGGATAGGTGCCACAGGGGACTGAGTTTTACCTGGGCGCTGTTTGGCACCACACCTGTGTCGGCAATATTGTTTGCATGTTGGGGCAGGACTTTATTCTATAATCCAATTGCCTAATACAGTATACAGTAGAGTTTTCTTATTGTGCTGTCTTTTTTTTTAACACCGTTAAGGCTGGTGTGGTTGCAGATACTGCAGGTGCAAGTGCTGCAGGGAGACTGTTGAGTCTTGCCGAAGCATGGTTATCACTATACCAACATCAGCCACAGTGAGGGGTGTATTTTTAGATTGTTGTTTAACCCTCACAGACCGGTCTCGCCTTCTATAGGATAGCCCCGAAACCCGGGGGATCTGTCCGAAAAACGTTGTAATAGGCTAGCCCTATCTTTGTTATTTTAACTGCTAGAAAATTCAAACACATCTCAAAACGTAGCCCTGTTTCGTATCTGTTGACTGGCGTTGAGTAGAGCTCTCTAAGTCAACTGGTTCAGTTGTGATGATGATTTCTGTGGAGAGAGTTTTGAGGCAATGTTAGCAATAATCGAACAGGAACAAGACTAACTCTTGTTCTCCAAAACAATAACAACAAAAGTGCGACTTCTTGTTCTTGGCGGTGCGCGTCGCTATAAAGAGGTATAAAGAATATTAGCGAGGTGATGTGTACAAGTAGACTGGGATGGTATGGACATGTGGAGAGAATGGATGAACAAAATTGGGTGACAAAATGCAGGTCTGTGATTGTGGAGGGAGCTGCACCAAGGGGTGGCCAGAGGAAGACCTGGGATCGGACTATACGTGTCAAGAACTTGACAAGTGAAGCAGCCCTTAACAGGGTTGCCTGGAATGCCGCCATTAGGACAAGAGACTGAAACTGCACATATGTGTGGAACACTCAGTCTTAAAATTTTATGTATGTATGTATGTATGCTCCGACCGGCTGTGTTTACATGCGTCGGACGCACGGCTTTCAAAACACGCTTAATAGGCTTTCAAGCTTATGGAGCTCATGAGCCCATCCGGTCTCCACAGCGCGAGTTTGTTTTGGGCTCCTTAGAGCCCAACCAGGTACTGGGGGTTAATGGGTAAATATGCATTTCCTAGTATTATCACACATCAAAACACCCTTACACAACTCTAAACTAGATAAAACAAATCGGATTTTTTTTTTTAGCAATTTAATTACATACACTTTATATTGACCGAAATAACCTTTTCCAGGGATTGTAACTAATTTCAACTACTGTATAATGATGCAAACTACCTAAAACCAAAAAGAAAAACCATGGTAACATTAGTGGTAGTTTCGGTAATATTTTCCCTTTGCATCTTATATCAAGGAGCTGGCCACCTTTTTTCTTGGAAATTTTAACAGTTTATCACGCACATGACCTACCGGTATACTAGCCTACATTGTATGTCATTACTGTACCTTCGAAAATTCACTATTATCTATAGGCTATACAGTATATAAATCACAAACCAAAAATATAAAAACTCCTATCAACGGTGCTAAAACTCCTAATTAAGCCCCATACTGGTAAAATAGATACCGATTTAATTTATAGTCATGTGGGGGTGAGACTCTCAACCCATCCTGTATGAAATAAATAGTTTTATTAATTTTATATCTTTTTTTAATCTGAAAAACCTGTACATGTATATCAGTGTGTTTTAAGATTAATGGATTATGGGTAAAAATACATTTCTGATGGTTGTTACTAATGAAAATCACTATATATTAATGAAAACTAGCTAAAACACCAACACAAATACGAGAAAAAAGGTGTTTAGTTTTCTTGATAATTACCGGAAACTGCTTTATGATATTTGTATCTGTCTACTGTATCTATTGCCGGACGCCTTACTCCCCTTCATGAGGGTGGCCATACACAGAATGCCCCCAAGCGGACCTATTCTCTGTAAGAAGGACTTACATGATTGACCACTCAATTTAGGATCCGTCCGACTCCGAGGCCCTCTGTGTACTGTATCTTGTTAGAACTATTTTTCTACAATGGTGTTCGGCTTGTCCATTCACTAACCTGCCTTACTTTTCTTCCCTAGATGGGTTGCCGACCAAGGCTAATGAGTCCCATTCACCCGTTTACATAATTTTACAAAATTTAATGTTGAAAGTATGGAAGTGAAGGAAAAGATGACTGTAGGCTGAGGAAGACCTAGGACGAGGTACGAAGGTGACTGGTGTGCGGAAACTTAAAGTGCTAACCTATTTTATATAATTTTCATGACCCCATAGAATTTATTTAGTCTGAATGCCTGATCGAAAAACTAATCAATAATCTTGTCTTTCATGTATCATTGGTGGATACATATACATATACAGTAGTATACATATTCACAAATATAAAGACAGGGCTCCACACAAAGTGCGGTTCTGATCTCATGTCCTAATGGCGGCGGTCCAGGCAACCCTGTTCAGAGCTACTTCACTTGTCAGGTTCTTCGATTCAAGATCAGGCCTGACGGTCTGATCATATGTTTTTCTTGGTCTGCCCCTTGGTGCAGCTCCCTTCACGTTCATGGACTTGCATCTTTTCACCCAATTTTATTCATCCATTCTCTCCACATGTCCAAACCATCAAGCCTGTGAGATTAATTACATGGTGCTGCAGTTTGGAAGGATCAGAAATTTAAACTTAAATCTATGCTAGTCCCCCCTATAAAGTAAACTGAACCTCTTATCAGGCTATATAGCTAACCCATTTTTTTTTGGTCCTGCAGGCGTCGGTGATAGATGTGGTTGGAGATGAGGTGGTGGTGCGGTATGAGGGTGAATGGTGTGCGGAGACCCGGGTACCCATGACCGGGACGCGGATGTGCCCCTCTTCCGGACCCCCGCCTCTAGAGTATCCTGAGGGGGCGGAAGTGGAGGTGTATGATAAGCTCATGGGCGCCCCATATTCCGCATACTGGAAGGCCACTATAAAGGTAATGCTGGCTGGGTAATTTTGTTTTATACTCTTTTCTTATGGTTTCTATTAAATATTTTCCTGCTATTGCAATGAACCCTATTACTTTCCTGGCTATTGTTCTGGTAGCATCTGGATTCATTACAGTATTTACATAAAATTTCCATGCAGAAAATGTTCAGGTAATCAAGAGCACAAATGGCGACCCACCCCCATAAAAAAAAAAGGAAAACTTTGGAAGGTGCCGGAGTACTGTATATACCGGTACATATATACATAAATTAAATAGCATTCTTAACCCACGAAATCCGGGGGGGCCTCATATGATCCCGATCGCTGTGTTCGGGGCCCTATTGGTACAGGCAAACTTTATAATTCAGTAGCTACTGATTGAGACCACCTAGAGAAGCAAAATTTGTTGCAAAGTGTAGAACTTTTTGTTATCTGTAGAATGCCGTTGAGATGACATCGCTACGACGCCGTGTTATGATGATTTTAGCCGCACATTATCCTCATATGAGGCCTCCCAGATTCCTGCCAATTTTTGTTTTTGCCTCATATGAGGCCTCCCGGATTCCGAGGGTTAATATCACCCCATATTTATTGTATTTACGGTGGTACAACTCATTCCTATCCCAGCTATGCATGGATGCCAGAAATTATGTTTAACAGACTTTTCTATACCGAGTTGCGACTTTAAACGCCTAAAAAAGGCTGAATTATCTCTGGTTTATAATACCGTACTGTATTTACCTAATTGTATTTACCTAATTGTAGTTTACAGGAGTTGAGCTAAGCTCGTGTTGTCCCGTCTCTCAGTCTACTTTTTATCCAATTTTTTCTTGAAAATATGGATGTTCCTTGCCCCTACCACCTCCTCCTCCAGCCCATTCCATTTATCAATACATCTATAGGGGAAGCTAAACTTCCTGATATCGTTCTTGCAGGTAGGTCTTTTTACTTTGTAGCTGTGGCCTCTAGTTATTCCTGTATCCATAATTAATATATCCTCCCTATCCAGCCTCTCCAGCCCCCGGGTACATTTGTACATCATTATCATGTCTCCCCTCTCTCTCCTCTCTTTTAGACTCGGTAGATTTAATTTGTCTAGCCTCCCTTCATATGGCAGTTCTCTGAGACTTGGAACCAATCTAGTGACTGCTCTCTGGATTCTTTCTAACTTGTGAATATGCTTCTTTAGATGCGGGGACCACACCACTGCTGCATACTCCAATCTTGGTCTAATCATACTCTTCATAATTTTCGCTACCATGGTCTCATCCAAATAGTTCAGAGCAACTTTCATATTCCCGGCCATTGCATACATTCCGCTAAAGAGCTTGTTAATATGTTTCTCTGGCGACAAATTATCTTGTATAATCAACCCTAAATCTTTTTCTTTTTCGGCCTTGCTAATTTTATTATCTCCCATCCTGTACTCCCAATTTGGTCTATTCACACTTCTTCCCATATTTAACACATGACATTTACTTATATTAAATTTCATTTTCCACTTGGTGCTCCATTCGTATATTTTATCTAAATCCCCTTGCAGCTCCTCACAACTACTTTTATTTGTTATTTGTCTCATAATTTTTACGTCATCTGCAAACATTGACATGTAAGAGTTTATGCCTATCGGCAGGTCATTCACGTACATAAGGAACATGAGAGGTGCCAACACAGCTTAATATTCTCAAGTGTGTATTCTCAAGTTCGTAAGTGTACTACGCTTAATATTCTCAAATGCTTCAGAACTTAGCTTAATAGGTTCAAAGATTCAAATATGTGTTACATGCTTATGATTGTTTATTCAGTCTATTTTATTTTTCTGCGAAAGAATCCTAAAATGTTGCTAAAATAAAGTTTATTACAAAATTGCCAGAACAAGTGCATATGTTATTTGGCAGGGTATGGCACAGCAAGTCTTAGAAATGTTCTCTTATATTGTTAAATGTCTAAATTGTTACTAGCCTTTTAACCAACAGTATGTACTGCAGACCAATGCATGCAATTTCTGACTACAGTAACTTGGATTCATACTTCTGCTTTTTTCTCATTGGGTACATTATTGTATTTGTGGTGCCTTATCCCAGATTGACATGTTTTATAGGTCTGCAAATGTTATTTAACAGTATTGTACAGGTAGGTTAGCTTGAATCATAGTTGAATGTGTTGAAATGCTGCACTGTACACTGTAGGGATCCCTTGTTTTGTGTATTAATTTCATCATTGTTTTTCCTACAGATGTCCAAAGGAGATTTCCATGTAGTAGAATTCGTAGGAGTGTCAATTACAAGTGGTGATAACATCTTCCCGTCAGAAAAAGTTCGACCAAGAAATCTCAACACTCCCGTCACGTCAAAAGCTTTTGTTAAAGTGGAGATAGAAGTTCCAGAAGATATTAGAGACTAGTAAGTGATTGCTGTATATAGTTATATCCTGTGTGACAGGTACAGTCGAGCATAAATGGTGACACACCCAACTGAATTAGTATCAAACGCAAACAAGACGATGCAATGCTCAATAATTATAGGTCAGATGCTTCAGAACAGGTTCCAAGATTTGCATTAGTGTAACCTTATATATGCTCACGACTGTACTGTTGCACTTTATAGTTGTTGTTGTATTTCCCCTGACTGTCTGGCTGAACAGTCCTGAGTCCGGTAGACCGAAGCCGCTCCAAATGCTCAGGCCCCCGAAGGGGCCGGGTTGAGATGAGCTCTGTCTCTGAGAGGGCAGCAGAGCAGGAGATCATCAGGCCAGAGGCTTGCACCCCCGGGCCAATGCCCCCACCATCTACAGCCCCCTTTGCAGTAACGCCCAATCGGGCGATCTCGCCAGCACCTAGGAGGAAAAGGAGTACAGTAAAAGAGACAAACAGAAATGGCTAAGTTTGGGTAGAGGGTGGCACTTTATAGTAGTTTGGTTTGTTATACTTGTATGGCTAGAAGAGGTTGAATAAAGATCCATGTATACCGTACAGTATACAGTAAAACCTCGCCCATCCAGACTAATTGGGGGAGAACCCTGTCCGGATCTGTCGAAAGTCCAGATAAATACCGGTATATATTCACCCATCCAGACAAACCAGGATGGCTGACATACAAGTCTGGATATCTAATACAGTTTATGCCGCCAACACCATGATCTACAAGCTTTATTATCGCCAATAAAAAGATGGGGCGTTGCTGTGTCAAGACTTTGTTTGTACTGTGCTGCAGTAAAGACTAGCCACCGTGTTATGATTGCTGTGCACTGTGTGCAGTACTGTGATTGTACCATGGAAGCCACATTCACTGTGGATCTTAGAGCACCGGATGGGCGGGGTTCTACTGTACTAATTATAACTTTTCTTTTTTCTACTCTAGAGTGGTCCATCGCGCAAAGTAGACTCCCGAAACCTTGCTAAGTTTGAATTTCGTTAAGATGATTATACCAATGGGAAAGACACATAATAGACTGGGCTCTCCTGAAGGTTAACCTTGTTTTCCCTCTGCGGGTACTTATAACCTGTTAACAAAAATTTGAAGTCATAAAAAATACACAGTAAATATGAATATGAAAATGCAACCATAAAGGAGTTATTCTTGAGCGATTCACATTATGGCCTTTGACATTTGGGTGGGTGAACTTTTATCCGTTTCCGGCCTTTGATGTGCCCCTCCTTCACCGCCATCAACACCACTGGATCCCCTCCCCCAGTGCAGAAGGTGCAAACTAGATCACAAAATCACACTTTGATGATGCCAAAATACTTGTTTGTAAGTACAGTAAACAGGCGGCTACGAAAATCCACAATTTCTAGCAGAAAATCGGCTAGTGCGAGACTTCGGTCATAATGTGCGCGGGCCCGTAGATTTTCCATCTCAATGCCAAACTCGAAACTGCTAATTTTATGTATGGCATTCATATTGACACTGGTAAAGAATAGATAAAAACATACAATTATTGAAGAACTCTATCTTAAGAAGCTTTTTTTTCTACTGTACTGTATTTTATTTGTTTATTTTGAATTCTTTAATTTGGAATGCAATATTTTTATGTACGGCACCAAATTTACAAATGTATAATGTCAATTTTGTCATTTCAGTGCCCGGGTGGAGTCTGTTCACAACCCCTTCAAGAAAGCGTGTGCGGCAACCAGTTGCGTATACAATCCAGAAAATCACAGTTTGGTTTTATTAGTAAGTTCTACAAAGTGTTTAAGGATGAGATCTGTGCAGCATGTGAGGAGGTGTGTGGAGTGAGGAGAAGAGGGAGGGGAGTGAAAGGTACAGCATGGTGGACAGAAGAGGTAAGAATAGCTGTGGAAGAAAAGATGAAAGCATATAGAGAGTGGTTGGGTAGTAGAGGGAATGAAGATTCCGAGAGACAAAAGCATATAGAGAGTGGTTGGGTAGTAGAGGGAATGAAGATTCCGAGAGACAGAAACGAGCGAGGTACGTGGAGAGTAAGAGGGTGGTGAAGGAAAGTAAGAGAAGAGTAGATGAGGAATTTGGAAGGAATCGGAGTGTAAAATGGAGGGAGAGTAAGAAACTTCTGGAAAGAAGTCAAGAAAGTTAGGGAAGGTAGCAAGGGAAACAGTAAGGGTGTGAAAGATAAGAATGGGAGAATGCTAGCCGAGAAGCAAGAGAGAGTCGAAAGATGGAGGGAGTACTTCAGTGAGTTGCTAAATGTAAGGAATGAAGAGCCAGCAAACATAGCTGGATATGGTATGGGAGGGAGAAGAAGAGAAGTAGTGGAGGAGGAGGTGGGGATCAGGAGGTCAGAAGTGTGGGAAGCCATGAAAAGAGTGAAGTTGGGGAAAGCACCAGGAACAGATAGAGTGTGTGGGGAAATGTTGAGGTATGGTGGTGAGATAGTGATAGAATGGGTATGGAAAATGTGCAAACTAGCATGGGAGAAGGGGAGTGCACCCGATGACTGGAAGACTGGCATAATAGTCCCCCTATATAAGGGCAAAGGGGAAAGAGGAGTGTGTGGTAACCACCAAGGAATATGTCTTCTAAGCGTAGTAGGGAAGGTATACAGTAGGGTAGTGATTGAGAGAGTGAGAACGGAGAAATGGATAGGCGATGAGCAGGGAGGTTTTAGGAAGGGAAGAGGATGTGTAGATCAGATTTTTACCCCGAATTGTGTTGTGGAGAAGTATCTGGAGAAGAAACAAAAGGTGTATGTTGCCTTTATGGACTTGGAGAAGGCCTATGACAGAGTGGATAGAGAAGGTTTGTGGAAAATACTTAGAATATACGGAGTAGAGGGCAAGTTGCTGAAAGCAGTGAAGAGCATGTATGAGGGTGCAAAGGCGGCAGTACGTGTGGAGAGTGAGCAGAGCGAGTTCTTTGATCTGAATGTTGGTTTGAAACAAGGGTGTGTGATGTCCCCGTAGTTGTTTACTGTATATATGGATGGAGTAATGAAAGAAATACTATCAAGAGCAGTGGATGTTGGTGTATCGCTGAAAAGGGAGGGAATTGAGTGGAAGCTACCTATACTGCTGTTTGCGGATGATACAGTTCTGATGAGTGATCATGAATGGGAGTTGCAGGGTCTGGTAAATGAGTTTGGAACAGTGTGCGAAAAACGGAATTTGAAGGTAAATGCAGGGAAGAGCAAGGTTATGGTCTTCGAAAGGGGTGAAGTACAAGGAGTACAAAGGAAATCAAGCAACAACAGGTCTAATGACCCTTCTAGGCTGCTTGTCCTCCAAAACACTGAGGATCAAGTGTCCGAACAGTGGTTTAGAGTGGGTAAGGGAACTACTGCCCTGGAACTAATGTCCGTGGCAGGACTAGGAAGTTAGTAGGGGACATATGGGTTAGTAACTGAGGGGAGGATAAAATAAAGTTATTCATTTACAAACGCAGTCAGTCGCGGGTTTGATGCGAGATATTTGTCTAGGCGGAGTTTAAATGAATCAACGGTGCTGCAGTCTATAATGTCACGGGGAAGCCCATTCCACAAGTTGACAACTCGATTGAAGAAGAAATTCTTAGATTCGTGTGAGTTAAAAGATTTACCAATAATTTTGCAACCGTATCCCCGCGTGTAATTAGATTGGTTGATAGTGAAGTACTTACTACAGTTCATATTGTCGATGCCTTTGATGATTTTGAACACTTGAATTAAGTCACCTCTTAATCTGGGCTAAAGGAAATAGATTTAATTCTCTAAGACGCTCTTCGTATGGTTTGTTCTTTAGGCTAGGTATCATTTTGGTAACTCTACGTTGAACTCGTTCTAGCTTGTTTTTGTCTTTTTGGTAATAAGGGCACCAGCATTGAACGCAGTATTCCAGAAGAGGGCGGACTAAGGAATTGTAAAGGGTTAGGATAACGTCTTTGGATTTATGCTCAAATGACCTGCCTATAAAGCCAATTATTTTGTTTGCCTTCTTAACAACTTCTGAACATTGTTGACTCGGTTTTAGGTTACTCGATATTGTTACTCCCGGATCGGTTTCTCTGTTTACATTCTTAAGCTGATTGCCATTCATCGAATAGTTTGCTTTCTCATTTAGGTATCCGATATGTAGTACTTTACATTTATCCGCATTGAAACTCATTTGCCAAATTTGGGCCCAATGTGATGATTTATCTAGATTGTGTTGCATATTGTCAACTTGATCTTTTGAGAGTACGCTATTTTGAAAGTCACAGAGTGTGAGGTGAAGCTGAACCGTCAGGCTATGGAGATCGTCAACTCTTTTAACCCTTAAAGAGTGGCGCTCGACTTAAGTCGTGCACCAATTTGCAGCAAGTTAGGAGCATTATTGAGGCTTTAAAAGGGTTAAAATCGAGTGCAAATGGCCGGGAGCGCAGCGAGCCAGACAGCCGACTCCCAGGGCTTACCGCCGCCCATTAACTCATGTTCCCTGTGTTCTCAAGAGGCCGGCAGTGTAGCCAGTAGTGAGCATAGATGGGAAAAATATGCCGAAATACGCTAAACTCTCATGTTCAGGGTATCACTGTATGAGAACCACGAGTGCTACGTAGCTCATTCTGGTCTCATTTTGAAGTTTTTAGCGCCTAGTTTTTTGGTAAATATTTTTTTTTTCATGCAGATACTTGATTGATCATTCAGGAGGGCCTGAATATGCCCAAAACACCCTGCTAGACAAGGGTTAAGTATCTGGGCAGTGTGTTGAGTAAAGATGGGACTATGGATGAAGAAGTGCGGGAGAGGGTACAACAGGGGAAGAGGGTTGTAGGAATGCTAAAAGCAGTAACAAGAAATAGGGTGGTCAGTATGGAAGTGAAGAAGTCCTTGCATGACAGTGTGGTAATCCCGACACTGACTTACGGAAGCGAAGCATGGACGTTGGTTGAGAGACTCGGACCAAGAGTGAGAGCAGTGGAAATTAATTACTTAAGGAATGCGTGCGGAGTTACATGGAGGGATAGACAGACTAATGAGGAAGTAAGGAGGAGGTGTGGTGTGGAGGTAGATGTGCTGGAAAGTGTGAAAAGGAACAACTTGAGATGGTTCGGCCATATGGAACGTATGGAAAGCGAGAGAATGACTAAGAGGGTGTACGAGAGCGAGGTGGAGGGACAGAGAGGGAGAGGTAGACCGAATGAGAGGTGGAAGGATGGAGTGAGGAAGTACATGCACAAAGGCGGTGCTGGTTGGGGGGAGGGGCGTCGACTGACTGGGGACAGAGGTGCATGGGGGCGGTTCGTTCGTGGCCACCCCTTTGGGCATCACGGCGTCAGGCAATAGATAGATAGATACAAAGTTTGACACTTTTACAACTGTAGTAATGTACACCCTATGTGGTGGATTGTGTTTTTATTTATAAATTATTATTTTACTTAACCCTTCCTACCCGGGCTGCCTTAGGTAAGAACAGCTCGGAATAAGGGCCGCTACCTGGTCTGCCTTACCTAAAGCGGCAGCTTAATAGCCTAATTAAGCTTGGTCTGAACGCCGTGCGTACGCGTATGTCAACAAACCCAAGCGTTGCGTCACCGCACCTCCGAAAACAAGAAGGAGAAGACTCTTCAATGTTATTGTTCTGACGTAAGACAAAATTAGTGTCTGAAAAGCCCCCATATTGGCAACATCTCTGCAATATTTGCTCCACTGAAATCGTCATCACAACTGAACCAGTTGACTTACAGAGCTCTACTCAACGCCAAAATACAGATTGAAAACCGCACTACGATTATAGATGAGTGGGAAAGTTCTAGCAGTGAAAATAAACATAAATACGGTAGCCTAGGCCTAGACTTTTTTCAGCCATTTCGCCCGGGTACGGGCGACCGTCCTTAGTTAAGACTGCCCGGGTAGGAAGGGTTAAGCTTTGTTTCCACATAGCAATTTTGATTAGTCGTTTTGTCTTTTTCCTTTAACGTGACGATAGTGCGTTGTTATATGTGCGTTTAGTTTGCTTGGGAAACAGATTAACTTGCTCATGTAGTAATGTACACCCTATGTGGTGGATTGTGTTCTTTTATTTAATAATTTTCATTTTAGTAAGCGTTGTTTCCACATAGCGATTTTGATAATTTAATTTGACTTTATATTATCCTTGTCCCAATTTTGGTTTTAGTTTGCAAGTTTTAAATTTAAATTTTACTGTGTTCGTATAAGTTTTGGTTTGTTTATTTTGCAAGCTTTACATTATAATTTAACCATTCTATATAGTTTATGCAGGAAATTACTCGAATGCAGCACGTGAACATTGATTTATTGTCAGACTTTGTTCAGGAATGTTACATAGCAAAAAAAAATTAGATGTGGAGATAGAAATAATCAAAATATGCAAAGTGATTTAGTGATCTGATTAGGGATCACGGCGTCAGGCAATAGATAGATAGATAAGATTTACGGTTTTCCATTCAATCCTACAGTATTCACAATAGCCAGTTTTCCGTAGCATTTGTGCTAGGTTCATATCTTGCCAACTGTACATAAAAATGAGATGTAGACAAGGAGAATTCAACCTAGATGATGTACAGGTTGGTTAGTTATGTAGAGCAGATTAACCAGACCACTGAGCTCCATACCGAAGTCTCATTGGTCTGGCCATTATACAGGTTGGTGACTGTTAGAGAATGATATATGGGAAGAACGTTTACCTATTCATATTATGGTTGCCTATAGCTTGTTGAACTAGTGGCATTATACATCAGACAGTGGGATTAAGCTAATGAAGTATATATATATATATATATATATATATATATATATAAGAGAGAGAGAGAGATACTGTATATATAGTCTGTTTGCATTTAATGTATTCAGTATTTTAAATTCTTTTATATGAATCATGGTATTGTTCCTCTTATCTGATAACTTATGGCCACTCTAGGTGATGACGTAAAGCATAAGTTATAATGTATTGTTTGTTTTTGTTTTTTGTCCTACATAATGTGCCCAGTAATCTATGATACTTTTATATTCCGTTTTATATTTTATTTTTTTAGTTTTATTTCACAAATACTGGTATATTTTGCTAAAGTGTTATTTCCACATTGTGATTTTGATAAGTTCTTGTGTCATATTGTGTCGTCCCTGTTTTGGTTTGTTTATTTTGCAAGTTTTATTATATAATGATAATCAATGGAACATGAGTTATGGCCATTTCATAACAGATTGATATAAATTAATTGGAATGTGGCTACCTGTAATTTTTTTTTTTTTTTTTTTTTATAATGATTAAATAAGTTAGACATTGACAACACCCCCAAAACAAGTCAGAGAATCAAACAAATTGCCTCGATGGAGATTTGTTTGTGGCCACCCTTTGGGGATCAAAGGTGTCTGGCAATAGATATACTGTAGATAGATTAATAATGTACTGTATGTATGTATGTATAAATTATACTCGGGCACCATACCCCATAGCTGGGGGTGGCTGAATCAAGATGGAGCATTACTAATACTTTACATATTTCATTTTTCTCATCAGTCCCGGAATGACCAATGTGTGAAGCTAGCGCAAATGTTATCAGACATGCACTTCCGGAACCTGAAGCAGAAGATTGTCCTTATGTACCGCACAGAGGAGGCTGTCAAACAACTAGAGTCCACCAAGCTACAGTCTATAGCAGGGTAGGTGGAGATACTTAACCCTTTCTGTATGGATAACATCCATTTCCTTTTATTCTGGCAAACATTAGACAATTTTATTAACCCTTTCACTGCGGCCATATTCCCGCTATACTATGGTTCATTCAGGCACTTCTGATTTCTTAAGCAAGTGTCTGAATGAAATTTAAAAATTTCAGGAAAAAAAATCTAGAAGAGCTTTCAAATGACACCAGTACGAGCTCTCTAGCTAAAAGGGTTCATCCGCAGCGTTACTACAGACATCGGCAATATTCGCTAATAATTAGCAATGTTTAGGGTTGTAAAATTCCTGGAAATTTTGAAATAGGGTAAATTTCCAGGAATTTTGGGAATTTTCAAAGCTGGGCTTTCAGTTCAGGTTAAAAGGGAAAAAATAAAATTTACTTAGACGTATCATTTCAGAATCGAAACGAACAAAATAGTACATTTTCCTATAAAAAAAACATACAAATCTTTCTAAATTACTAGCAATAATAACAAAACCATTCATTGCATGCATTGTGTACAACAAATTAGCCTTAGTGTTCTGGATATGTTTACCAATCAATGCTGTCATAACGGAGGAAAACATTCTGATGCATGACAGAAAAGTGTGATAGTAAATATATACAAAGGCAAGGGTGACTTCTTAGACAGGGGACATTATAGGGGTTTGAAAATGCTTGACCATGACATGAAAGTCAACGAAAGGGTTTTTGAATGCATGATCAGGAAAAGTGTTGCCATCGGCGACATGCAGTTTAGATTTATGCCGGAATGTGGCACAACTGATGCTATCTTCATTCTTAGGCAACTGCAAGAGAGGTTCTTAGAGAAAAGCAGGGAGGTATACCTAGTTTTTGTAGATCTGGAAAAGGCCTTTGACCGGGTACCAAGGGAAGTAATGCAGTGGGCTATGAGAAAACTGAGTGGAGAAGTGGTTGGCAAGTGTGATTATGAGAATGTATGAGGAGTCACGAGAAGCAGTTAGAGTGAACGAGGTTCTGAGCGAAGAGTTCCCCAGTGAAAGTTGGAGTTCACCAAGGTTAAGTGCTGAGCCCATTACTGTTTGTTTTGGTCTTGGAAGCTCTGTCAAGGGACTCCCATGGGAGTTGTTATATGCAGATGACTTAATTATTATCGCAGATAGTGCACAGGAAGCAGAGGCAAAGTTCAAAAGATGGAGGGAGGGTATGGCAAACAAGGGTCTAAGAGTTAACATAGTAATACAAAGGTCATGATTATAGGTAGCGCCAACGAACTTGACAAAAATTTCAATCCCTGACCTCTTCGTAACTCAAAAGGGCCTAGAGCAAACTGGCTGTAAATATCCACACCTATTACCTGGGGGACTCTTCCCAAATGATGGGAATTTAAGCTCAATTGCTTTCATTTATTTTGAGTTATAAGAAGTAAAGGGGTCAGGAGTACTGTCAGGTTTGTTGGCGCTACCAATAGTGGAGTAGGGCGCGGAACTGTGTAAAGAAACGGCGACTATCCATGCGCACTATGTGGGAAGTAACTAAATTCAATGTTGCGTCTGTAGTGACTGGGTACACAAGATATGTAGTGGGGCTAGAGAACCTTTGACAAGAATCATAGACTTTGAATGTGCAGTGTGCAAGGGAGAACTTGTGTTTAATAACCCGTTTGTTAGTGTTGATTTTGACAGTGTTACACTGGAGTGTGTGAATAAATTCTGATATTTAGGCGATACGTTTTCCGCCGGAGGTGGCGCTGAAGCTGGTTCCATTTCTAGAGTCAGAAGTGGCTGAGGGAAGTTTACAGAGCTGTTGCCACTCCTGACAATAAGAGGACTCCCACTTCACCTTAAAGGGAAGGTGTATACCTCGTGTGTTAGGGGTGCAATGACCTATGCCTCGGGAGACGTGGCCGGTTAAAGTGGAGGATATCAATAGAATGGAACGGAATGAGAAGAGAATGGTGAGATGGATATGTGGGGTTAACCTCAGGGATGGGGTATCGAGTGAGGAATTGAGGCATCTGGGCATTAAGAGTATCAGTGACGTGATGCGCACGAGCCAACTTGGTTGGTTTGGACACATGAAGAGAATGGATGATCAAAACTGAAAAAATGCTGGACTGTGAACGGGGGGGGGGGGGGTCTGCTGCTGCGCATATGGGTAGACCTAGCATAACGTAGGGTTCAGGTACTCCGGTCCGATCTCAAAATAAAGAACTAGACAACAGAGGCAGCCCTTGACTGGGCCGTCATTTATGACGTGAGACTAACCGCATTCACTGTGGACAAAACGGTCTTTAAACTTGTATGTATGTATGTAAGAAAAGCCAAATTCTGCATTAAATTTGTTTAGGAATGTACAGTAGGGTCCCGCATAAAACGAGTATATGGTCGATAAACGAGGGCGTTTTATGCGATTTCGTTTTATGTGAACACAGCATTTTGGTGGCCCAATATCGTCAATGTTCACTGGAAGCGTAAATTTCCGTCAGGAGCGTACGATATTTCGTAAGTTTTGTACGATATTTCGGCGTTCTATATGAAAGCGTACGATATTTTGTACGTTTTGTACGATATTTCGGCGCTCTATATGAAAACTCCTCGGATTTGCCCCACTTTGGCGGCGGACTCGTTTTATGTGATCACATTCGTTCTGCTCGAAAATTAAATATTAATATTTTATCGTTTTAATCGAGACTCGTTTTATGCAAACCCGTTTTATGCGGGACCCTACTGTATCTCCTTTGTAAATACATACATACATACATACATAAAATTTTAAGACTGAGTGTTCCACACATAAGTGCAGTTTCAGTCTCTTGTCCTAATGGCGGCGTTCCAGGCAACCCTATTAAGGGCTGCTTCACTTGTCAAGTTCTTGGATTTGAGATCGGCACATATAGTCCGATCCCAGGTCTTCCTCGGTCCACCCCTTGGTGCAGCTCCCTCCACAATCACAGACCTGCATTTTTTCACCCAATTTTGTTCATACATTCTCTCCGCATGTCCATACCATCCCAGTCTACTTGTACTTGTACTTGGGGTGGTCTCGCGAGATTATTCAGTGTTGTCAAAGGCAAAAATAGCGGAACATTGCTGTAAATTAGTGAAGAATTTGATGCCTATTAGAGTAATATACCTGTAAGTAATATATTTTATTCTTAAATATCTCTATGCATATATAAAACATTTGAAAAGTCCTTAATTTCTTTAAAATAATAAAGAAAAACTAAAATTCCCAACATTCCCGTAAATTCCTGGAAAATTTCCTGGTAAGTTTCCAAAATTCCTGGAAAATTTCCCACCCGTTACAACCCTAGCAATGTTCCGCTATTTTTGCCTTTGGCAACACTGAATAATCTCGCGAGACCACCCCACAGAGCCTCGGTGCCACGTCTGACTTGCCGGAGAGCGGACGTGGGCCTGCCGCGCTCCTGATCACTCACACTCGTCTCCACAAGCTTTAATGGGCTAATAATTTCAGGATATTTCCAGGACGTACCAGTATGGTCCCCGTAATGAATGTATTTAAACTTAAATATGATTCTTGGTGGGTGGGGATGCATATCTATCTTGTTACCAATGTGTTAGGTAGAGAATACAGTACAGTACAGGTTCATCTTTGATGGAAGTGTGTCAGGGTATTTACCAGTTACACTTTGCAGATCATGTCAAAGTTGTTGACATTATAGCCTGGGGTGCCAGTAAAGACATATGGCCTTGTACGTAGAGAAGTGTATTGCTCCCTGGAGGTGGAAATGTTGTGCTGGAGGCAGGGACTCTCAGTTAGTTACTGAGTAGCAGTTCAGGAGTAGTCTGTTGCCACAACTACCTCTCGGTAACCAGGGCTCCCATGTGCATGCCTGTCTGTTATGTGTGCATGTATTTAAGCCTTTTAAAAGAAGTTTTATATTTTTAGGGGGTTTTGTGCAGATTCTTCTATAATGTTCCTCGCCTGGTTAACTTCATAGGTAATCACTTGCCTTGGATATTGACCATGCGACGATCATATGGCTGGGATGGTATCAAAGCTACCAAGAGTTGATATATTTTAGATACTACAGTGGTCCCTCTCATTTAGCGAATTCATTAGTCTAGCCAAACACATCGCCAAAAGTGAATTTCGCCAAAAGTGAATTTCGCCAAACGCGAATAGTACTTTAAATGGGAAAATTATCCATTAGTCTTTGACGAGGCCCGAGTTCACCCTTTTGGGCCTTTTCAAACAGCCCGCCATGCGCATCGTCGATCTCCGACACACTCGGCGCCTTTCTGCTTACTCTGTTTTTGCTAGAAGACATAGTCCTAGCCTATATATCTCCACAAAGAATTGACCTAACCTAGGTTAGATGTATATCAGGCAGCAGAATTCATTGTTATCTTGTGAATAGTCTTATTGATAAGGAATAACCACATAACCTTTGCAACAAGTTGCTAAGTCACTAGCTAGCCAGACCAAGAAATGGTCTAACCTAGCTTAGATATAGATCAGGAGGCATAAATCACTTTTACCTTGTGAATGGTGAAGACTAGAATTTTCTATACCAACTGCTTTTCGATTGAGCAAAATAATGAAATTGGTTTTGGATCCGTGGTCACTTCTTTGATTAATTATATTTATCGATTGGGCCCCTGAGTCAGCTGATGCGCGCGCGTGTGTTTGTGTGTCGCAGACTGTTCGGCACAATAAACAAAGCAAAACACAAGAGATATGAGGTTCACAAATCGGTTTGGTCAAGATTACTCTGTTAATATACGTTTATGAAATATACCTGGGATATTCTCGCTATTCAAGCAGCTCAGCTCAGGGTTTTGTGAGTAGGCCTAAGCCTATCTATAGCCTAGCCTCGGCCTAAGTAACTCTCAATACGGCGCTCTACTGTAGCCTACATGAAACATTAACAGCAATAGAAAAGACAATAGATAACAGATTTTATTTACCATGAATTATTTAGAGTTAGGCCTGGTGAGACTAGCTTGCGGGTGGCGCATTCTGGACCGACGCCATTCCGTGACGTCAGCATTCTCGCCAAAAGTGTATTTGAAGCGCCAAATTCGGATTCTGGTACCATATCCAAGCTATCGCCAATACTGTGTTTCGCCAAGCTGAAATCCGCTAAACGCGAGGGACCACTGTATATTGATCTTTGTAGGATATACGAAACCCAGAAGTTTAGTTATATATTTTGCTGCTAGAGGACTTTCCTAAGCTGTATAAAATTGTTTAGTGTTAAATTATGCAGTTTTTAATGCTGTACACTCCTTTGATTGAAATGGGTAGGGCGTGCCTTTGTTACAGGGATTTTACTGGACTTTTGCCACAAGTCGCTAGACCCGAGCGTCAACCAATGGCACAGGGTGGGATCGAACTGCATACCCTTCGATCATCAGTCAGACATGCTACTGACCATGCCACGTGGCAAGAATAAAATAGATGCCGTGTTATTCAAAGAGCTAATGGGACACATACTTATTGCCAGTGCTCGTCAATCTGTATCGTACTTTATGGTAAATATGTATCCCCTTTTTATCTTTATCTCTTTAAACCAATAGCTATGGTATCTATCTTCTAAAATATATATATGAAACTATATACAGTACTCGTAAACTGGTGATTTTGCACAGACCATTGAGCCTCCTAGTAGCACTAATAGCTAATTTTACTAGGGTATTGTTTTGTCTAATAGTACTCCTGCTCACATAAAACTGGATAGGCCTACATATATTATCTGCCAATGAGTCTGGCACAAATTTTGCTAGTGTGGTGAGTTGGCGTTAGAATTGTAAAATTTCCGGAGTTGGTGATTTTTTCACGACTCCACAACCCAAATAATAATATGATTTTAGACTCAAGTCTTTCCCAACCCTAATGCAGGTTTATGGAGGAGTTCAGTGTTCGTGAGGACCTGATGGGTCTGGCCATCGGTGCTCACGGGGCCAACATCCAACAGGCCAGGAAAGTTGATGGAGTCACCAACATTGAACTGGAAGAAAACAGCTGTGTCTTCAAGATCTATGGCGAGGTAAATATTTCAGTAGCTTGCCAACAATTCTGGTAGTAAAGTGTCAAGAATTTAGATATGTACAGGTATGTAGTTATGTATATACTCTGGCATACCCTATAGCGGAGGGTGACCGACTCAAGACAGAGCAGAAACAAGGACAACACAACATAACATAAAAAGAATAAAATAAAAAAACACATATATCTAGGTCACCAAGGATCACTAAGGGCCTCCAGCACCCCCGGTCCAGACCTTCCGGAGAGGTTCTGGTCTCAGCAGGCAGACATGCAGCGAAAGCTCGCCACCACAATGCCAGGACCTGGAGTGGCGGCGTACTGAGAGGTTAAGAACGATATTAGTTAATATCTATTGGTAAAGGAACAATCAATTTGCAAGGTCGAATCCTTAATAATAATAATAATAATAATAAGCATGTTACTTATTTCTCATAAGCGCCAATTTTTCCGAAGAATTCACTAGCGCTCGGAAAGAGAAAGAATTATTATGTTCTCTCCACCAACCAACTTTACTCCTAAACTCGATTAATGAAATTAACAAACAAGAACAAAATCAATGCATCAAAAGAATGCTTATATACAACACACATTTAACAATCACTAGCAGTGGCAAAATAGCCTAAACTCTATAGCCATCTGTCATGACACCTCTCTCAAGATCATAGCTTCTCTCAAAGAGAAAAGTCTTAAGTTGTCTCTTGAAGCATTCAACAGAACTCAGTTGTCTCATGGACAGCGGCAACCTGTTATACAACCTCGGAGCCATGTAGGAGAATGACCTCTCAAAGAAAGAAGACTGCTGGAAAGCCCTTGGTTCATAAAGACGAAAAGTGTCATTGTCATGACGCACAACTACACCATGGTGTGCCGGTGGGCGCCTGAGCAGCTCCGCAAGGTACCTAGGCTCACCAAATTTGAGAACCTTAACCCCTTATTGGCGGCGCTCGACTTGTCGTGCACCAATTTGCAGCAAGTTAGGAGCATTATTAAGGCTTTTAAAAGGGTTAAAATAGAGTGCAAATGGCCGGGAGCGCAGCGGGCCAGACAGCCGACTCCCAGGGCTTACCGCCGCCCATTAACTCATGTTCCCTGTGTTCTCAAGAGGCCGGCAGTGTAGCCAGTAGTGAGCATAGCTGGGAAAAATATACCGCTATACGCTAAACTCCCATGTTTGTGGCACCACTGCAAGAGAACCACGAGTGCTACGTAGCTCGTTCTGGTCTCATTTTGAAGCTTTTAGTGCCTAGTTTTTTCTGAATACATTTCTTTTCATGCAGATACTTGATTGATCATTCAGGAGGGCCTGAATATGCCCAAATGAGCCCAAAACACCCCGCTAGACAAGGGTTAAAAGTCACTAAACACAACTTAAATTCTATTCTTGCTCTTACTGGCAGCCAGTGCAGTTCTATGTGAAGAGATGTAGTAGGAGTTCTAGGTGGAACACCAAAAATGAATCTTGCGGCCCTGACAGACTGAACTTTCTTTAAAATATAATTTGGAAGACCCACCAACAGGGCATTGCAATAATCAACACGAGATAAGACCAATGAGTGAACCAACGTCAGGAGGCAACGTCTGGTTATAAACGGCTTCACCAAATAGAGATTTCTGATCTGCAAGTAACAACTTTTAACTATCTGGTTTACATGCTCTTTGAAATCTAATCGGGAGTTCACATATACACACAGAGTTGGCCGGTCGCAGCTGAGATCCACCCACATTGATGGAGAGGGCACCTACTATATCATCAGCTCTTCTATTTCCTCGGATGATGAGAATATCAGTTTTACCATCATTTAGTTTAAGTTTTCTCGCTCTCATCCACTTCTTGATATCAGACATCAACAATGATTTATTTAGTGATTTATGCCCCATTCCTTGTTCTTCTCTTTCTCGCATAAACATTATGCTATTCATAGTGCAGTTGTGTCCGAGTACATGATTAGATTGATAGCCAGTATTCGATAAATGGATATAAATCGTAGTCAAGTACTCTATCTTTAACTGGCTTGGTGGTATAATGGTTAAAGTTCTGTATGTGGTGTCCTGGGTTCGAATCCCCAGGGGATCATATGTTTTTATTAATTTAATTGAGAGTTATTGGTGTTAAGAACGATATTAGTTAATAATTTATTATACCTTTTATTTTTAGTCCGAGGAAGCTGTGAAGAAGGCGCGATCCATGCTGGAGTACAGCGAGGAATCCGTGCAGGTACCACGGATCCTGGTTGGCAAAGTGATCGGGAAGAATGGTAGGGTGATCCAAGAGATGGTGGACAAGTCTGGGGTGGTGAGGGTCAAGATCGAGGGAGACAATGAGCCTGAGCCCACCACGCCACGCACCGAGGGTCAGGTGCCCTTTGTGTTTGTGGGCACTGTGGAAGCCATCGCCAATGCTTGCATCCTCTTGGAGTACCACCTAGCGCATCTCAAGGTATGGTGGCATCATAATTTTTGTCCTTTAAATTAAAATGTAAAACTTGCAAACTAAACAAACGATCATGGGTTATTTATCATGGGTTCTTTGTTGGATTAAGTGGAAATTTACTTTACTGTATAATCCCTAGAAACCCTTAACAAGGGAACCTTGCAGATTCCAAGAACCCTATCATAGCCTAGATGCAAATCCCAAAGGCTCCTTGGAGGCAAGCCTGAACAAACTTTCAGAGCCAGTTCAGGGACTGGAGTTTGTTCTTTGGGCTGTATCCTGGACAGGGAGAAGGGAAAGGTGAGGACCTTTGTTGGGAGGTTGTCCTGTTTCTAAGGTCTGTCAAATAATTCCCATTAAAGAGGTGGTACCACAGGTAGACGCTCCTTATTGTCACATGTTTGAGAGAAACCTTAGGAATAGTGGAAGATTGCACAAGCTCTGGGATGTTCTAACCTGATTTTGATATAACCAGACCACTACATTTACAATAAATTTGTATCTATTAACAGTACAAAGGCCCCCTTTCATTAGAAGAGATTGATGGAACAGAATTGACTATGTGAACATGATTATACACATAATATCATCTGACTGGTTATAAGTATTGTTAACTTCCGAATTGTCAGTGATTTGTTAAGGTGTGTGAAAATTCAAATTCAAAATGTATCAAGGGAAACGTTGGTGGGTAGGATCCAGTGGCCCCGGTGCACCCCAACAGAACCAGCCGCAGGGATGCACCCTGTGCGTGTACATGGTAGTACGACTAACCTGGTATTAACTGCCTTGATGTTGTAATGGTTAGTGTTTAAAATCTGTATGTGGTAACCCAAGTACGAATCCCGGTGGATCACATGCTTTCTTTCATTAATTTCTTTGGGAGGTGTTTGGTGTTGGAGTGAAATTAATAAAAATAGATTATACACCTAATGACAGGGCCGCCTCCTGAAGCGCTACCACCAGGTTTGGGCCCCTATATTGTTAAACTGAGAGTGCCAGACTGAGGAAACACTGTATCCTCTAGATCCCTTTTGCTTGGTTGGCCCCAAGGTGCTAGATCCGGGTCTGGGGGGTAACATTCATTGCCAGTGAGCCGCCATTAGGCAACTTGGACTATAGAACAATGAAGTCCTACCACACCGCTGCACCATCATGTGAACACTGTGACTGACTTTGGCTTGGCGCCAAACATCGCCCAGGTAAGACTAGTAGAGTCTTCTGTGGCGCCTATCCGCTCATCACAGTACAATCAAAATCAATAATTCAAGACATAGATATAAGAGTGTGTGGGTTATAAAGGTTGTAGGTTATCCATTAGATCAGACAAAGTTGAATAGTGTTAACTCACTTGATCCCATCAAACTGACCTTTAAAAAAAATGGAAACAGATTAACCCTCTCCAACATATGACGCAATATTGAGCCTATTGGGGATACTTTACAGCCTTTGTTACCATCAGGGGTATTTAGAAAACTTTAGTTTAGTTACTTCAACCTCTGCAGTTGTCTTTGAGTTAGCTGTGGGCAGGAAACTAATTTTGGAGAGGTAATTATAAGAGTGAGAGAACTTTCTTATTGTTAATCTGGCAACCTCTGCGTCATAAATGCGTGAAAGAGTTAACTTGCTCATGTAGTAATGTACACCCTATGTGGTGGATTGTGTTCTTTTATATATAAATTATTATCTTACTTAAGCGTCGTTTCCAGATAGCGATTTTGATTAGTTTTGTCTTTTTACTGTGTTCGTATACGTTTTGGTTTGTTTATTTTGCAAGTTTTACATTATAATCCCATGCTGTGGAAAGACTATATATACCTGTATACTGCACTTTTAGTATTATATTTTTTTTGTGCTGATTTATAATGGCTTTGTATTATTTTATTTGTTTTTCTTTGCAGGAAGTTGAGCAACTTAGACAAGAAAAGCTGGAAATTGATCAGAAATTAAGAAATATGCATACAACTAACAGTTTAGGAAGTAGTCAAGGTTATCCAATGAGGAGAAATGATCGGTAAGTACAACTATTGCAGAGTTTGTTCTTGTTGTATCCCCAAGATGCTCTTTATGAGAATCCCTTTGCATCCAGGTAGTCCCAGGAGTGGCATCTCCCCTGGGGGAAGTAAGGAAGCGGAGATAAAGTCCAATAGATGGAGGGAGGGTGTGGCAAATAAGGGACTAAGAGTTAATATAGATAAAACAAAGATCATGATCAGTGGAGTAGGGCACGGAACTATGGAAAGAAGTGGTGACTTTCCATGCGCAGTATGTGGGAGGGTGGGAAAGTAACAAAATTCAATGTTGTGTCTGTAGTGACTGGGTACACCACATATCCTCCCTAAGCTGCATTAAATCGGTCTTAATATAAGGTACCGTATAAAAAAAAAAATCGGTTACCGGTACTGAACGGGTTAATGCATGTATGTATATACTCGGGCACATACCCCATAGCTAGGGTTGGCCGACTCGAGAGAGAGAGCGGGTTAATGAAGTTATAAAGCTCGACAACTTAACTGAAATGCATCCTAAACTTAGTGAGGGAAGGGTTGAGGCCTTGAGCACCGCCTGTCTAAACTCTTGGGAGTAGAGTGAGAAGATGAGTTTTGACGAGAAACCCTGAGTGAAGTTAGAAGGAAGTGCAGCTATACGCCGTCGCAGGGTGTAGTTGCACTTTTTGATCGGGAGAGAAAATTAGATATTTAAATTTAATAAACAGGAATGAATGGAGAATGCTTGTGAATAGATCAGTGAACATGTGGTCATTTGGGAGAAGGGGTCGGGCGCAAGTTAGACTAGATAATAGTCCATCAGGCGTCTGGTTCGGGGAGACAGTTTATATGAAAGGTGTGGTGGGCGGGCTTGTGGTTTTGGCTCTGCTGCATGTCTGCCTGCCGAGATCGGAACCTCTCCAGGTGGTCGGGGGCCGGGGGAGTGCTGGAGGGACCTTGGTGACCCTGGTCTCTAGGTCTTCTGGATGACCTAGATGTGTGTGAATTTGTATTTTGTTTTTGTGTGTTCATAGTTTTCTTTTGTGTTGTCCCTATTCAGGCTCTGTCTTGAGTCGGCAACCCCCCCCCCCCCAAAAAAAAAATATATAGGAAGAGTGGGGATTGGGCCTGAGTATATAGATAGATAGATATAGAAATGGTCAATTTTGATTAATTATTTTCTCACTTGTTGCAGAGGGTACAACAGTGACATGGAGATGGGCGGTCGAGGTCGTGGACGAGGTGGACCCAGAGGCCGGGGTGGACGAGGCGGTAGGGGCGGAGGAGGAGACCGCTACAATAACGACCGTTCCGGCACTGGTAATACACTAAGCGATTACATATCCAGCGCGGAGAAACATGGCGGGGGTCGAGGTGGGGGTCGTGGTGGGGGTCGTGGTGGGGGTCACGAGGGAGGTCGAGGGGGTGGGCATGATTCAAGGGGGGGACACCATGACGTTAGAGGTATGGAGGGCGGTAGGGGGGACTACTCCAGACCCCCACCAGATCACAGAAACCATAGAGGGGGCGGCGGTGGGGGGGGGGACCGGGGGGACCGGGGCGACCGGGGCGACCGGGGCGGGCGAAGGGGGGAGAAGAAGTAACTTGCCCCTGCCAACCCCTGTCTTGTCCTGTCCCCAGACAACCCCCCGACTGACCGATCCCCCCCTAAATGTGACCGCGACCCTGCTACCGCCACTCCAACCTGAAGACAAATGCTAAACTACTTGACTCTCAGAACGGTTTGACATTACCATCATCATTATTAGGGTAGGCTAGGCAGTTTAGATGCAATGGTCCATTTAAGCATGTTACATAACTATTGTAGCCACCAAAATAGGAGTATGACATTGTTAGATAAATAATATTAATGCAAAATGTACCTTAACTATTGTACATTTTCATAGAAAATTTACTAATCAAACTTGACTCCTTTTTTGTGGGTAGAAATGTTATCGACTTGCCTACTAATTAAACCACTGCGTTGGAATTGACTAGTCTACCCCATTCACACCAGAGAAAAGACTATTCCAGTCTTACAATGAAGTTTTTGAAATATTGGCGAACTATTGTGTAGTTGATAATAATATGATTACCCATTAATTCATATTTTCTGGAAACTTTATAGAATAATAATTAGTGATTTATTGGGTATTCGGTAAAAATATGAATGCCCATAAAATTATAGTCGATACTGAATTCCTTATAAAGCAATTTAAATTATTGGCTAATTATAGGGTAGTCTGTAACCATATGAATGCCCATAAAGGTATTTCTTACCGTACTCTAAATTGATTTATTTATTTGACAAACTATAGGGTAATCAGTAAAATTATGCGTACCGTATAGTATGATCGATATTTGTATGATGCATAAAATGTTGCTATATACCGGTAATGAGTTCTGATGGTAGTACATGAGATTGAAATACACAATGCATTACTGTATTGCATCGAATGCAAAGCCAATACAGTAGGATACAATTATTGGGACTGAAGAATAACTGATGAATAGTATTTATGATTATTCTAAACCCTTGCAATCAGATGACATAAATTTTTATTTTATTCTAGCTACATCCAGAAGTTTTTTTTTATCAATTCAGGAAGGCCCTGTCTGTGTTAAAGGATTAATTTAGATACTCTTTAACCATTTGAGTATCAGCAACACATGTTATATTGTAGGCTATTCTAGCTATAATTAGACGATTTTGTGGAGTTTAAGAAGGATCTGTGGTAGTTCTATCTATCTATTGCTGGACGCTGTGATCCCAGAAGGGGTGGCCATGAATGGAACTGCCCCATGCACCTCTGTCCCCAGTCAGTCGACGCCCCCTCCTCCCATCCAGCACCGCCTTTACTCATATACCTCTTAACTCCATCCTTCCACCTCTCATTCAGTCTACCTCTCCCTCTCTTATCCTTCCACCTCACTCGTACACTCTCTTAGTCATTCTATCGCTTCCCATACGTTCCACATGGCTGAACCATCTCAAGGTGTTCCTTTTCACACTTTCCAGCATATCTACATCCACACCACGCCTCTCTCGTACTTCCTCATTCGTCTGTCTATCCCTCCATGTGACTCCACACGCACTTCTCAAGTAACTCATTTCCAACCCTCTCATTCTTTGTTTGAGTCTCGTCACCAACGTCCGTGCTTCGCTCCTGTAAGTCGATGTCGGGATTATCACACTGTCATGCAAGGACTTGTTTACTTTCATGCTGACCACCCTATTTCTAATTACTGCTTTCAGCGTAGTTGTTGTTGTTGTTGTTGTTGTTGTTGTTCTTGTTGTTCTTGTTGTTCCCCAGGCTGCCTGGCCGAACAGCCCCAAGGTCCCGAGCAAGGCCAAGGCCATAAACGAGCGCCCCCATTTTTTTTTTTTTTTTTTTTTTAATATTAGTTTAACCAGACCACTGAGCTCTACAAAAGAACTCTCATAGGGCTGGCCCGAAGGATTCGATCAAGATATATAACTAAACGAGTCAAGATAGATCGGGAAGGGCAGTAGGGGAACAAATCGAGGAAGGTGAAGAAACGCAGAAATTTCTCGCCATTTCACCAGTTCAGCCGGACCACATGAGCTCCACATCAGAGCTCTTATAGGGCAGGGCCGAAGGATGAGGCAAGAACTGCTACACCGCAACACCAACCAAGAAGTGATCAGGGCGAAGAATGAAAGATCAGGTCGAAGGTAGAAAAAATCACTCTGAGAAGCAAAACCTGCATTACCGAAGGGAATCAAGTCAGTCCGGCCACATCAGCAACCGAAGAGACAAATCAGGTCAGGAGTCTGCTACCTAGCCAGGCCAGGGAGACAGGAGATATAGGCTGCCTGAGGACAGCCAAATGGGACAGAATAAGAATAGAAGGGGAAAAACATAGAATGAGGAATGGCAATACTACTCAAAATTAGTCAAGCTGAGGACAAAAGCTCGAGGGGAGATAGGAAGGGTAAGTACCACAACCATCCTCCATCAAGCTCCAGTCGCCGGCCCCGAAGCCCCCCAACCGCGTCAAGGAGAGTAGTATCAGGGGGGACGAGCGCCCCCACAAAACCCTCCCTGCTTACCACTAACAAAGCCCGGGTGACCGAAGCCACTCTTAAGGCAGGGAGCTGAGGAGGGCGCGGAAACACCCGGGAAACCAAAGCCCCACTCGAGGCCCCGTGCCTCTCAGCAATTATGAAGGGAAAGTTGAGGGGCAAGGGAAAAATGTGACGCTTTGGCTCCCAATCTGCCAACTTTTAGGTTGGCAGTAGGGAGGTCAATCCACGGAAAAGATGCCGTCACTTGAGATCTAGAAGATATATAAGTAAAAGGAACAGTCAGAGTAAGCTATGGGTATGGCAGAGATCGCTCAGCTCTCGCTCTGATAGACCAGCCCATCACCATGTTAGCGTAGTTAAAAGGGCTAATTAAGATAGTTCGAAGCCTGTTTTTTGCTGGAGGCCCTTCTTAAACTGAATAAAATTGTCTAGTATTAGCTAGTATAAAATAAGAAGGATAGAACTGATACTGAATGGGTTAACCTTTAACTTAAAATAAAGGTTCATCCTAGGTGGAAATAAAATTGCTGGCAGTAGTTTTAACAAAGTAAATAAAACATGGTCTGATTGAAAGGGTTAGTTGAGTTCGCTTTGCACCTTTATGGTATAGACGATCTACTTCCTTATGAAAAGTTTTGAGAGGTTTTCATGTGACTAGAAATTTTGTGCTTTGCAATTATTATAGCCACGTAGACCATCTTTACTGAGGCCATTCAGTCCGCGTACCGTATTATATTTATAGTAATTGAATATAAGACATGGTAAGACCCGGACAACTTGATTAAATGACACACCCAGTATTATCAATTCCTCTAATAATCATCAATTGGATCTAAGATATGCATACTACTGGCAAAAGTCAAATTACTCTGCATGCTGCAATGTTTAATTTTGTTCATTAATTTAACCCTCGGAATCCGGGAGGCCTCATATGAGGCAAACCAAAACAATTGGCAAGAATCCGGGAGGCCTCATATGAGGCAAAATCGCCGCTAAAATCACGCATTGTAGCGATGTCCTCTCAACGGCATTCTACAGACAACAAATAGTTCTACAATTTGCAAAAAAAAAAAAAATGGCTGCTCTAGGTGGTCTCAATCAGTAGCTACTGAATTATGAAGTTTGCCTGTACCTAAAGGACCCCGGACACAGCGATCGGGATCATATGAGGCCCCCCGGATTTCGTGGGTTAATGGACTTTATTTTAAAGTTTGCAATAAACAGCAGCTTCAATACTGATGAATCATTATTATTTGTTTATATGATTGGATTGGTTTTCATTCCATGCAACAGTTAACTGCAGCAATGAAAACCTTATAGCTATCATAGCAAAGTGACTGCAGTGGTAATATTGGAGTGAAATGCTCGGCTCCATTTTTCTATTGTATTATGAAATAGTCTTATCCCGACTTTACTATATCCTATAAGTCCACAAGCATATACAGTATATAGTATATGTTAAGATATTCAAGAAATGAGATCAATTCTGATTCTGAACATACTTCTCAGTGAAAATATATTAGTTAATATGCAAAACTTGCAAAATAAACAAACCAAAACTTGTATGAACACAGTAAAAAGACAAAACAACTAATCAAAATCGCTATGTGGAAACTACGCTTAAGCAAAATAATAATTTAAGAATTATAATGTAAAACTTGCAAAATAAACAAACCAAAACTTATACGAACACAGTAAAAAGACAAAACAACTAATCAAAATCGCTATGTGGAAACAACGCTTAAGCAAAATAATGATTTATAAATAATAGAACACAATCCACCACATAGGGTGTACATGAGCAAGTTAATCTGTTTCCCAAGCAAACTAATCGAACACATAACAACGCACTATCGTCACGTTTAAGGAATCTGGCTACATTTCAAAGACAGTGATTCAAAACGTACAAATTCAGTTTCATTCTTATTGCATAATATTATCCGCTAAGTGATTAGGTCAAACATTTTACAGTGTTAAACCCAATTATCGGTAATATAAAAAAATCCTCTTGGCATCAGCACATTAGTAAATTTTTTATCTTCATTCATAATTATTTAACATAGCCAATTGATAAGCTTAACAGATAAGTTATGTTAAAGTAATTATGGTAGGCCTTTGTGCTAATTGAACTTTTAAAGATTGATACTTGTTCGATGTCTACATTAATTCTAAGTATATTGTGCTGGTGCCAATTCAAAGTTGTTCAAATTATTAATGCTAAGATTGAAAACATATTAAATGTTGCATATTGAATATTCAGCATCAGTATTGCTCTCATTAAAAATGAAAACCAATAAAAATAAGATTTGATATTCACGTAGCATGATGATTTATCGCCGCCTTCCTCGGTATAAGGCAAGAAAAGTGATCTAAATTTTGTTTTGTTCTTTATTGAATAATTCTCTTGTTCTTGGTACTGTTTACACATAGCAGATGTTGATTTAGCTCATCATGACAAAATGTCAAGATCTTCAGAAATATATTACACTTGGCAAATCTTGTAACGCTTGGATAATATCTTCTCGCTCATTTACAATATTATCTGTATAGCAGCCTGAGGGTTGCACAATTTGGCCGTGTACTTTTCCAAGTTGTTTTTCCCCAAACTCTTATTCCTATCCTGTAGTTGATTTGGTTTACTTGTTCTTCCGACCTCCAGACAAGAGTTCATTCTACTACTGTATAATAATCCATTTGTCTCTGTCTCTGGGATTACAAATTTAATATTACAATAAGCGTAGATCTGTAATTAAGCGCTGGTTCTTCCTCCTTGGAGGAATTCTCTAGTGCTGTAAAGCTAAATATACCACAGTTGCATTAGTGATAAAAGTACCCGGTACTAGCAGACTTGAATGATATGGCCATGAGGAAAGAATGGGTGCAAACTAAGAGATTAATTGTGTAAAGAGAAGAATGATCTATGAACATGCAGACAACTGCATTTAGAGTGAAACTAAGGAAAAAATTGAATCAGGAAAGATACATGCGAGTCAGGTGAGTGGAATAGCTAGTAGTGGAAGACCACCTATGGTATGGGAAAAGAAAGTGGAAAAATATATTGAGGACAAATTTCAACGTAGTGGAGGGGGCATTGTGGCACGAGCAAAGGGAGCATGTCTTGACAGAGTAGCCTGGAGACATTTGTCATGGCCATCCTTTAGTGGGGATTTCCCAAGGGGAAACAAGGCGTCGGAGATAAGATAATGATTATTAGAAATTTGCCATCAAGAAAACTTGGAATCCTCCCGGGTTGGGCAATACAGGCTTGACATACACATGTATAGAACAGGCTTTCGATGTACTGTTTGTACGTGGACACGATATGCAACTGTGGCCGTTTAGATTTAAAATTATGAATCTCGGTGCTAGAGGCAAGAAACACTATTAAACTTTCGTAGTTTAGTGTTCCAAAAGGCTTGAGGTGTGCTATTTTGTTACTAATCCTTTACCTACCTAGTGGAATTTGAGTTCAGGACTTGAAACTACCTGGACGTTTGTTTATGCTTTGTTACTTCTGGACGTTTGTTTATTCTTCGCTACTATTTGCATAAAAGAATGGAAGAAAGCAAAACACTTATGAAAACAAATTTTCTGCACTATATGTCGTACTTCATTTTTGAGAAATTGCATTTTAGCTGTCGCCGTATTCATATCACCATGCGAGGTCCTACACAAGAATAATATTCATAACATGGTAGAAAGAAAATAAGAAGGTATACTCACGCTAGATATTATTGGAACCACGACAGTAAAAAAAATTCAGTGAGTGCATCGAGCTAAATACTGTCTTTAAACATAACAGGACAGGTATATTGTGCTTTCCACGTAAAATGTAGAGTAACATGGCTTGATATAGACATAGTGTGAAATAGGACCCAATCTATATGCTAATGTTCTTATCTTCTGTGTTTAAAGATAACATAAACATCTATGAGGTAGTTTTCACACTTGATACAGCCTGACATCGCTTTCATACAGTATTTTCCCGCGGCAGTAGACGATCGATATACAGTATTTTGTTTTTTCACCTAAAATGTAAAGTCGATTGATATCGACAATTACAATCTAATAGGACCCAATCTACATGTTAGTTTTGTAATTTTTATATCTGTAGCATATATGAGGAGATATTTAGAAGTTTTTTGGAGGTTTTCCCTTCATAGGTTGAGAGAAAGGGTGCAGAGACGGTGTCCTCGCACTCGTCTCTTGTCCACTATCCTTTGAATTAAAGTATTTTGCTGCTGATACTCGTCGAGTTTCACCTAGAGATGGCGTGTGAGGATGTATGAAGGCCCAGGGGATGTTGAGAGATGATAAGTATATGTATATGGCCAGCTAGGAATATACAAGTGAACCTGGGATTTCGACTAAAGGAAGAAACAAAAGGTTTAAGATGGCGGAGGGTCTGACAGTACTGCCATCTAGTGGCCCGAGACAAGACTAGGCGTTGGTGGACGAGAATAATTTATCTTAATATTTAGCCTATGGAATAATCTACGATATTCCTATAACTATATTCTCTATTTTCAGTCTCACAGGGAAGTACATTGTCATGTTATATTTTTCTTGAATTATAATTTGATGGGAGAAAGTAGACAATGACCCGAAGGCTAGCCTAGTTAAACTCAAACTAGGGATAGTATTGTATTTTGTTGTTCATCGATAGTCTGATATACACTGCACTGTTCGGTTTATAAAAATTACACACCGGTATATAGGTTATTGTAAAGATAAATATATAGTCAAGGCTAGAAAGTAACCAAGTACTGTATATGGTACTTCAAAGTTGTGCATTAAACTTGGTTGGTGTCTCGGATGACACAATGGACGGTACAGTTGAACATGACGTCACAGAAGAAAAACAAGTGACAGCCGTCTGTTTACTGTATTTTAGAAGCCTGCGTGTATATTTTGTTCTTTTTCTATGTGGATGAGGGAGACAAGTGCCTAACTGCCTGCGACTAGTGCCTCCCTCAGAGTTGAGAGTGATAATGCCAAAATCAAGGAATGTTAGAGCCAAAATCAAGGACTCAGAGTTTGAAGCAATTTAAGCCATATGATGAGGGAAAGATGGATTTAGGGAGAGTTCCAGAGCTCAGCTGTTGAATAGAAGAAAGATTGGGAATATCGTTTCAATCTTGGGTTGGAGAGTTACACAGAGTAAGGGTGGGATTGTATTGCACGACGGGTGCTACGTGCTCTACGTAGAGGAGGTGGTATACACAGAGAGCACTGAGGAACACTGATTATATTAGTAGCGGTAGAATAGCGAGAGAGATGCAATATTGCGGCCAAGAGAAAGAGATTGCAGAGAATCGGTGAGTAGACGTGAGTTAATGAGACAAAAGGTTTCTGTGCGTATACCTTCTGTAGTCCTTATACCATGAATACTAAATTCACCCTAAACTTACAAATATTATTACCTTTGTGTAATCATAATAATGTATGGATTATATAATTATCAGTGCTATGGTTAATTGGTTTATATATATTTTTTTTATCCTTTAACAATGTCCTAAGCCTTCATACAAATAATGGAAACAAATATTACAATTGTTGGGGTCAAGTCCTGGGTTCATATTTCTCTGGCCACTAAAGGATTTTCAAAAGACGTTATTATGTTTGTTCCTCGTTTATCTTTCGTGATTCGCCATTCATTTTCAGAATGCTGAATGTCTCTCGTCAAAATTATGTTATGTTAATTTGTTCGCCCTTGAAGCAAGTAAGTATTTCTCAAATCCACCTGTTGTATTTTGGTATTTCATATATAGTACCAGGTACATTATATACCCTCATTATTGACAGTTTTTACGGGTTGATTTCAGCCTGCATTTATATATTCATTAATCATTGTATTTTTTGCCCTATGATATACCACTATTTTTATATTTGTTTGGATCAATGATCTGCTTTATAAAATGGTTGAATATCAGTTCATAGCATTAAGTGCTGGTAAGTTATTGCTATAATACATTATATATTGTGGAAACTATCAAGGCAGTGAAATTGATTTATATACACAGTTATTTAAATGAGGTTTGTGTTGTTAAATTCAACTTACAGGATGTTAACTATTACATCAAAGAATATCATACAGATATTTAATAGAAAAAGTTCATGAATAGACAGATTATCAGAAAGTGCAACCGATTTACCCTTTCTTCTATAAATATACAGTATATATAATATATAATATCTAGGAACACCCACATGACTGGTTCTTGCATAGTCTGCTTGCATACATCATACTGTATTACTGTGCTTCTCATTGTATAGATACTGTATTTGGAAGGACCAATACGTTTTCTTGATCTGCGGTATTGGAAAAGTTAGCACTGCCCGACAATATACATTTGCCCACTTGAATTTGTCCTCCTTTTATAATTTTATGTATGGGAAGAAAAATACAGTAGGATGATAGAAAAAAAACTTCTGTATCGGTGACATTTTTTTTTGTTTTTTTGTTTTTTTGTTTTTTTTCTTGCTTGCTACATTTACACAATTTTATGCAGTTTAGGAAGGATCTGTGGTAGTGAAAAGGGTTAATTGTGATAGTTCGAAGCCTGTTAATTGCTGGAGGCCCTTTTTAAACTGAATATTTTTGTCTAATAGTAGCCAAAAGAAAGTTAAAAAGACGTCGCCAGTACAGAAGGGGTTAAGAGTGTAGTTTATGCAGTAGTGATTAATTAACAGTTTATACCAAAAAAAAAAACTTCTTGCGAGTCAATCAAACTATTTTTTGCCTCCATACATATTATAACAGGAGGTATGAATTGATGAGGGCAACTTTACCAAAAAAGTAGTATTGGAATAATTATGTGCACAATTGCCCACATAAGTTCTGTTCATCTCTGTGATCTTATACATAGAAATATAATAGGCAGGATTGAATTACAAGTGTAGTTTATTATGCAGTGGTTAACTCATCTGATTAGTCAACTGATGATTAAAAGAAAGCACACTCGCAATTCATTCTACTATTTTACTTTCATACATAAGATCACGAGGAACAGAACTTATGTGGACAACTGTACACAAATATTTGTAATCCACTGTGAAAAATAATAACTGAGAAGCTTCATTTTGCATTAACTTCACCGGTGCACTGATATGTGTGCATCTATAAGGAATAATAAAATCCCTGGTAAGCTTCATCTTGCATTAATTAAAAGCTGTGCAGGAACCAGAGTGGCACATCTTGTGAATGCCGTCTAACTCGAGTGTGTTGTTCTTCTGTCTGTGGGAACTAATATAAAGGCCGAGGCTCGTCCACTAATATCTTGACTGCCGCAACACACTTAACCAAGACCCGTTAGTTTACCTGTGACCATAGTGCACTTTTCTTTTTTGAGTATATTTGCAGCAACTCCTAGGGTAAACGAGCCTATTTGTATGTGACAGTTTAATTAGCACACAAAACCAAGAAAAACACCCCAAAAAGTTTAGCAGTTTTATTAATTTTGGTATCAAAATGTGCAAGCTATGGTACATTTTGATACTAAGTACTGTACAGTATATGAATCTAACTTAATTTTTTGTGTGTGCTTATTTTTATCGATAAGGCATACTAATTTGATCTACACATACAAATTGACATGTCTACCCTATCTAATCAAGTATGTCATGAATTTTGAAGTGTTTGTGCACATTATTATACAATCGTCAATATTAGTGGCTTTAAGCCCACACACGTTTTGTCCCGGAACTTGGTTTGTGTGTTCAATGTGAAGCTAAGACAGCCTCTTGATAAAAAGCATTTTCATTCCTACTAAATTTCTTGTTTCTACTAATAGCCTCCCCTTGTATTACCCTGCTTTGTGTACATGATATTGGATTTAGCAGCACTAGTTTTCCTCCCTCAAGGCGACCTTCTGACCAACCCTGTAGTGGCCAGAAATGCTGCCTCTTTGTCATGCTGTGAGAAATATTTGCAATAGAGAAAATACTACGGGGTCGCTTGACCATTGGGAGCGACGTTTCCTTTTGTGAGGTAGAAGTACACGCGATATAATTGAACCCAACTTTGAGATTCTAGTTTTGTTCCTGTATTGTACCGGTAGCTTGTGGAGGTGTGAATTGTCCGCCATATTGAGTTGTTTCGTGCAGTTACAGAAATGTTATATAATACTGTAATAATAATAGTTACTTCCAAATTCTGTTCATATACAGTACTGGTGCATAGGATGGTTGAGGTGATGAGGGAGAGTAAAAGATAGAAATTAAGGAAATGGTCTTGCCAGAATATGAAAAAAGCCATCAAAAGTAGAATAATATAAAGACTGTTAATCAAGCCGATTATTTATTTGTTAGTTGCCTCAGAAATATTTAGAACAGGCTGCCATTATGTTTGGACTAAATTGATATTTTTATTTATTTTTTCTATACAATTTGGAGAATCTGATTTATTTTAGCTACAAATGATATCGGTGAACTGAGTCACAGATTCATTGTTCTTCCTTTTACTCTCATGATAATGCTTTCTTCACCTCAAATTTTACTACAAAAAAAGTCACGTAAGGACTGTAGGATTTTTTGTTTGCGTGCCATTGTATTTCTGTCAAATGAAATCCTGTGAAAATACCTCAAGAAATCGGAGTAAGACCGAAACCTCTAGAGATCATTATATGAAAGTGTGGCCATCAGATTATCAATACAGTACTGTATTTAGGTATGCTTATAAGGATAGAAGAGATATTTAAAAGATTTAATATATTAGTTTTGTATAAATTCCTGTAACTGAATGACCGAATATGGCCGTGTAACACCTTGCAGTTCTTGTAATTGTTGATTACTCTCCCACTTTAAAAAACATAAAAAATGAAAAAAAAAAAATCTTTTGAAAAGTATGAGTTGCAAACTTTGGCATATTATTGGTATGGTTTGCCTGACTCAGGATGTCAGGCTTTGGGGTAAGGAGAGTGAGGCTTTAGAAATTTGAATAAAAACTTGCTCAAACCTAAACTAGATCAGAATTTCAGCTTGTACTAAATTTAGTGTATTTTATTATAAACCGCTAGTTTTTGCACTCCTCGGCAATGACAGTCGATACATCGATACATTTACAAATTTAAAGACCGAGTGCTGCAGACAAAGTGCAGTTCCGGTCTCCTGTCCTAGTTCTGTAGCGGCGTTCCAGGCAGCCCTGTTCAGAGCTTCCTCACTAGTCAGGTTCTTTGATTCAAGATCAGACCGCAGGGTCTGATCTAACGTCTTTCTTGGTCTGCCCTTTGAAAGGGGAAGGGTGTGAAGATGTACGTTTAGGACACCGAAATACCAAGATTAAATAATTCCAGTCTTGGAGGCAAGGTTACTCCCAATGCGATTTTAATAGAGGCAAGGTTACTCCCAATGCGATTTTAATAGTTTGAATAGCCAGCCAATGTAAAGGTGGTGGTTCTTATGGACCAACTGTTGTCACCAACAGAGTGGCTATGGTATGGCCCCAACTTTAGATGAAAGTTATGTTTTAGCTTTTGAGTATTATGTTATTTTTTTTTTTAAATCTTAGTTTGGAAATAATCTTCCTCTATCTAGACTGGTGCATACATTAATAATTTGTCAAGAACAGTGCAACTCAAATTGTTGGTAAAGTATACATTGTTGATTTTTTCTAGACCAATGCAATTAACGATACTGTATTGGCCAGGTATACATTGTCAAGCTTGTATCTAGACTGGTGCAACTCAAAAATGTTCGTTAGCTATTCTAGGCTGTCAATATTGGCGAAGCATACTGTTCCGGTTTAGCTTTGGGCATGTTTTTATCCCCGGGTGAGGTTTGGTGTGAGGCGAGGGCATTGTTGGCAGCTGGACACCACCCATCACCACTTATTAGAATTTCCACCTCCCAACACCCTAGCAGAAATGTCTCGTTCGCGAGGAAAGAATCAGATTACGCAGACTTCTTTCCACCGTTTAAAAAATTTCGGAGTTAATTTTCCTTAGCACTGTAACCTTTTCAGAGTTCATTTACCTACTAGCGAATAGTTTTCTGTAATATAACTAGGTATAAATTACATGATTATTGATTTGGTTACATACCTTGAGGGGTATGTACAGTATAGTTGGTTACAATTTTGTTTTGGTATGCAGGAATACAATTTGGTAAGGCTTAGTTCTATGGATATTCTGTCATTGTACTTTGCATTACTCTATTCAGTGCACTTTTAAGACTTATGTTAATTACGGATAAATTGTTAGAAAGTGTGCAGCCAATTCCAGTAGTTGGCCAAGAGTCTTGATGAAAAGTTGTGTACAGTGTCCCCCTCATTTGGCGCAATAATTAATCTGCCAAAACCGAATTTGCCAAATGCGAAGTGCAGTACTAAATGGGAAAATTATCAATTAGTCTTAGGTCAGCCTCAAAGTCACCCATTTGAGCCCCCTTTTCCAACTTTTTGTCATGTCGTGACTGTGTCGTTAGTCAGTTAGCAGACTCGTGCTTGCATAACAGCCCAAAGCAATCAATCTATGATTTTCTGCATTCCGAATTGAAGAATGAAAGCAGTAAACAATGACATAAGAATTGTTACAATCATGAAATAAATCAATAAGCCATAATCCATAATCAATAGTTGAACGAGTGTAAACCAGCTAAAGCCGTAGGCGCCGTTATGGCGATCGCAGAGCCAAACCTCCAATTTTATTTTCCACCTTTGACAAGAACAACTTGGTGTACAACAGTACAATGTTCTAGTTTTCACCATTTGCAAGATAACAGCGAGTGCTGCCTCCTCAATGTATATAACCTATGTTAGGCCAAAACAATAAGCATACGACAAAATTACGAAATTCAGGGAACTCCGCGATTAACCTACATTTACCCTCAAAACTTGTTTTAGGGGTAAATGTGGTTAATCACGGAGTTCCCTGAATTTTGTAATTTTGTTGTATTCGTATCTCAGCAAATGAATGACCTAACCTAGATTTTATGTACTGTATAAAGAGGCAGCACTGTTATTTTGCAAATAGTGAAGACAAGAACATTATACACCACTTTTTCTAATTTGAGGTTTGGCGCCACGATCGCCATACTGGCGCTTACATCTTTAGTGTTTTTACATTCGTTCAACTATGAATTATTATTGTTTATATTGATTTATTTTACCATTGTAACAATTCTTATGCATCAATTCGGGCTGCAGAAAATCATTGATTGATTGTTTTTAGGCTGTCGTGCAAGCACGTGTCAGCTGACTGACTGATTTTCTGTGTGTGTTTTATTATTTTCACGGGAGCTGAAGCGGGAAATACGGAATGCAAGTGCAAATGTGTGCATTCGGTACCATATCTAATCCTGCGTCGAACGCAGAAAACGCTAAACCGAAATACGCCAATGAGGCTACTGTAATATCAAGAGACCTTGACATTAACTTGGCAGTCCTACAACTTCAAGTAAATAGTACTGCGCATTGACTATTATAAAAGAAAAAAAAGCAGGCTGTCAAGATTATGTTTTGATAACGTAAAATTGCATACTTTTTCATCTTGGCTGTTGACGAACTGTTGATTCTGGGTGTATCTTTCTGCATCAGAGGTCAGGCATATGCACAGTTGGAGTAAAAGATCATGAAACACCTATACAACTTCTAATTTACTTTTCTCTCAAAGTGAAAAAGTAATTTACTTTTTAACTCGACCCAAAAAGCTTGGCTATGAAAGTTTTGATCAGGTGTTTTATGGAGCAATTTCCTGTTTAAGCTAGAGAGAAAAATTAATTCTGAGGTTGTGTTTATTGAATCTTGGCTTCAAGTGTGTTAGATTTCTTCACTCGGTTCGACTGCTGGGAGATTAGTAAGAAAATGTTTGAGATATACCCAACAATATTTGTAATTAATGTTATCACAAGTTTTGGCTCTAGACATAACATTTTTCTCATTACTGGATAGGAAATTCATTTCTTAATGGGACAGTTCAATCGATCAGCCATAGTATGGATATAAAATATTTTGTTTGGTAATGCGCTTTGCAACCTTTTCCTAATCTGTATTTGATTAATTACTAGAATGCTCAGTGACAAGCAAGCAAATAGAAAAAGAGAAATGCAAAAAAAGAAAAGGTAATTAACCTGGTAGGATTTGAAATGTTTGCAGGGAGCATGGTCCAACTTAATTTTTATTTCATACTATGGCGGCAAGACGTTACTGCTGGTTGCTAGATGTAAATACTGATTCCTCCCGAGTTCTACCATTCTACAGTATTGTACTAACTCATCCACTCTTTAAACACTATTCGTAATGGAGGGCATCTTAATTCAGATAGATATATTTTACTGAACACAGTCCGTTTGAACTTGAACAAAAATTCATTGTGAAATCTTTTTGTGGATTTTTATCAGCTTAATTCGCCGAAATTATTTATTTACTCTACAGTATGGACTTATTTTCCACTAGTTGAATGAACTGAAACCCCGTAGAATTTATTGAAAGGTAATTGATAAAAGGATTTGTTTTGCTACTTGACCTGTTTGAAAGCCAAATGTATGGGACAGTAAGATATTACCGGTAATCTTAGTATCTACTGACAACTACTGTACAGTTTTGTGGAAAAGGGAGAGTTTGCATTTATGTCAGTCGAAGTGACACAGCAACCAGTCAGTTAACATAATATCGGCAGTTATGACACAGGAAATAATACAATTAAAGATTAAGACTTACATCAATGTTCAGAAATTTCCTGACATGACAGAAGTGTGTCAAAGACAAATTTTAGCAGTAGCCTTGTCTGGATATAGATATTACTAAATTGCTGTTCATCGGTTAATTTATTTACTGCTTGATCCCCTGCTGGGGTAAGAACATTTTATTAAATATCAAGCACAAATCGAATCAGGCCATTTGGTTGTGAAAATTACCTATTTATACGATATATAATTAAAATTAAAAATGCAGTTCAGCCAATGCTCAACAGTTAATATAGTTTTAAGCTCGTATACCCGTGATGTTTATATTACTCGGATATGATAAAAAACGCGCTTACAGTAACCAATCGTAATCATGGCAAGATAAAGAAATTCTTATGACCTCTTCTGAAACTTGATTAGAGGCATAAAGAAAATACAAGAAGGTTGTAATTGTATGCAATGGTTGATTCATTTGCAAAATTGATTCTGGCCGCTATCCAGGCTTGGCACCTTTCTGCAACAAACGTGGCATAACTTAAGGACGCTTGCCATTGTCTAAGATGATAGTTATTCATTGATTATGACGCTTGTAATCACCCGACATTTTACTACAGCTGTGAAGAAAAAACTAGCTATGGGATTAATAATAAAACCTTTCTGTACTACTTGTTTGCAGATAGTGTTTTCTTAATAAAAAAAGATCAAGTTCGACCTTGTTTCACGGGACAACCTCTCTTTATAATGGATGTGTAATGTTAATCCTTTAAGGGGAGGTTTTTAGTTTGTTCCCTAGACCTCTCATCAAGTTTAAAAATACACCTCCTAGATCCCCTTTCAAGATAAATGTGTACATTTTTCAGTAGAAAAATGTTCCGGCCAAAGGCCGGTTCGTCTTAAATCACAGGCTTGCTATCGCTCGCCAGGAAAGAATCTAAACTTAATTGGCATGAAAGGTCTTAAAATTGACAGAAATGGGGCGAAAGTTATTGAAATCGCCAAACTATTAGGGCGAACGTCTTAAAATTTCAAAAGCAATGGGGCTAAGCATAAGGGAGAAAGGGGTCCAGCAAAAAATCCCGCTAGTAGAAATCTCCCCTTAAATCAGATGACGGCTGTTTTATTCTTTGTTACTGCCAGAAAATTAATTTACCTAAGGAAGGATCCCTTTGAAGCATGATTTAATAGAATAAAATATATATAAACCTATTTTTTTTACAAGGCCTTCCTACCATGAATAAAAATGTAAAACCTAAACTAAATAATAATAATTATTCTGGTAGCAGCAAAATAAACCCTTTCTGATCAAGTTTCGTGTTGGATCGCCTATATCTCTATTCTATTTTTCTCAAAGCGAAGATGAAATTCCTTTGATAGCTGAACAATACTTTAACATTCAAAGCCTTGTTTAGTATCTAGGGGAGTAAATTCTGTTTAATCCTAAGGAGAAAGATAGAGTAGAAGTTGTACCGAGATGACAGCACTGTGACCATGATATAATATTATATATAAAGTCAAAATCTGGTGTTAGGCTTTAAGATCTAAGAGACCGACTGCCTTGCCCACATAATTATACAGGACACCGTAGAAAGTAGGAACTGTTATTGTTGTTGGGAGAGTCTTGTTTATTTATTATCATTACTATTTTTGTTGGTGGTGGTGGTGGTTAAAAGTGGCCAACACCTCCCAGTGCCTCAACACACAACCTCACCACCTCACTGCCATAAAATGGCTTAACTTCGGTCAAGGGGTTATACTTCGGACATTTCTGGATAAAAGTATATTAGGTACAGTTATGGAAAAATGGCTCTGCATTATGGAAAAACACCGCAGAGATACTCGTTTTTCCATAACATCCTGTATTTATCCCATAACTGTAGTTCATTATATTTTTTCCCCGAATGTCCAAAATTATCTCCCCGTCCAAAGTTACGTCATTTTACCGGTATACTGTACAGTACAGTACTTCCTACCCCATGCCAAATCTTGCCCTGCCCTGCCCTGCCCTGTAGTTGCCTCCAAGCATGCCCGTGTGTGCCCTGCCTTACTCTAGATTTAAGTTGGATGTAACCTTGGGATTAGCCATAGTGTCGTGTTTGTGCGTGTATTTTGTTGTATCTCTTCTTTTTTGGTGTTGACTTGGTCGTTTTAATTGCTTGCTTAGCCGTTTTCTGTTTTATTTTCTCTACGTTTTTTATTTTGACATAGTACAGCAAAACCCCTCTCATTTGGATCCATGGGATTAGAAAATTTGTGACTTCTGAGCTGTACCTCGTTCTTTCGGACTTGGACCGTGGTAAGAGTTTGAAAGCTAGAGGTAATATTATCAGAGTCCGAAACCTCATGGCAAATATCCGAATACCTAATATGTAATCCATATCATCACTCCAGTCTTTTGGATATAGGAAAGACAAGGCTAAAATATATACCTGAAAGACTGGGGCATTTCACACTTACCGGTATGTACATTTCCTCACTTCGCTACGATCTCTCTCCCCCAATAAGTTTGAAAGCGAGGCGTTTTATTCATGTGTCACCCATTTGCTGCTGTTTCTTGTTGAGATGCATATTGAGTCGTCTTTTTTCTAAGAGCCCATCTGGTATTTACTTATGTAAAAGCATAATTTGATTATGAAATGGGCCATACAAATATATTACTGATACTTTTCTGAGAATAGTGCAGTATAGCATTTTTTTTTTTTTATTTGATACTCTTACTAGATCTTCTGCATTTGTAATAATTTCTCCATCCTTCCTTCACAGGTTGTTCATGTAGCTATATACAGTACTACCGGTACTGTATTACCATGTTAATTATAGAAGACTTTTATTATTAATAACATTAACTTTAACATTTGATTACTGAATTAAGCAGTACAAATGAATGTACATTATTGTGTTTTGTATGTACAATGTTCCACTTCCCACTCCAGTCGTTATTTTTGTTTTTAATATCCAGCTACTCAACCCTTGAGAAACTGTACCTTGTTTAACCCGTCTGCCTCTGCGATCTTACGCTCCGTACCCGCTGTATCGGCGCGTGTTTTGCGGTATGGCTTTATTTTTATAATAGCTAAGCAATGATAATAGGTAGAAAGACATACTTAATTGGAAAATGAAGTACATAGTGTTATCTTGATCCTGGTGTTGACCGGACATCGCTATGTCGTTGGATTGTTGTGTTACGCGGGCGTGAATATTACGCTCGTGGGAGTATAAGAGGCCTACCGAGTTCCGCAGTGAAGGTTCGGTGTGGCGTATGAGAGGCCTGCCGAAGTGCGAGGGTTAACGAATAGGCCTACTCTAATGAAGAACTGTTATCCACATAACAAGAATTTGAGTATTTTGTTATATACCGGTACTGTAAGCTAATTTAAAGTTGTTGCTGTATTACTGTTCATACTACAAACATATCCTTAGTTAAAACTACTAGTTATGAAACCTAATGGAAGTTGAACAGAATCCCCATATGAGAAGCACTTTATTGATAACGTTTCACAAATAGCTTCATTCTGCCAACTTTCCTGAGTATATTTTCACTAATGAGAGATACCCCGAGTTGTTATTGTTGATTTATATTACTGGTGTATGTCTATCTATCTGTCAATTATACTCAAGCACATAAAATATACCCCCTTTTTTGTATTTTGTTATTTTTATTTTTATTTTATTTTTTGTGCTGGGGTGGCCGACTCGAGACAGCCTGGTGTATGTGGTATAATTAATCGACTGGTGACTTTATCATTGTTTATGTACAGTAGAAAATGCTGGGGCAGTGTTACGCAAGCAAGTTTTGCCGTAGATTTATCTATATACAGTACAGTATTTCCAGACACCTTGTTCCCTGACCATGAATCATAGACTAAATAATCAAATATATAATACTGTACTGGACTTGTTCAGATGAGTTTCACCATTACCAACACTTTAGTTTTGAATGTAGCCCATAATCTTGTTCAGTATAGTTAAGGGGAGATGGGCCGTTTATCTGGACCCCCTTCTCCCTCATGTTTATCTCCATTAGTTTTGAGATTATAAGACGTTCACCCTATTAGTTTGTCGGTTTAAAGACCTTTCGTCCCATTACAGTACAGTACAGTACTGTACGTTGTCAATATTAAGACTTTTTTAAGACTTTTTTTTTTTTTTTTTTTTTTTTTTTTTTCCCCTGGCGAGTGAAATGTAGACATTTTTCTATCTAAAAATTTAAAAATTTATGTTAAAGGAGGGTCTTGGGATTTTTTGTTTTTTGCTTGATGGAGGTCTAGGAAGGAAACTAATTAAATAATACTCTGTATATTCTCAGTACTTTCCACATACCTTCTGTATCAACTCTTGTCATAGGCCTTCTCCAAGTCCATCAAAGCAGCATACAACTTTTGTCGCTTCTCCAGATATTTCTACACAACACATTTCAGGGCAAAAATCTGATCGCTTCCTAAATCCGCCCTGCTCATCACCTATCCATTTCTCCGATCTCGCTCTCACTCTCTCAATCACTACCCTACTACGCATAGAAGACATATTCCCCGGTGGTTACCACACACTCTTCTTTCTCCTTTACCCTTATACAGAAGGACTATTATGCCTGTCTTCCAGTCATAATGTGCATTCCCCTTCTCTCATGCTAGTTTACACATTTTCCATACCCATTCGATCACTGTATCACCACCATACCTCAGTATTTCCCCACATACTCGATTTATTCCTGATGCTTTCCTCATCTTCACTCTTTTCATGGTTTCACACACTTCCGACCTCCTGATTCCCAACTCCACCTCCACTACTTCTCTTCTCCCTCCCATACCCCATTCAACTATGTTTGCTGGCACTTCATTCCTTACATTCAGCAATTCATTCAAGTAGGCTACTCCCTCCATATTTTGACACTCTCTTGCTTCTCGGGTATCACTCGCCCATTCTTATCTTTCAAACCCTTACTTTTCCCTTTGGTATCTTCCCTAACTTTCTTGACCTATTTTCATAACAGTTTCTTGCACTCCCTCGCGTTTACACTCCGATTCCTTCCAAATTCCTCATCTGCTCTTCTCTTATTTTCCTTCACCACTCTCTTTTTCTCCAAGTACCTCGCTCTTTTCTGTCTCTCCAAACCTTCATTCCCTCTACCACTCAACCACTATACACTTTCTTCTTGTCTTTACCAGCTATTTTTACCTCTTCAGTCCACTATGCTGTACCCTTAACTCCCCTCCCTCTCCTCCTTACTCCACACACCACCTCACATGCTGCACATATCTCTTCCTTAACCCATGGGATCCGGGGGGGCTCATATGAATTTGGGTACAGTCAAACTTCATAATTCAGTAGCTACTGATTGAGACCACCTAGAGCAGTCAATGTTTTTGCAAATTGTAGAACTTTTTGTTGTCTGTAGAATGCCGTAGAGATGACGTCGCTACAACGCGTGGTTGGCGATTTTTAGCCGCGCATTTTGCCTCTTATGAGGCCTCCCGGATTCCGAGGGTTAAACACTTTGCTCACCTTGGGATCGGACTATACGTGCCGATCTCGAATCCAAAAACTTGACAAGTGAAGCAGCCCATAACCGGGTTGCCTGGAACGCCGCCATTAGGACAAGAGACTGAAACTGCATGTGTGGAGCACTCGGCCTTAAATTTTTATATACTGTATGTATATATATGACCCTCCAGGTCAAACCTACCTAGTCGTCTTTCTACTGCTCTCTTGAACTCATCCCTGATCTCCTCTTCCTGCTGTACTGAAATACTGTGCCATAAAGTTCACTTCACACATCATAGGAAAACAATAAGGTAATGGGGGGAGGCATAACGGTTAAGTAACAGTGGGAGAGATCCTTATAATCACCGAGAATATTGAGGTACACGCGGACCGACAGAGATAAACAAACCGGGAGGGAGGGCGGCAGGCCGATTGGACCCTAGCGTGACGTCACAGGCCCGAATCGATTCCGCGGTGGATTGAAAATGTTACGTGTTATTCAGAGCTTTCACATTTAGTGTGTTCGCGTATGAACAGATTCGCGTTACTCAACGCCATGTTACCGAGAGCATGACTGTACCTATAAGTGCCGCTTACTGCTAGCAAATACGCTCCAAAACTACTGGTAGTGCTTCTAGCGGTACTGGTCCCAAAGTAATGATGGTTAAAGTGAATACTGTAGCCATTGGACATCTATAGTTTTGGCCTGTTAGTCAAAGTTAAACAATAAATATTAATTTCTTTCTTTTCAGCCTTTGGGACTATATTATATTTCTTTGTCTTTTGTGAATGTTTTATGTATATTCGTTAATTATTATTCTGTATTGATTTACAGTATATTCTTTGAGAAAATTACATTATGTTTATATGTTTTGTTTCTAATTTTAATGTTTTATCGATTGTTTTTTTTCATTTACTGGTGTTCTAGTTTCTTTGGTGTTATCCTGCCATGTAGATTTTTTCTTCTTTTTTCATTCATTCCAGCTACTGCCAGATAGGAAGGGCCTCGTTGTTGAAAGGTTGATCTTACATAAATCTTTTGCGACTTGCAATGGTACCGATATATTGTACTGCCTTCTCAACTCTCATTACGTATTCTGATTGATTGTGCATGCCTTATTGTAACCAGTTCACAATCTAGGCTTAGTGGGTAGGTTTTGGTATTAGCGATTATTTTGACCACTTTAAGCTATGGGCTTACTGGGTATAATAATAATAATACAGTAATAATAATAAGCATGTTACTTATTTCTCATAAGCGCCAATTTTTCCGAAGAATTCACTAGCGCTCGGAAAGAGAAAGAAAAAAGAACAAAATCAATGCATCAAAAGAAGGCTTATATACAACACACATTTTACAATCACTAGCAGTGGCAAAATAGCCTAAACTCTCTAGCCATCTGTCATGACACCTCTCAAGATCATAGCTTCTCTCAAAGAGAAAAGTCTTAAGTTCTCTCTTGAAGCATTCAACAGAACTCCGTTGTCTCATGGACAGCGGCAACCTGTTATACAACCTCGGAGCCATGTAGGAGAATGACCTCTCAAAGAAAGAAGACTGCTGGAAAGCCCTTGGTTCATCAAGACTAAAAGGGTCATTGTCATGACGCACAACTACACCATGGTGTGCCAGTGGACGCCAATCTGGGTTTTCCATGTACTGTAGGTTCTATTACTTAACCCCTTCTGTACCGGCTACATATTTTGTATTTGGTTTCAGCTACATTTAGACGATTATATGAAGCTTAGCTGCTTAGGAAGGGTATATGGTAGCTAAAAGGATTAATTGAGATAGTCTGCATTGGCATGACGCACAACTACACCATGGTGTGCCAGTGGACGCCAATCTGGGTTTTCCATGTACTGTAGGTTCTATTACTTAACCCCTTCTGTACCGGCTACATATTTTGTATTTGGTTTCAGCTACATTTAGACGATTATATGAAGCTTAGCTGCTTAGGAAGGGTATATGGTAGCTAAAAGGATTAATTGAGATAGTCTGTACCCTTTTCATGGGTAGACATCCTTTCCAAGCTGAATAATATCGCCTAATAGGTGCCAGAATATAATGAAAAGGACGTCACCGGTACTGAAGGGGTGAATAGAGTTCCTCCAGATTATAGCAATCGGCCAAAGTTGACCTTGATACACAATACATACACAAATTTAAAGACAGTGCTCCACACGAAGCGCGGTTCTGTACACACAGCATAAATAGTTCTTATTGTATTTATTTATTTATTTATTTAATTAATTAATTATCACTTTCTAATTCATATAATCAGTTGTTATCTCTGCCGATATTAACCCTCCTTGCCCGGCCAGGCTCTAAACTTACACGCCGCTCGAATTCGGGAGTTTTCCATCAATTTAGTGATTTTCACGTATGCATATCTCCGCAAAGAAATAGCCTAACATAGGTTAGATATAGATCAGGATGCAGCTCTCACAGTTATCTTGTGAATGTCGAAAACTACAACATCATTCACCAAGTGGTTCAAGTTTGATGGTGAAAATACGAAGATAGTATTGACGGTCCCCTGCCTACGTGTCAATTTACGTTTCAGCGTTTGGCCAGCACACGACTACAGCTTGTAAGCACTCCTGCTACTATTGATTATTGATTATTATTGATGTATAATGATGTATATTGATTATTGATTTTTTCACCATTGTAACCATTCTTACGTCACTGAACACTGCTTGCGTACATTGATTTAGACGGCCGAGATCTATCGATCGATTAACTTTGGCTATGCTTGTAACTCAAGGCAGCAAGCAGACTGATTGCAAGGGTATGTTTTTCTTTGTTGCGGGGACCACATGCCATGGCAATAAATCTTTCTTGCGCGGTTTTAAGTGGTTTTAGGACAAATTCAAGCCCATGGTTTTTAAAAGTATGCCCGGGCCCCACGGGGCGATCTTTTAGCGTACTTTTAACAGTATGCCCGGGCTGCGTTGGATATTATTTTTGCATGTAAACAAATATTTTGGTCGTAAAAACGGCATAAGGTGGAGCCTCATGGGCGCATTGTCTGGCAATTTTTTATCGGAAAATATATTCTGGCAACATTTCAAGGCTCATTGGTATTGGTAACGAGATTGAAGGTAGATTGTTGTAGATGGCTGGAATTATGTTACAGTAGTTAAATTTGCTGCCAGACCCAAGTTACTGAAAAAGTGTTGGCAGTACAAGCCAGTGTGACTCCTGATATAAGTGCGCCAAATTTTGGTGTGAGTATCCTAGGTTCGAGTCCTTGGAGTGCCACATGTATTTGTTGATTTCATTAATTGAGTTTAGAAGTGAAGTTGGTTGGTGAAAAAATATAATAATGCCAAAAGTTCAGTACAGTACAAATATTTTTATCTTCAGATCCTCAGTGTGTATATTCTGAAGGATCTCAAATGTGAAGCTGTAATCTAACCTGCAACCTCTCCTGCTTATTTCCATCTAAATATAGGCCTCCTAGCATAAACCTTATGCAGTAGATGCATGCTTGTAGTATTATACTGCTCGGTGGTGGTACTGAATGTGATTTTGTTGCAATATTCAGATTTACACACTTTGTTTAAGGTACCAAATATATTTTGTAATTGCATAACTTATCAGCATATTTTACCATGTAGCCTGCACCTTCAGTATGAAAAAACAAAATTATGCTTCCAGTCCATATATTCTGTAGTACAAGAAGTCTATCTATCTATCTATATACTCAGGCACATACCCCAATTTTTTATTATTGTTATTATTATTATTATTCTATCTATATATCTATTGCCTGACGCCGTGATCCCCGAAGGGGTGGCCATGAACGAACCGCCCCCATGCTCTGTCCCCAGTCAGTCAACGCCCTTCCTCCCAACCAGCACCTCCTTCATCCATATACTTCCTCACTCCATCCTTCCACCTCTCTTTCGGTCTACCTCTCCCTCTCTGTCCTTCCACCTCGCTCTCGTACACCTTCTTAGTCATTCTCTCGCTTCCCATACGTTCTATATGGCCGAACCATCTCAAGGTGTTCCTTTTCACACTTTCCAGCACATCTACCTCTACACCACACCTCCTCCTTACTTCCTCATTCGTCTGTCTACTGTATCCCTCCATGTAACTCCGCACGTACTTCTCAAGTACAGTACTGCAACTCATTCCACCCCTCTCACTCTTGGTCAGAGTCTCTTCTCAAACGTCCATGCTTATTATTATTATTACCGGTACTGTATTATATATATATATATATATATATATATATATATATATATATATATATATATATATATATATATATATTTTTTTTTTTTTTTTTTTTTTTTTTTTTTTTTTTTTTTTGGTCAAGCTGGGGCTGGTACAAGAGGTACAGTACAGTAATATACTGTATACTCTAGTATGGTGAACTGTATCTGTAGTATGAAAAAAAGTGTCGTCAGCAACGGTTTGAACACCAAATTATCAACTACATTAAAGTTGTCACCTCTCCTAAGCAACAATATATTTATCACCATAGCAAAGTTTATTCTAAGATTACTGGAGACATGCTCCTGGATGCTCAATGATTCCATGTTACGACGAGGTGAGACCGTGAGCAGCATAACACACCAATGAATTAACAGATTATTTCTAGCCCTCTGCATTACAACTTCATTAATCTCAGGAAAACTAGACTACTATACATTATAATTCCCAGTTATGACTAATATTTAAATATTGTGCTAGAATAATGATATCGGCATGTAGGGTATGATTATCAGAGGGAGATGAGACTTCATACCGGTAAAGGTCTTGAGTATCCGGGTCATGAGAACTAATAGAAGTAATGAGTTGTCACCTAGTTATGCCGACTTACCGGGTAAATACAATGGTGACGTTAGTGTTTTCTTAGGATATACATACTGTAAGTACATGTTCAAAAAGGATTTTCTTCTTAATCTCCTGCTCCTACAGGTGAGTTATATTTTAACATTATAATCATCAAATCTATTTATTTATATACTGTACCATACATTCTACTTATTTGAAACCAAATGCCATAAGATATTTTGCTACTGATCCCCTCCCCTTTATTAACAAGGTTTATAATTATTACCAATACATAAAGAATGGAAGGAAAAAAATGTGAAAAAAAAAACATGCAGGACTTCTATTGGGGAAAACAAACTGATGGCACACCTAAACGGACTGCCGTAATTTGGTTATGGTAAGCAAGTATGATCCTGCATTATCAAGATATATACAGTATATGTACATATACTCAGGCACATACACCACAGCTGGGGGTGGTCGACTCGAGACAGAGCCCGTCTAAGGACAACACAACACAGAAAAAAAATAATTAAATATATAAATAAATAAATAAATAAATTCACACACCTTTAGGTCGCCCAGGAGAAGACCCAGAGACCCTGGTCCATTTTGGGGTCCCCAGCTAAGGTAAGACACCCAGGTCCCAGACCTCCTGGACAGGTTTGGTCTCAGCAGGCAGACACACAGCGGAGCATACCACCACAATGCCCACCCACCTTACTTCCAGGCGTGGCCCTTCACAAGATAGACCGGCTCCCCGGGCCAGGCGCCTGACAGACTATTATCTAGTCCAACTGGCACCTTGCCCCCTCTCCCAACGACCGTGTTATCACTCACCTATTCACAAGCATTCTCCATTCATTCCTATTCATTATCACTTCTCTTGCTTGTTCTTCAGTTATCTCTACCTTCCAACGCTTGTACTACTCTATCGCATCCGAGGTCTTCCCCTTGTTTCTGACTCTTATACTCTCTGAGAATATACGGAGTAGACTGCAAGTTGCTGAAAGCAGTGAAGAGCATGTATGAGAGTGCAAAGGTGTCCGTACGTGTGGAGAATGAGCAGAGCGAGTTCTTTGATCTGAATGTTCGGTTAAAGCAAGGGTGTGTGGTGTCCCCATGGTTGTTCAATACAGTATATATATATATATGGATGGAGCCATAAAAGAAATACAAGGACAAGCAGTGGATGTTGGTATACCTCTTATAAGGGAGGGAAACGAGTGGGAGTTGCCAGTACAGTTGTTGTTCCCTAAGCTGCCTGGCCGAACAGCCCCGAGTCCCTAAGGAAGGCCATGGCCACGGTCGGGCTTTCCCACTTTGCTTGTACAGTACTACTGTTTGTTGATGAGTGACAGTAAATGGGAGTTGCATGGTCTGGTAAATATGTTTGGAACAGTGTGTCAAAAACGGAATCTGAATGTAAATGCGGGGAAGGGCAAGGTTATGGATTTTGAAAGGGGTGCAGCCACAGATTGTGAGGTGAGGTTGAACGGTCAAGCTATGGAGAATATCAGTTCATTTAAGTATTTGGGCAGTGTGTGGAGTAAAGATGGGAGTATGGATGAAGAAGTGTGGGAGAAGGTGCAACAGGGAAAGAGAGTTGTAGGAACGCTGAAAGCAGTGGGGCGGGTGCCCAACCCCGAAAGGAGTTGAAATGGGCGAGCTATCCCCCCGCCAAAGGCAGCTTTCTAGAGCCTTTCCTAGCTGATGCTGACAGGATTGGGTTCTTATCATATGGTGATGGGCTGGTCTATCAGAGTGAGAGCTGAGCGATCTCTGCCATACCCATAGCTTACTCTGACTGTTCCTTTTACTTAAATATTTTCTAGATCTCAAGTCTCTTCCATGGATTGACCTCCCTACTGCCAACCTAGAGGTTGACAGATTGGGAACCAAAGTGTCACATTTTTTTTTCCTTTGCCCCTCAACTTTCCCTTCATAATTGCTGAGGGGCACAGAGCATTGGGTGGGGTTTTGGTTTACCGGGCAGTTCCGCACCCTCCTCAGCTCCCCGCCTTGGAGTGGCTTCGGTCCCCCGGGCTTCATTAGTGGTAAGCAGGGAGGGTTTTGTGGGGGCGCTCATTTATGGCCTTGGCCTTGCTCGGGACCTTGGGGCTGTTTGGCCAGACAGCCTGGGGAACAGCAACAACAACAACAAACAAGAAATTGGGTGGTTAGCATGGAAGTAAAGAAGTCCTTGCATGACAGAGCCACACACTAGCTTATTTTTGGTCTCTTAAGCTATTTTTTACTTACAGCCTACTCATTTTATATTGTGTGTTAGGTTTTAGAGTGTTTTTCTTTGACCTTCATCAAACTTAAACAAATATCTATTAGATCCCCCTTTTAGATTATTTTTTACATTTTTCGGTAGAAAAATGTTCCGGCCAAAGTCCGGTTTTTTTCAAAATTACAGGCTCACTATTGTTCGTCAGGAAAAGAAAAATCAAAATTTTTGCCAGGAAAAAACTTGACACCTAAATAGCACGAAAGGTCTTAATATTAACAAAGAAATGGGCTAGAGTTCTTAAAATCGACAAACTAATGGGGCAGACATCTTAAAATCTGAAAACTGATGGGGATAAACATGAGGGAGAAGGGGGTCTAGAAAACTGGCCCATCTCCCCTTTAAGTGTGAAGAAATACAAATGTGTAGTACCTGTTTACAGTACTGTATTAGAAAATAATTGGGTGTGAATGCAAGATAGGAATAGATGGATATACTGTACAGTACTTTGGTGTGTACACGCACCTGTTAAGAGGAGTTGGGTCGTTTTTCTAGCCCCCCTTCTCCCTTATGTTTAGCCCCATTAGTTTTCAGATTTTATGACCCTCGGCCCTTTAGTTTGGCGATTTTAAAACCTTTTGCCCCATTTCTTTGTCAACATTAACCCATTGACTACGGGAGACGTTCCGGAATGCCATGGCAATTTTCAGCAATTTACAGGCTTTTAAAGCCTCTTAACCCTCGGAGCCCGGGCAGGTTTTCCTAAGGACGGAGGTCGTATCCGTGCGATCTGGCCGAAAAACGTCTAGGCCTAGGCTACCGTATTTTTGTTTATTTTAACTGCTAGAAATTTCCCACACATCTATAAATGTAGTGCGGTTTTCAATCTGTAGACTGGCATTGAGTAGAGCTCTGTAAGTCAACTGGTTCAGTTGTGATGACTATTTCAGTGGAGCGAATTTTTCCGCGATGTTGACAATATCGGAGCTTTTCAGACACTAATTTCGTCTGACGTCACAACAATAACATTGATCCGACTTCTCCTTATTGTGTTCGGAGGTGCGGTGACGCAACGATCGGCTTTGTTTACATGCGTCGGACGCACGACGTTCAGACCAAGCTGAATAGGCTTTCAAGCTTACAGATTTTAACAGGACACCCGGGCTCCTGCCCATCTGCCGCGGTGTCCTTTTAACATGCTGCCCGGGCTGCCCGGGCTGGAAGGGTTAAAGCCTGTAGAATCGAGTGCGAGGAAGCGGGAGCGCGACAGGCCACCCGTCCTTCCTCCAGCCAGCCGGCCGGTGCACTTAGGAGTATGAGCCATACTCTTGCTAGATATACTGTACAGTGCTGCCAAATGCAAATGTAGCGCGACATTAGCGATAATTGCTCATTTTAACGAATGACTATGGTAGCGCTGCGGGTGAAGCCCGCGAGCTACGAAGCTCGTTTTGGTGTCATTTTGAAACTGTTTTTTAGTCTTTGACTGGATACATTTCATTTCATTCAGACACTTGCTTAATCAACCAGGTGTGCTTGAATGAGCCCTAATATGGGGGAAATAGGTGGAAATATGCCCGCAGCGTAAGTGTTAAAACCTTTTGTGCTATTTCTATCTACAGTATTTGTATCTATCTATTGACGGATGCCTTACTCCCCTTAACCTCTCCGCTGCGCAGGTGGGGTAGTGACCACCTCTCCCTGTGCGTAGGTATTTCACTGATTCCTGTCACTCAAAATTGTTATCTTACCATAAATATCATTAATACTTAACATATGCGCCTATTTTACGTTGATTATGAAGATATTAACCTGTTACAACAATGAAACAAGTGGAAACAGTGTTTGGCTGGTCAAAATCGCGAAATGAGAGAGAGAGTTACATTCATCAAGTGCGAGCCAGCCTGGCCAACATCCACCTCTCACGACGCCTGGAGCGACACTGACGTGTAGTGCCGTCTCTCATTCTCATTCACTCGCTTGGTAACACATATAAGCACAGCCTGCTTATGACTCGCTATTGTTAGCACGAAAATATACCGACGAATAAGGGAATAACAGGGAAAATAGGTGATAATTGAAGGGGGGGGGGGAAAGGAGGGGATGTGGAGGAGTGACATTTGGCATGGCCAAGGGGCAAAAAAAAAAAAAAAAATTGATATTGGGCTGATTTAAATGTTTTTTGTTTAGGCCTTTGATTATATAAGGCTTCCCGCTGCGCACCGGTAAAACTCTTATTAGTATTTTCTCACTTGCCAGGTTAATGAGGATGGCCAATTGGCCATACACAGAATACCCCAAAGAGGACCTATTCCCTGTAAGAGGGACAACCCGAGCCAGTTAAGCCAGTTTACTAAAGGACTTACAGGATTGACCACTCAATTTAGGATCCGTCCGACTCCGAGGCCCTCTGTGTATCTTAAGAACATAAGAAAATGGGAGTCCGCAAAAAGCCGATCGGCCCATACAAGGCAGATCCCTGTCACACCCAACCCCAATTACTAGGCCCAACTCACTATTTTTAGTTAGCACTATTTTTCCACAGTGGCATTCGGCTATAGTACATCCACTAACCTGCCTTACACTTAGATAAGCAGTACGGATTTGTATCAGGTTTACTCCCCCAGACGCATTGCCGACCAAGGCTGACGAGTCCCATCCACCCGGATTTTTATAAGGTTGATTCCCCTAGATGGGTTGCCGACCAAGGCTAACGAGTCTCATCCACCTGTATTTAGGTGTCAATTTTTTTTCCTGGCGAACGATAGTGTGCCTGTAATTTGGAAGAACCGGCGGGGACATTTGTCTACCAAAAAATGTACAAATTAATCTAGAAGGGGGATCTAATAGATGTTTTTTTTAAGTTTGATGGAGGTCTAGGGAGGAAACCAACAAAAATAATAAATAAATTAAATTATTGACCAAAAGATAAGCCATTACCCCTTAACCAGGACACTGGAAAAGGGGTGGAAGAGAACAAGATGGTTTGGAGTAAAGTAAATGATAGTAGAAGAGACAAAAGTATGCAAATGTTATTGTCGAGCAACTAAAATGGGAGTTCGTAATAAAGAAGTACAGGATATACGGTTGTTGTTGCTGTTCGCCAGGCTGTCTGGCCGAGCAGCCCCATGGTCCTGAGCTAGGCCAAGGCCATAACTGAGTGTCTCCACAAAACCCTTCCTGCTTACCACTAATAAAGCCCAGGTGACCGAAGCCACTGCAAGGCGGGGAGCTCAAATTATAGACTCGCGCCATAAGCATGATCGCAGGCTCAGACAACTTTTTTCTGTTAACAGAAATAAAGAACCTGGAAAGATCAGTGAATAGTTTTTGAACAGTGAAAATAGTTAAACCATACTAAAAAGCTATTAATGAAGTTAGGGGAATGACGATGGATTCAGGCAGTAAAATGAGAGACTTTAATGGAAAGGTGGTGGAGAATGAGGGTATGAGGGGTGAATTTAAGGAGAGATAAAATTAGGATCCTGGCTTTATCTAGCTGATGTTCTACCCGAGATCCTTTATTTTTCCATTGATCGCTCCTTGTAATTTTTTCATCAAATACGTTTGATTAACGACATTTAAATCCCTTTTTTTCTCAGCCGTTTTTCATTCTGATTTAGTGCCATATGGCCTTTATCGTCTAGCGCTAGGAATTCCTTGGTATTCTGTTATATTGATGACTGGAGGAAAGTAGTGATTGTGCCCTTTTATATAAGGGAATTGGTATACAGTACTTGGCATACCCAGAAAGGTGTACTGTATGGGGGCAATAATAGACAGGTTACAGAAGGTGATGATAAAATAGGTGAAGAGCAGGGATGGTTCAGAAAGACCAGGGATTGTATTAACCAGATAGGTTATTGATAGAGAGCGCTGTTGAATCTCGGAGCGATGGCCAGAGAGAAATGGCACGTATAAAAGATCTGAAGATCATTATTATTATTATGCCATGGGTCGTGGCATGGTTGGTAGCACATCTGACTGCTGATCGAAGGGTTTGCAGTTCGATCCCATGCCGTGCCATTGGTAGACGGCAAGAGATTGGGTAGCTCGGTCTAGCGATTTGTGGTAAATGTACAGTAAAGTCCCTGTTACTATAGTGTTAAATACATGGATATGGAAAAAAGGCATATGATGGAGTAGATTTGAAGAGTGTGATTTATAGTGACAGTTTATGAAAAAAATGGGTTATGGCAGTAAAATCATTTTGAAAGAATACTTTGGCAATTATGAAGGTGGGTGTGTCACAGCAGGGGTGTTTTATCTCCCCATGTTTCTTTAATCTATATAATTTATTTTAATTGATAATTATATCCTGTCAATTACAATGCAATGCCAGCCAAAACGAGTGTAATGAGGGGGAGTGTAATGTTAAACTGAGACACAAGGAATTGAAAACAGGTTAAAAGCTTTGAATGTAAGGGTGCTGTGGAGTGAGTTATGATTATGGGAGTATGGAGTGATATAAAGGAGAGAAAAATGTATGTAGGGTAATTGAGAAACTTGATTGCACCTTGAAAGTTGGAATGATCAGCCGGATAATTGTATTAAGGAACTGCTTCTCCCAAAACGCTTACGGAAGCGAGACCCGAACAACTATTGATAATAATTTCATCTAGAGTTAATGAATTGGATATGCTAAGCAAGGTGTATAAATTTTCTGGAATTGAAGAGTAAGTTCTGGGCGTTGAATGTGGTGTGACTTGAGTGGATTAAGAGAACAGTAGGTATATGTACTTAGTAGTGGTATGGTCATTGAACAGAATGGATGAGAGGACAGAATGCCAAGAAAGATAGATGATAATTGAGCGAGAGTGACGGCTGGTAGTGAAAAATCCCCCAATGATTTGGAAGAAGAAAGTTAAAAATACTACTCAAGAAAATAGTAAAAGGAGTATTGTGACAGGAAAAGAGAGCATGTGTGGCCAAAACAACCTGGAAGTATATCTGTCATAGCTGTCCTTTAGCTTGGATTCCCACGACGGAAGAAAAGTTTCAGAGATGGCGGTAGTAATATGAGGAACGATGCTTAGTTGAGTTAACTTCTTGTTGATACTGAAATGTTGCCTTTTGAGAAAGTGTATTGTAAATAATATGGATGCATGAAGAACAGTATTTTTAGAATATGTGCATACATAAATTTAAAGACCGAGTGCTCTGGACGAAGTGTGGTTACGGTCTCACGTCCTAACGGTGGTATTCCAGGCAGCCCTGTTTAGAGCTGCCTTACTTATCAGGTTTCTTTTAATTCAAGATTAGACCGTAAGGTCCGACCCATGTCTTTCTTTGTCTGCTCCATGGTGCAGCTCCCTTTATGTTCACGGACTTGCATCTTTTCACCCAACTTAGTTCATCCATTCTCTCCACTTGTCCAAACCATCCTAGCCTGCTTGTAAGCATCTCATCACTGATACTCTTGATACCTAACTTTCTCCTCAGTTCTTCACTAAATATCCTTTCTTGCAGTTTGGCCCCACACATTCCATCTCACCATTCTCACCTCATTACGTTCCAGTCTGTTGATATCATCTACTTTGACAGGCCACATTTCTGAAGCATATATAATTGCGCTTCTAACACACGAGGCGTACACTTATCCCTTGAAGGGGAGGGTGAGACTTCTCATGGAAAGAATAATGTACAGTACTGGTAATTGGCATAATAGCCAGGTAGCATGGCTAGACGAGTGTAGGCTACCTGCCTAATTTTAAACAAAAATAGTACTTGAACTAAAATCCTCTGCAGAAGACCAGTGACTGAGTAACTCTTGGAAACTATTTGCTTTATTTTTGGGTAGCTTGCTCCTTAATTTTTCATGGATGATTTGGTTGGGTTGTGGCTGAGATTTCCATTGGGTTCGGAACTCTGCTTCTATAATTGGGGAGTTATTGTTCGTCACTCCCTTACACACAGCTTGTAACTACTGTATTGAGCCTGACCTATGAATATGTTTGGTTGGTGGCTTTCCTTTATAGTTATCCCTGCAGACTCTTATATTGTTAACGTTGTTGTTGTTGTTGTTGTTGTTGTTGTTGTTGTTGTTCTTCCCCAAGCTGCCTGGCCGAACAGCCCCAAGGCCCCGAGCAAGGCCAAGGCCATAACCGAGCGCCCCCACAGAACCCTCCCTGCCGACCACAATAAAGCCTGGGTGACCGAAGCCACTCCATGGCGGGGAGCTGAGGAGGGTGCGGAAACGCCCAGGAAACCAAAGCCCCATCCAGGACCCTGTGCCCCTCAGCAATTATGAAGAGAAAGTTGAGGGGCAAAGGAAAAATGTGACGCTTTGGCTTCCAATCTTGGTAGATTGGGAGGTCAATCCACGGAAAAGACGCCGTCACTTGAGATCTAGAAAACATATAAGTAAAAGGAACAGTCAGAGTAAGCTATGGGTATGGCAGAGATCGCTCAGTTCTCACTCTGATAGACCAGCCCATCACCATATGACTAGAACCCAGTCCTCTTAGCATCGGCTAGGAAAGGCCCCTTTCTGGGTTGGGCACCCGCCTATATTGTTAACGTTGTTTAAGATGCCTCAAGTTTAAACTATGCCTAAAGTTTAGATTTCACTCTTGTCAAGGAGGCTGTGATTCTTAAGTGTGCCAAGAACTGGAGTAGTGGCTGCAGCTTCTATCTGTCTAGAAGTAACTGGTTAATTATGCCAGAGGTTGAAGTTCTTTATTTTTGTGTTTGTCCATTAAATTGCTTATGCATTTATGTCTGCTTGGGTGTCCCATGGAACAACTCTGTCTACTTCTAAAGAAGGGAGAGAAAGACCTACCAAGCTTTTGTGTTTTCTTATTCCTATCTTTATTTTCCCCAAGTAAGAGGGAAATTCATTTCTAGGGGCATAGAGGGTAGACATGGACCCTGCCAATGGTGCAGGAAGATTGTTCCTACTGTATATTATATGCTTCATTCATTCAAATTAGATCAGTGGTGATCAAGATGGAGCACCAGTAAACTTCCAATAGGTAGTTGATGTCTTGATGCAGTCCTTTGTGTTGCTGCCTGGTGGTAACAGATGGCCATGTCATTAGCTGGTGTGCCTCAGGCTTCATAACTTTTTTGTTGTTAGGCTGGTGTAAAATCCATCGGGCTGCAACTTCCCGGATTGCGGGATTCTACTTTAGTGAATGGTTATTTTCTTGACTTGCAGCCCCCTGGTCAAGGCAGGGTACCCCAGACTGGGACGAGAGTGGTGCAGGTGACACCTCCTCTCTGCCTCCCAGGAACCGGCGCCATAATGAGGACCGACGACGCGTAGCGGATGAAGAGGAGACTGTGTTGGATGCTGCCGAGACTGCTAGCGTCGGCAGCATTGACAGAGGTACAGCCTTAACATTTTCAATGTACTGTACAGTAAATATATACTCGAGGAGTTGAGAGGATGAATATAAATTAATACTACAAATGGTGTATGTTTGGAGAAAACAAACTTAAAAGTATTTTGTTATAAATGTTCTTAAAGTGTCCTATCCCCTAATAATCCTTGAGTAAAGGTGCTAGGAACGGCCTCTGGGGCAGTCTGGAACCGGTGGCATACGGACGGTAATTTTTCCTTGTCAGCTTCTCTTACCTATTAAAGTCAGGCTAAATTGCAAGGCATTCATGATGATGTACAGTACATAGATTGTCCCATTATTTTAATACCAGACACATTCTAGGAAATTAATTTAATGAATAGACATGTTATTGAACTCTAATAACAAATTTAGTCCATAAGAGTGAAACTTGGTAGATTGTTTTTCCTCTCGTTTTAGTGTTTATAATCATTGTTAAGATTGGAGAATATATTCTAATTATATTTTTCAGAATCTGTGACTAGTGAGGGTCGACGCCGGCGCAGGCGACACCGCAAGTTCCGAAGGCGCGGTGGTGGCAATGATGTGGCAGACAGTGAGGGGTGGGCCACATCTGCTGATGAAGGCTGGGCCGGGGAGGAGGGATGGCAGGCTCCTGGGGAGAACTGGGACTCTCAGTCGGCACCCGGAGTTCGACCTCCGCCCAAGGAACGCACGCCTGTTGAGCACATGGGGAGACGTGGTCGAGGCCGCGGCAACTATGATGGTGGACCACCCAGCAGGGAGGGGACAATGCCGCGCCGCCGTCCACCTCATGGTCGTCAGTCCCCTGGTAGGCGTCCACCCCAGCAGCCCCGTCGGGGGGGCCACGCCCCAGGCCCCGGACCTGTCCCTACAGTCAATGGTAACTAGAGCCAAATTCTAAAACATGTGGGGAGGGTGCTGCCTATGGCTTAATGAACGAAGATTGCGGAACTGAGACCTTGATATCACACAGTTTCGTAAAGTAACCATTTATTTCTACCTATTTCGTTCGTTGAGGCGAAGGGTTTCACTAAGGTAAGGTTTAAGAATATGGCCCTTAGAACCCAGGCAGTGGACTGGAAATAATCCTGCCTGCCTTCGCGCTTTAGAGTGAGGCAATGGTGACGGCTGCTGCCCTGGTGCCTGCTGTCTTTACATACAACTGTTATTACACCAATAATGAATGATGAAGAGGAGTTTGGTCCTTAACCGAGACAATAAAGAAGACACGATAAACCCGATATTGTTGCCCCTTATTAGTAAATATTGTTAAATGATATACTGAAGTTGACTTCCGATATTGAATAATGAATACAGATTTTGATTGTACTCGTATATTGCTCTCTTTATGAAGGATAGAATAAATATACTGAATATTGACTACTTTAGAAATGTGGAAGTCTGAATAGATTTGCTTTACAACTACAATTACCTTTACTAATATTTTAAGTTCATGGTTACAATGGAATGAAGAAGTACATTGTATGTATGCAGTAATTGGAGTATAACAGTATTGCCGTTAATTTTGAATATTCCTTAAGTTTCATTAATTAGTAACTGTTGCACACTGCTTGAGTTCAGTGTTATTCAAAGTTTACCTAATTCTATAGTTAAGAAATCAAACAGGTTATGAAGACTTGCGATTATCCAGTGTTTGAACAAGGTCATCTACTGTATACCCCATTATGGTATCTCTTAATTATGTCCTAGCTCATGCTATGGAAGACATTATGAGTTAGTTTTCTTGAAGAACAAACTCTTTCATTTCTTAGAAGTAATACCCTGATTGATTTAGTTTCCTTAAATTTGGGACTCATTTCTTGTAATTGTTACAGCAAATTAACAGAGCTATGTTAGGTGTAGAATGGCTTGCACTTTTGGCTAATTTTTTGTCCTTTGTAGGTAACCATGCTATATTTTAGTTTTCATTTGTTTTTGGAGTCTGTACTTGAATGTGGTTACCAAATATGAATTTAGTGTAACTACAGTACTGCACTTCATACAAGTTTGTTTGTCCAGTATTTACTATGCTTGAGATCAATTTTGTGCACATATTCTGGCAAGTTCCACTAATAAAGGATTTGACCTTCCAGTGAAGAACAACATGATAATATTCTTCTCATAAGCGACCCAACTCTTGCAAATCCAATGATAGGAAGTTGATGAAGCTATCAACCTCGTTATTATACCATAGAGTTAGCATTCCTTTCACACGAAAGAAGAAGTTTACGAAACTACTACCATTGTAAGAAGCATTATGTGGAGCGTCTTAAAGTGAGGAATGGGATACATACACACAGACACTGGTACTGCGTCGGCTGGTACAATGCTGAACAGATCATGTAGCCGCAAGTGCTGGGAGAGTACTGACTATTTATCGTAGTCAATAACAACAAAAGGATCTGGAAACCCAGGACTAGTTATCTGGTCTATTGTGTAAGACCGTTAATGTCCGAAAGACTAAGGTAAGTCTCTGAACAATTATGTACAGGGTGGCACAGAAATTGGTTAGCCAGGACCCAGAGATGACATGTAAGCCTGGGTAACCAAATTCTGTGCCACCCTGTACAGTCTGGACAATTATCTCTCTTTTGGACAGTCAGAGAGATCAAGATTAATGTTGAGCGGTACTTGAATAGTAGACAGAATGGATAAAAAAACACTATCTGAGGAGGAGCACTTTATTGATGTTTCGCTTCTTCAGGTCACTCTGAAGAACCTACAGGTCTCCCTCGATTTACGATTGGGTACGTTCCTGAAAACACGATTTTAACTAGAAAAATCTAGAAATAACGAACCCTAAAATGAATGGAGGTAAACAGGGATGAGTTCTCGGACCAGCCGAAACCCAAACACAAACACCTAAAAACCTATAATAATATCGTAAATCAGGGCATCGGATAGTGAGGGAGACCTGTACAGTATCTGTGAAACATTATCAATAAAGTGCTCCTCCTCAGATGGTGTTTTTATCCACCAAGATTAATATCCGTACATTGGGTATCCAGTTCGGAGTAACAGTATATATGGACAAGCTCGTTCATTCACCTTCTACATATGTGTGAAAGCATTAAGGAGGTGTGTTTTTTTCTGGACCCCCTTCTCCCTCATGTTAAGCCCAATTAGTATTGAGATTTCCAGACGTTCACCCTAATAGTTTGGCTATTTTATGACCATTTGCCCCGTTTGTTTGTAAATTTTAAGACCTTTCGTGCTATTTAAGTGTCAATTTTTTCCTGGCAAGCAATAGGAGCCTGCATATTAGGAGGTATCGGCCTTTTCCGAGGCATTTTTCTACTGAAAAATACACAAATTTATCTCAAAGGGGGGTCTTGGAGTTATTTTTTATAAGCTTGATGGAGGCCTAGGGAAGAAAAACAAAAAAAATCTCCCCATTAATCTATTCATACCTCCACAGCGTATCTACAGTTGTGGTCACTTCCAAGCAGGACACTTTCAGCAGTCAAGTGAATGAGGAAATACTACTTCATTCTTTGTCTCAATCAAATTATTGGTCCTTAATTTCATGTGTGTATGCATGAGTGCGTGTATGTATTGTGGGAAGGGAGAGATGTGGATGGTTAGATGGATATAGATCAGTAGATAAAGAGAGAGATAGAAATACTGAAGTGCTTTGTCTTAAGTTTATGCTATAAGGTGAACAAAGAGACTGACCTACTCACGTGCAGATCATGGTCTTAACCCATTGAGTACCAGCGATGTGTGTTGTTGTTGTTCTTCCCCAAGCTGCCTGGCCGAACAGCCCCAAGGCCCTGAGCAAGGCCAAGGCCATAACCGAGCGCCCCCACAGAACCCTCTCCGCCGACCACAATAAAGCCTGGGTGACCGAAGCCCACTCCATGGCGGGGAGCTGAGGAGGGTGCGGAAACGCCCGGGAAACCAAAGCCCCACCCAGGGCCCTGTGTCCCTCAGCAATTATGAAGAGAAAGTTGAGGGGCAAGGGAAAAATGTGACGCTTTGGCTTCCAATCTTGGTAGATTGGGAGGTCAATCCACGTTAGAGACTTGAGATCCACTTGAGATCTAGAAAATATATAAGTAAAAGGAACAGGCAGAGTAAGCTATGGGTATGGCAGAGATTGCTCAGTTCTCACTCTGATAGACCAGCCCATCACCACTGCGATGTGTGTTATAGTTTATTCTAGCTATATTCAAACGATATGCAGCTTGGGAAGAATCTGTGGTAGGTAAAAGGGTCGGTTCGAGATAGTTTGAAGCCTTATTGCTAGAGGTCCTTCCTAAGCTACATTAAATTGTCTAATAGTTGCCAGAATATGATGAAAAGGACATCCCTGGTACTGACTGGGTTAATGAGTGTATGTATGTATGTAGTGTCCTGCTTTGTATTGACCCTAACTGTGTACAGTACTGAGAGATAAAGGCAGTGTCTCATCTTCATAACTTAATATATATTTTCCTCGGTTGATACAATAATATAAATATATTACTCCTGAACCACTCAAAACCAACCTATAATATAAAGGCTTTGTTTGTGTCTGTTAAGGACATTTTTTAAACCTACAAAAATACTCCTGAACCGCTCGGAAACCAACCTATAATATAAAGGCTTTGTTTGTGTCTGTTAAGGATATTTTTTAAACCTACAAAAATACTCCTGAACCGCTCAGAAACCAACCTATAATATAAAGGCTTTGTTTGTGTCTGTTAAGGATATATTTTAAACGTACAAAAATGCTCCTGAACCACTCTGAACCAACCTTGAATATACAGGCTTTGTTTATGTCTGTGAAGGATATTTTACCAACGTACAACTAGGGAGATGACCAGAGTTGAAAGTATGAAGGTGGGGCACGACATCTGAGCGTGACTATTTGATCTGTTCAGGACTGTGCGGTGATAGTGGTGATGTGCTGCTCAATGTCCGGATACAGTGACTTGCTGCTCAGTCTTTATAGTGACCCGGTAATCTACAGCTCTTGCTTTTTAAGACGTATTCTAGATTTCTTGGAGGCAAGATGAGGAAAATTAAATGTATTAATTGGCAATCTTAAGATAGGTAAAATTTGTATTCTTACAGTTTGGTATTGCATTAGATTATAATTGTAGAAGTTCAAAGGAATTAATAGAAGCAGTTGCTGTAGATTATACATAATTTAAAGTTGTGTATTGTTAGAATATTTTGCTAACTAGTAAAGCATCTAGTTTAATGAAGTGTATTCTACTTACACAGTATTTCTACCAGGTATGCTTAGAAGTTCATATTGAGCCTGCCTGTGTCTCAGCAGTTAAGCCTGGCATATTTGCTCAGTTCAGTCTGTCAGTCTTGTACCACATACACCAGTTTGAGGGTGTATGGGGGTCTTTTAACAGTTTCTACAAGTTTCAAAGGATTACACAAACTATCAAACCATCAACACATACTTAAATTAGCTTCAAACTGGCCTGTACAGTGTTGAGCCTGGCATGTTGAACTGCGTATGTGTGGCAGACTAGACTGATCAACGCCTGCAGTTGCCACATTTTGAGGTGTACAAAATAATGCTGTACTCACACAGTAATACACTTTCTGTAACATGATCCCGAGATATTGAACATCTCCATTATTGGTGATTAGTTGTTAAAGAAAGTTAGTATATTACTGTAGTAATTCAGTGTTTTGAATACTATAGAACAGGTGTATTCTGTGGAAAGATTATTGCTCATATATGTTGATGACAATAACACTGATCTGTGATACCCTGAACTTGTACTGCATTACACATAAGCTGATCTTCACGGCTGTGGTCTGTCCATAAATATTACAGTCGGTGAGCCTGAATGTTGACCACCTCTTAAAACTGTGGCCTACCCCTAATGCCAGTTTCCAGCTATCCATTCAAGAGGAAAAAGAAGGGAAGAAATTTAACATAACGAAAAACATTATAATAGTGTACAACTGAAAATTTGTATTTATTATTATTGTTTGAAGATATTCTATGATGGGAAAGGCAAGTTAATTAACAAAATTTATTACAATACAAATTTTAATTTTAGATGATATTGTATGATAGAAGTAACACTGAAGGAAAAGTATTACATTATAACAATATACTGTATACCAATATTTAAGATGGATTCTTAAAAGATCAAATAACTGGCAGGGAGGCGCAGTTTAAAGAACAAATTTGCTCTGTACATAATAAGATCATGATGAATATTACGTTACCTATGGATTAAGTTCATTTGGTCGTGCCTTGTGGGTAGTGTTTATAACGGCTTTTATGAAGTGTTTGGAAGAATATATCTTAGTTAAGTTTCCAGTTTAGGATGAGAAGTTATGTTTTTATTTTACCCTCGAATATAATTACCATCTACTTTGTTACAGTTTATGAGATAAGAACAATTGTGTATTAAGTTTGATTTGGATATATGAGAACTGTTCTTTGTTATGTATCTTGCATCACTCGATGTTCCGAGCAGAAAACGTTCTACTTGGATTTTAGACCAGGGACTGTATCCATTAATATTCTGAGTTACTCCTGTGTGTATGTAAATATAATTTCTTAATTAAAGGCTGACATACAGGGTGTCAAACTGGAGCAATTTTTTTGTAAAGACTTGAATGAAAATTAGAAGGAATGCAAGAAAATTAACATAGAATAGCATTGTTTTGGCCATTATATCACATCAAAAGACACAATTTGAACTATATACAGTATCACAATTTTATCTTTACATAGCCGTGGCATAGTCAGTAGAGGATCGGCTGCTGATCAAAGGGTCGGCGGATCAAGCCCTCACTGTCAAAATGTTATTGGTAGATGTCAAGCCCGGGCAACTTGACCTAGCAATTCGTGACAAACGCCTGATATTAATGGCCACCCCTTCTCGGGAATTATGGCGTCTGGCAAAAAATAAAAAATAAATAAATAAATAAAAATAGACAATACTAAAGACTAAAAAGAAGAGACTCTGGGTTTCATTTGACACCCTGCTGACATACATGCTCAGGTTGGCCTATTATGTCTTGGTACCACACAGGCCAGTTTGAGCATGTGTGGGAGTGGTTTGTGCAGGTATAAACAGGCCTGCACAAACTGTCAAACTGTAACATGCCCGCTACACGTTCAAATTGATCAGTACCGTGTTGGGCCAGTTACAGATATGTCAATTGAGCATGTGTAATGGCTTAATATATCACTGAAAGAAATGACAATGCGACCTTGACTATGAAGATCTCTCCTGAGCTTCATAAAATCACTTCGTATTAGGTAGATTACAAGCAGGGTGTCAAACCAGAGCAATGTTGTTGAAGACCTGAATGAATATGAGAAGAAATACAAGAAGATAACCTGAATTAGCATTGTTTGGGCCATTTTATCACTTCCAAAGACAATTTAAATTAACAGCCACAGTTTTATCTTTGCATATACGATAATAATAGCTAATAAGAAAGGATTCGGCTTTAGTTTGACACGATAGATATTTCTTGTAATTATACAAGAAATATCTATCGTGCTGAAAGGGTTACAAATTACCCTTATATTTCTCTATTGAGGATTAATTTTGAGAGGAACTTAGGTTGCTCTTTCACTAAAATGGGAGTACTGAGAATAATTTATGAATATAGGTCCTTTCTTTCTGTCTGTTGACTCTTAGACTCACTCGCACCAGCAGGACAATCTCTGCCTCACAACTTTATTTTCTCAAACACCAGCTAAGGAAAATTTTAAAAGATGTCCCACGAGCACCAGGAATTATTTTGTCAGATGTATTGGAGTTCAGAGTGTATTTTATTAATACCTATAGGCCTAGTCAATGTTTTGTAATTCAATTAAGATGTTTTGAATTTTTTACCCACAATCTTGAATTACGGTAGTAAATTTGGTACATAACATACTGTATAGACTATCCTTTAAAATAATTAAAATAATAATAATAATAATAATAATAATAATAATAATAATAATAATAATACAAAATTTGTAGCCAACACAAAGACTAATACAAATCTGCCACAAAAGATGTCTGTGTGACTGGTTTTAATGGATGATCAATATCATAAACCAGGAAACCTTTAGCCCTATGGAAGCTTATATGCTGTAGATCTTTCCCAAGCTTTATAAACTTAGCCAGTGATGGCCTGACAGATTAAAATGTGGTTCAGATGAATTACGGTAAAGTGGTATCGCTAGTTTTTGTATAGGATTAATAGGAGTATATTTGCTTTTCCCTAGAAACTTGACTCTTCCAAATGGGTAAACTGATTTACTCAGATTCATACTATAAGGCAGTGTGAGGATAGCCAAGTACAATACTGTCTCCCACAACATTCATGTTGATTTTCTCTCCATGAAACTTGAAAATCCTAGTTTTGTAAACATTGAGGCGTTACAAACATAATAGCGAAATGCATAAATGCGCGGAATTTCGATGTGAGTATCCTAGGTTCGAGCCCTTGGAGTGCCACATATATTTGTTGATTTAATTAATTGAGTTTAGAAGTAAAGTTGGTTGGTGAAAAAATATGAATTAAAGTAGATTTTGCTCCTGATGTGCACCGGTGAACAAATTCCTGATTAGATATCCGGTAACTTCACAAACGTAGGATTCTCAATTGAGTAATTTATCAAAGTGAAATATGTAACAGGATTTTTGTGTGAGACTATAAAGTTCATCTGCCCCTAATTATATACTTGTTACATTATTGTTGATTATTGTGTTTTGCCTTGCCACCCAAATATATTGAAAACATTTGCTTTAAATTTTTGTCCAAACTCTTTTATATAAATTAAAATGTAAAACTTGCAAACTAAACAAACCAAAACTGGGATGATACAAGATAAAGGTAAAATAACGTATCAAAATCGCTATGTGGAAATAACGCTTACTTTAATAAAAAATAAACACCTTTTGAGTAGGAGCATATTATTGACAACATTTTGCTTATAGCTTTATTAAGTAAAAGTATAAGTGTAACATTATCAGTGTAGTGTTCCTCTGTAAGTGGTGTTTAAGGGGAAGTTTTGGGTTATTCTGAACCCCTTCTCCCTCATGTTTATTCCCATTAGTTATGAAATTTTAATAAGTCATTAGTCATGAATTTAAGACCTTTCGTGCCATTTAGGTGTCGATTCTTTCCTGGCAAGCGATAGTGAGCCTGCAATTTAGAAGGAACTGGCCTGGGTCATTTATCTACTGAAAAATTAATTAATTTATCTCAAAGAAGGGTTTTGGGGATATTTTTTAAGCTTGATGGAGGTCTAGGGAGGAAACTAGAAAAACAATATTATACAGGTATTAATAAACAAATAACATTTAGGAGTTTATTTATCATAATTTGGTCTGGTTATTTGATTAATAAGTGTTGGAGGTAGAGCTTGCTGACATGGACTTCAAATCTCTAAAAAGCGACTAACCAATAAACGACAAGAGGAACTCCCATGAATGTCCTACCAATAATGATCACTAAGAACAGCTTTCCAAGTGGATTATTTTAGCTACACCCTATTTGTATTTTTGCTGCCTTTGAAAAATAAATATAATAGCAATATATCTTGTTTTATTGAGCTCCATGGTTATTTTACCACTCCAATAACGTCCTCTCTCTCCAACACCCTTACTCCCCTCTTAACACTCTTTGAAAAGTAGATACAAGGTGCCTTTGTAAAGGCTTATCCCTCAATACCTTCACCTCACCTGACCATTTAGTCCGCGAGCATTGGCCGCAAATTGTGTCTAGATAAAATCAACCTCATCCATACCATTGTGACTGAAATTTGTAAAGTTATATAGAAAGAGTATAATTTTTAGACATATAATGCAAAAATCGTAACTTCGAAATTTATCGTATTTAAGAGATATAATGGAAAACAGATTTTGAACATTTTAGTTACCCCTCAAAAATTTGTTGTTTGAATATGGTAATGTAAGTGAAGAGTAAACAGCAGAACCATAGGAAAGTGAACGAGAATACTGTATGATGGTAGCTCAGAGAAGTTGTGCAGTGGGCTATGAGAAAACCTGGCGTAGAGGAGTGGCTGGTGCGTGTGATAATGAAGATGTACGAGGACTCCCGAACGGCAGTGAGTGTGAAAGGTGTACTGAGTGAGAGTTTACAGTTCTAATTTTCCTTGCAATAATTAACTCTAGCAACTTTCTTATGATTGATGTGAGACTAATGGGAGAGAGAGGAATGACTATAGATCAGGCAAGAGAAGTAGTAATAAATAGGAATGAATGGAGAATGCTAGTGAATACATGAGTGAAAATTTGGTCGTTTGGGAGATGGGGTTGGGTGCCAGTTGGACTAGATAATAGTCAATCAGGCGCCTGGCCCGGGAATCCAGTAATATATGAAGGGTCTACCTGGATGCATGGTGGACGGGCACTGTGGTGTGCTCCGCTGCATGTCTGCCTGCTGTGACTGGAACTTCTCTGGGAGGTCGGGGGCCGGGGGAGTGCTCTTAGTGATCCTTGGTCCTGCCATAAAGATATACCTTCATGTCTACTCATATTTGGTGGTCTATAAATAACTCCAATAACTATGGTCCCGCTACCCAAAATCGGTGATTTTGGTCGAATTTTGACTTTTCAATATTATTACATATTTGGATTTGTCTCGTCGTTGCAGTTTCAATGGTGTAATTATTTTTTTAATTTTGACCAATTTTTAGGCCCAATAGGCCTATTTTTAAAGTTTAAAAACTCCATAGACGAGTTATTTATGTACGGATTTTGTTTAAATTTATACCATGAGTACACTTTGGCAAGCTGAATCGAATGGCGCAAACATAATTCTCTAGGACTTATAGTTTGGGCTACAGAGGACTTTTAAAGTCCAAGAAACGGTCCCCTGGGCCCTCCAGGAAGGCAAAGTCAAAGTCGAAATCCTAACTAATGGTCTGATTTTAATTCTGTTCCCTTCGATTCTGGCTAATATTAGACGATGGTATGCAGTTTAAGAAGGACCTAAGTTATTCCAGAGGGTAAACTGAGATAGTATTTACCCTTTTGAGTCCTGGAGGTTGATTAAAAGCTAAAGAAAATCTACTAACGGTAACCAGAATATTATGAAAACTATGTCGGTACTCTGTCTCGTGTCGGCTACCCCAGTAAAAAAATAAAATAAAGATAAATAAATAAATACACAAAATGGGGAATGGGCCTGAGCAAATAGATAGATAGATAAGTAGACGTCATGGTGGTGAAGGGGTTAACCCTTTCAGAACGGGGGACATGTCTTGTATTCTATTGTAGCCATATTTAGACAATTTTATGCAGGTTGGGAAGGGAATATGGAAGTCAAAAAGGTTCATTGATATAATAGAGGTCCTTTCTAAACTGAATATCATCGTCTGAGAGTAGTCCAGTATTAGATTGAAGAGAACATCACCCGTATTTTCAAAGCAGGTTGTGAAGCCTCTGGGTGTTGGTGGTGTAATGGTTTAGATGCTTATGTTCTGGGTGTGTTGTCCCGAGTTCGAATCCCGGGTGGACCATATGCTTGCATTAGTTTATTAAAGTACATTGGGGTTTATACTGGATGATTAGTGATGAAAACTACAGTAAGTGTTTCTTAATTTAAATGCAATTAAACTTTAGTTGACAGGCGATAACCCAGTCTATACAGCATTGATCCAGAGAGTGCATTGAGACTGAATTTACCCCTTCGATTTCTAGAGGGAATCGACCACTTGCGAGTTTCAAGCTATAAGTAGAGCTGCATTTTGTGTTACCACCACTGATAAGCCATTGGTCTTCCCGCAGTCCGCCGGGGGAACTCTAAAGCGTCTCCATGCAGTTCCCGGGTTAAGAGTAAGGGGAAACAAAAATCCATTTAACCCGTCCAGCCCCGGCTAGTTTTGTAATGTTTGTTCACCAGAACTCGGCCGGTTTTCAAAAAATTGTTTTATTCCAGAAACAATAGCGAATGGGTTAGGAATGAAGGAAAAACCATGAAAAACCGCTCAAAAAGCTTAAAAAATGGTCCTACAGAGCCCCCGAAACCGTATTTTACAAGAGTAAAAAATTGAAGGCAATTATCCCCAAAAAACAGGTTATTGCGCGCTCACGCGCACGCACGTGGACTTTGAGAGTTTTCAACCATCGGCACGGTTGCGTGGGATACGTACACAGTTCCCATACAAATCTGAGCCCTCTTGAGTGGCTACACCTGAGGTTACGGTCGGTGCAATTAGGGTGACGCGCCAGGCGCGTCTCTGGGGCTGTGCGTTACATACATCGCCGACGCGTCAGGCGCGTCGCTGGGGCTGTACGGGTTAAAACACGCCCCCCCCCCAAAAAAAAAAAAATATTTTTATATTTTTATTTTTTTGTTTTGCCCCTGGGCCATGCCAAATATCACTCCTCCACCTCCCCTCCTTCCTCACTTTCCTCCCCTCCTTCAGTTATCACCTATTTTCCCTGTTATTCCCTTTTTCTGTGGTCTATTTTCGTGCTAACATTAGCGAGTTGGTAGCAGGGCGTTGTCATCACTGTTACCAAGCGTGGGAAAGAGCGAGAGAGAGACTATTGCGTAACAGTGTCTCTCCAGACAAGGGGAGGGGAGGAGGGCAGGGAGGTTGCCTCAGCCATACATTATGTAACTCCCGGCCTGTATCGCCGATTTTGACCATCCAAACACTGTTTCCACTTGTTTTATTGTTGTAACAGGTTAATACCTTTATAATCAACCTATAATAGGCGCATATGGATAAGTATTAATGCTATTTATGGTAAAATAACGATGTTAGTGATGGGAACAGCTCAAATACGTCAGCAAAGGAGTGTGGTGTCTCATACCCCCCATGCGCACTTCTTAGGTTAAGAAATGGGGCAAAAGGTCTTAAAATCACAACTAGTCACAGGCAGTTTTGCCTTTTGTTTCCCCCTACCACATAAAAAAAAAAAAAAAAATTATACAAGCATTATAGGCTACTTACGGTGTTTTCGTGACACTAGATACTTTGACTACACAATCTTCAGTGTATATGAAGTTAGTCGTAGGCCTCGATATTTACCAGAATTACAGGCGAAAATATGAATATAGTAAATTAATAAATACATTAAACCAATTAAATTATTTCTACCCAGTTAAGCTTTTAAGTTATTACAGTAATATTACGTAGATTTGTCACTTGGCCCTGAAGTAAACTAAGTGCATGAATTAAGGGGGTAGTGCTTGTTTGGTTTAATCTATATTTATGTATATATGATTTTAATGTCCTCGCTAGACCTCCATCAAGCTCAGAAAAACACCCCGTAGAACCCCTTTAAAGATAAATTTCCCGGCCGAGGGCCGGTTCCTTAATAAAGGGGACATGAAAAATTTACTAAAACTCAGTGATAGCGAAAGAACTCGTACAGATGGTTTCAAATTAGATAAATTTCGTTTCAGAAAAGATATAGGCAAATATTGGTTTGGTAACAGAGTTGTAGATGGGTGGAATAGGCTACCAAGTGATATAGTGGGATCAAGAACGATAGGGAGCTTTAAGAGAAAATTAGATAGGCATATGGACGAGATGGGTTGGGTGTGAGGGGGATCTACCAGGTGTGGGCCAATCGGCGCTCAGCAGACCCCCGTAATCTTGTGTTAATCCCTGACCATTTTGGTGGGGGCAGTACTCAAGGTATTAGTGAGTTGGGCCTGTAATTGGGGTTGGGTGTGACAGGGATCTGCCTTGTATGGGCCGATCGGCTTTTTGCAGACTCCCATTTTCTTATGTTCTTATGTCAAATACCTATCAAGCCTTCCTAAGCTGAGAAAAGTTGTTAAATGTCAGCTAGAATAAAACATAAAAAGGCTTATACATTATTTTGTACATGTTCTAGCCATCATTATATAATATTAATCAGATTCTGAAGAATCTATGAGAGTCAGGGTTAATTGAGATAATGTGTACGATTCTGCTTCCTATAGAGCCTTTCTAAGCTGAGAAAATTATTTTAACATCGACTAGAATAAATTTGAAAGTGGCGCTCTTTTCGAAATCCACAAAACAAAGGGAAACAAAATATTCCTGCATAATTTTGAGATGCTTGATTAAATTAATTTATATTTAAATACAAAAATGATTAAACAATAATAAATACAAAGATATCATGCACAAAATGTTCCTTAGTATGTGTTAAGAAATACGAAAACATTAGGCCTAGACACGTGGGCCACGTGGCTCGCCCGCTGGACAAAAAGGACTTACAATGCTGTACTATCTTACTTTAACTAACCCAACTAACACATAAAAAGCTGTCCAACGCCAATAACGCCTGTGCAAATATCTGGAGATTGCTACTCCGTGTACATTGCACATCACAACCCTAAGAAGAAGAGAACGGTGGTCAGCTCTGGTATCTGCACAATCCTCGGCTTTCTACGGGGTTCCTTAGAGGACCCCCCCCCCCCCCGTCGGTGCCAGGGCCGCCTTCAGCTTCTGGGGATTGTGTTGGCCCCTCCGTCCTCGCCTCTTCTCTTCACCACGTGTCTTCTTCCTGCCGGGTGTCATCGTTCATCGAATCATCACGTCAGCTTCCATTCCATCCTCGAGCCCTGGGAGTATTGTTGCCCTTCTGCAGCCCCTCCTGGGTCCCTGACGAGGCTGACGTTTGAGCCTACTTGCAGGGAGGCCGCTGTGGCTTGACCACCACTGTGTCAGGGTTAAGGTGCCCCACTCTCCCAAAATACCTGGAGTGAGAGGGTTCGAATCCTGGTCAGGATACCTCCCTCCCGACATTTCATTAGATTAGATTATTATATGGGTCTTTAGTATATTTTTTATTTATATAATGTGTTTACGCAAAGCGCACTGAAGTTAGTTACTTATTTACTTTTTACTGGTTCCTTAAGCAATTGACCACTTGCGAGTTTCAGGCTATAAGGAAGTTGAAGTAAAAAAACATCGATATAAGACAATGATGCAATAATAATGTAGGTTTCTGATGGATAGAGTATGGTTAATTTAATTTAATGGGTTTATTAATGCACTACAACCACATTTTCGCTGGTAATTCTGCTAAATATCGATGTCTAAAACTCCCACTTCCTTATAGCCTGAAACTCTTAAGCTCCAAACTAATGGAGCGAAACAGAGGAGGTCCAAAAAGACCCCCTCGGACCAAATAGAGTTAAAAGGGCCTATATATTATGGCCACTTCAGGCACTCTTTACATACCCCTAATGTACAACAGCGGTACAGTAGCCAACACATGAACCTGGTACAAGGGCTGGGTGTGACATGATATAACCCTATTTGGTCCGAGGGAAGGCTTTTTGGAGCTTCCCTGCTTCGCTCCATTAGTTTAGAGAGTTTAAGACGTTTCGCCCCATTAGTTTGGCGATATTATGCTTCACCCCATTCAGGTGTTGATTTTTTTCTGGGCGAGCGATAGCGAGCCTGTAACTTTTAAGAAAGCTAGCCTTCGGCCGGGACAGTTTTTTATCGAATTATGTAAAAATTTAGTTTGAAGGGGGTCTGGGATATTTAGTTTGAAGGAAGTCTGGGAAAGCTTTTTTTTTTTATCCAAGGGGACAAATACTTTGCTAGAAAATGGCAAAAGCTAGGAAATTCCTCTATAATAATTAAGCAAAATATTGAAAATATAATAACCCACAACACGTCGGACTAGACAGTGTAAAAGGATCTAGATTGGTGTTTTATAGTGTACACTCCCAAGACAAAACTCGTTGTCCAATATGAACTGTATCTATAAACCTTGGGCGCAACCCAGGCCTGTCCATTTTCTCCGAGTCCATTTCCGGTATCGTCAGTATTGTTGGCCAAGGTGTACCTGGGTAATCAAGGTGGTCTTGGTCCAGGTACTGCCTTGATCGACCCAAGATCTATAGATCTTGACTCGTGTGGCTGATTTCGCGAGCCATTGGCGTCATCCGGGACTGGGTATACCTGGGTAAAGTCAGCCCTGGGGACCGAGCAGGGCCTAGTCCAGAGGTGGTATTGGCATGGCCAAGGACTGGGTTGGCCACAATCGGCCTGGGTGACCCAGGTCAGTTGTCTCGCTATAATGCGCTATTATATGGAAGTCAGTGGGTTAATTAAGATAGTCTTTACCCTTATAATGTCCACAGATCCTTCCTAAGCTGTATACAATCGTCTACTGATAACCAGAATATACAGTCAACATGCGTCATAATCTTCAGAGGGTTAAATTACCAGAATAATTTGCTATAAACCCATTAACTGATCACATTAACCCTCTCAGTATCAGGACGCATTTCTTAGATATTTTCTGGCTACTAGTAGACAATTGTATGCGATTTATAAAAGATGTACGGTATAGTATCAAAGTAAAACTGATCTCAATTAACCTAACTCCCACAATATTTTCCTACACTGACCAAAATAGTCAAGTTCTAGCCAGAATAAAGATAAATGCATGCGATTTCAAATACTGAAGGAATTAAACCCTTCTGTACCGGTGACGTCTTTTGTACTGGATTTCAGCTACATTTAGACGATTGACGAAGCTTAGGAAGGACGTATGGTAGCCATAAGGATTAATTGAGATAATTTGTAGCTTCTTAATGGGTAGACGTTCTTCCTAAGCTGCATAAAATCGTCTAATAGTAGCCAGAATACAAATATATGCATGCTTTCTAAAATACTGAAGGCATTAATTAAGTACTTACTGCACAAGATAATACACTGCTAATTAAATCATACTAATTTTCCTTCCATACATAAAATCACGAAGTGTGTACAAAATCCATGTGGGCAACTGTACATTTAAATGATTAAATATTTGTTTACTCTCGCGGAAGTTTCTCTTCATCTGTTTTATGGAGGATTGATAACGATGCCAGAGTTTCAATTTAATAAGTAAATATCCCTGCATCACAAGTCCTATATGCAGTTATCAACAACTTCCAAATACCTAGCATAAATTATACTATGTGCTGAGAACATCCTAAGCCTGGTGGTAATGCGGAAGTTGATTAATTAACTATAATAAAATTCGAACACGACTCGTGGATTATAGGGAAGGGTGGGTTTGAATGTGACGTCATTATTCAGTGCCGATAATCGACTGGTAGCAGAAGGACGTATCGCCTTTGGCTCTTCGAATTTCACCGTATATAAGGTGTGTATGGGGATATTTCGTGTATAATTATATGACATGTTTATTGATGTTCTATGTACAGGTGGCCATACGTGTAATTTATAAGAGTAATGTAAGAAAACTGGACTTAAGACTGCCTTTGAGCCGGTTCGTGTATGCTATGTCGTCTGCATAATATCCTAACGACTAGTAATTACGGGAATATCGTTGACCTCCAAGACATTTAGATAATACCAGGCACTAATTGGTGTGTGTACATTGCGTTCTTGTGGTGTGGGATTATAGAGGGGGTCATTAACACATAATTAAAGGTACAAACTAGCAAACGAGGTGACATCGCTGTCTTCCACTCCCTCTCCTCCTCCCCCTTTTTTGCCAAATCCCCTCCCTGCTAGCCCCCCCTCCCTCCCTCCCTCATTCCTCTCCTTTCCTCCCCGTCCTCTCCAATCCTCTTTCGTCTCCTTTCCTCCTCTTCTTCTCCTCTCTCTTCTCTTCCTCCTCGATTCTTCTCAACCTCTGTCTTCTGACCCTCCCCCTCTCCTCTCCTTGCCCCCCCCTCCCGTGGGCCCCTCTTCTCCTTCACCCAACCTTCCACCCTCTCCTACCCCCCCACTCCCTACCAATAATTTCCCTGGCGTCCCCACGATCACCACTCGTTCTCAATATAGTTTACTTTGTATATAAATTGTAAAACTATAATTTGTTTGATTAGATTAGGGCTCCAATGATTTTGATGCAGTCCTATAACGTGATCTGGCATATTCTCCCCCCCCCCACCCCCCATTTCTCTCTCGCACACACACACACACACACACACACACACACACACACACACACAGTCGCCCCCTCCCCCTCCCCCCGCCTTTTTCTCTCCCTCTCTCTTGCCCTCGCTCTCTCTCTCTTTCTATCTATCTCTCTCTCTTGCCCTCCCTCGCTCTCGCTCTCTCTTGCCCTCGCTCTCGCTCTCGCTTGCCCTCGCTCTCGCTCTCTCTTGCCCTCGCTCTCTCTCTCTTTCTCTCTCTCTCTCTCTCGCCCTCGCTCTCTCTCTTGCCCTCGCTCTCTCTCTTGCCCTCGCTCTCTCTCTTGCCCTCGCTCTCTCTCTTGCCCTCGCTCTCTCTCTCTTGCCCTCGCTCTCTCTTGCCCTCGCTCTCTCTCTCTCTCTTGCCCTCGCTCTCTCTCTCTCTCTCTCTTGCCCTCGCTCTCTCTCTCTTGCCCTCGCTCTCTCTCTCTTGCCCTCGCTCTCTCTCTCTTGCCCTCGCTCTCTCTCTCTTGCCCTCGCTCTCTCTCTCTCTCGCCCTCGCTGTCTCTCTCTCTCTCTCTTGCCCTCGCTCTCTCTCTCTTGCCCTCGCTCTCTCTCTCTTGCCCTCGCTCTCTCTCTCTCTTGCCCTCGCTCTCTCTTGCCCTCGCTCTCTCTCTCTTGCCCTCGCTCTCTCTCTCTCTCTCTTGCCCTTGCCCTCTCTCTCTCTTGCCCTCGCTCTCTCTCTCTCTCTTGCCCTCGCTCTCTCTCTTGCCCTCGCTCTCTCTCTCTCTCTTGCCCTCGCTCTCTCTCTCTCTCTCTCTCTTGCCCTCGCTCTCTCTCTCTCTCTTGCCCTCGCTCTCTCTCTCTTGCCCTCGCTCTCTCTCTCTTGCCCTCGTTCTCTCTCTCGCCCTCGTTCTCTCTCTCTTGCCCTCGCTCTCTCTCTCTTGCCCTCGCTCTCTCTCTCTTGCCCTCGCTCTCTCTCTCTTGCCCTTGCTCTCTCTCACCCTCGCTCTCTCTCTCTCTCTCCTGCCCTCGCTCTCTCTCTCTCTCGCCCTATCTCTCTCTCTTGCCCTCGCTCTCTCTCTCCTGCCCTCGCTCTCTCTCTCTCCTGCCCTCGCTCTCTCTCTCTCCTGCCCTCGCTCTCTCTCTCTCCTGCCCTCGCTCTCTCTTTCTCTCGCCCTATCTCTCTCTCTCTCGCCCTCGCTCTCTCTCTCTCCTGCCCTTGCTCTCTCTCTCTCTCCTGCCCTCGCTCTCTCTTTCTCTCGCCCTATCTCTCTCTCTTGCCCTCGCTCTCTCTCTCTTGCCCTCGCTCTCTCTCTCTCCTGCCCTTGCTGTCTCTCTCCTGCCCTCGCTGTCTCTCTTGCCCTCGCTCTCTCTTGCCCTCGCTCTCTCTTGCCCTCGCTCTCTCTCCTGCCCTCGCTCTCTCTTTCTCTTGCCCTCTATCGCGCTCTTGCCCTCTATCGCGCTCTTGCCCTCTATCACTCTCTCTTGCCCTCTATCGCTCTCTCTTGCCCTCTATCGCTCTCTCCTTCCTTGCTCTCTTGCCCTCTCTTCTCGCTCTTTCCTCGCTCTCGCTCTCTTTCCTCGCTCTCGCTCTCTTTCCTCGCTCACTCTCTCTCTCTTCTTTCCTCGCTCTCTCTCTTCTTTCCTCGCTCTCTCTCTCTTCTTTCCTCGCTCTCTCTCTCTCTCTCTCTCTCTTTTTTTCCTCGCCCTCGCTCGCTCGCTCTCTCGCTCTCTCTGTCACTCATACTCTATCACACACATACACTAGCCTGTAGGGGTAGGTTTTGTTCTGTACACCATGTAAATATATTATACTAAGTAAACCCACACCAGACCACCACCACCACTACTACCACTGCCACTACCACGACCACCCCTCACGAGCGGCACCTTTAGAATAACACCCAAACGTAATTGACCCTTTCAGTAAGGGTGAAATTATTTTCGGTAAATTTTTGCCGTGTGACACCCAAGAGTTTTAGCATTTATATATATTTTATTGTTTTCACGATTTCTTTGATCTAGTGTTGTTTTATAGCTAAGACTGCAGGGAATTAGTATTTACCCATTATCCAACATCTGTCGGCTAAACACGGCCCCCTGCACTAGTGGGGAGGGCTATGGAAAACAGGGAGAATGTGGCGTTAAAGAGGATAAAGGGGAAAATAAGCTCTTATTTAGCAATAACCGTTTGCCGTGGGGTACATAATTAGTTGAGGTGTGTGTGTAGGGGGGGGGGGGGGGGGGGGGGGTCCACCCTCCAGACCCCCCTTGAAACAGGCGGTCTACTGCTCCTCCCAAGGGAAGAGGACGGCACGGCATGGGGGCATCTGGGACCAGATCGGTGACAATTAAACAACCAACACATAACCTCCTCCCCACACCACACATACAGCGCGCAGGTCTCCCACGCAGTCCTAGCAACCCAAAATATGTCCCTAGCAACGGCATGGGTGTATCTCGGAAACACCTCAACTTCTCCCCCACACCGCACACAGCGCGCAGGTTTAGCACGCAGCCCTAGCAACCAACCCAACTTGTCCATAGCAACCCTCACATAACCCTAACAACCAAATCCTCCCCCCACAAGTAGCATGTACTGTAGATACGAGTGCCGTTGTAAAGGCTTATCCCTCAATACCTTCACCTGACCTGACCACATACATCACGCAGGTCTACCACGCAATCCTAGCAACCAATCAAAATGTCCCTAGCAATCCACACGTCCTTAGCAACCCTCACATGGCTCTAGCAACAGACTCCTCCCCCACCACCACACACATTGTACGTCTGTCACACACAAAGACAGCCATGGTCAAGATGCAATAGTATACGAGGTGTTGCTGTGAAGTATCTTCAAACTATTTGATGCTCCAAAACCAAAAGTAAAAATAAATAGATGTTGTTTCTGACCATACTATTTCACCTGGTGAGCTTCCCGAACCCTCAGCCTAAACACCGAGGAAGGGTCCAAGGAAGTCACACACTGCTGTTGTGCCAATCCATAGAAAAGCGCGAGTTGTGTTCATTTTGACCAACGTAACTAGGACTTTCCTCCCTCCTCACTGTTTTAACACCCTTCCTGGGTAGGATGTAGTGAGCGGGTGTACCGCCATCTTTGTTTACATTACGCGTAGTGGCGTCGGACCTTTCCCATCATGTTCCCGTCTATTTTAACCTAACCTAACCTAGTATTCATGAGTAATGACAGGGGGCAAATAGCAGAAAATATAGCGTCGAAATAGACGGGAACGTAAGTGCCAGCGCGGCGATCGCCCTATGTAAACAATGACGACCGTACGTCCAAACTCTACATCCATCCCCCCTTCCCCACTACATCCACCCACTTCCTCCCTCCCTCCCCACTGCATTCACCCACTTCCTCCCTCCCTCCCCACTGCATTCACCCACTTCCTCCCTCCCTTCCCACTGCATCCACCCACTTCCTCCCTCCCTTCCCACTGCATCCACCCACTTCCTCCCTCCCTTCCCACTGCATCCACCCACTTCCTCCCTCCCTTCCCACTGCATCCACCCACTTCCTCCCTCCCTTCCCACTGCAGCTGCTATCACTCCCTTTCATCCCACTGCATTCACCCTCTTCCTCCCCACTACATCCCTCTTCTTTCTCCTTCCCTCCCTCCCCACTGCATCCCTCCATCGCTGACCCTTCCTCCCTCCCGCGATACCCAATGCAAAATATGAAATGTCTGTTTCAGTACAGTATTATATTCGACTAAATGCTATAATATCAATGATAGTACTGTAATATGTGCTAGTACTTCTCATTGTTCTTACAACTAATAGCATACCATATTAACTGGCTAGGAATACGACATAACTATAGTAATTACCGCCGACAATGATGGGGTATGTGTAGGGACCGTAGACTTTATCACTTGAACTCCTTAATTTGTGGCTTATGACACTTATTATAGCAGTTTATTTTGGCTATCATTTGACGAGTTTGTGCAGTTTAGGAAGGGTCCTCTAGGAATCTAAGGGGTCAAAACCAACTCAGTTAAGCCTGGCTCCCACATAAGCCTACAGGATTTATACCGTGGGTGGTCAAGATCTAGGCAAAAATTGGCGTCCGGGCAACAACGAAGACAATTATGATCGGTGCGTCGTTTTCCCTCACGTGGTGCAAGGTACGATAATTCCCAGGGGTCGGCTAGTGTGCCGATTGTTCATGCTGCATTTAATTTTAGTGGTAGGGTCGGAAATCTGTCTCAATAACAACCCGGTGCATTAGGGGTGCGTAGGTGGGGCTGAGGGTTTGACGCACAGGTGTCGGTGGCGCACCCTCTCCGACGCAGCAAGGCCAAGTAATAACTCTTGATAGCGTAATGCATAAGTGCGCGGAATTTTGATGTGAGTATCCTAGGTTCGAGTCCTTGGAGTGCCACATGCATTTGTTGATTTCATTAATTGAGTTTAGAAGTGAGCTGGTTGGTGGAAAACAACATAATAATAGCCCCCTTTCATACACCCCTGAGGGTGTTGTTCATTGCACTAACGACAGACGAACGAACTGTCCAATTTCCGTTGGCCATGTCCTCGGCCCTCTCGGCGTTTTTTCTACCTTCGTCATTTGCACATTGGCCCATACCGTTCATGATGCTCATACATTTGTCGGATATATCTTATCTCTGTTGTGAAATGACCTAGCTTCGGACGGGGCTTATACTTCGGACATTTCTGGATAAAAGTATGTAAGCTACAATTATGGAAAAATTACTGCATATTATGGAAGAACACCGCAGACATACTTGTTTTTCCATAACATCATGTATTTACCCCATAACTGTGGTTCATTGTATTTTTTTTCTTCTAGAGTGTCCGAACTTATCTCCCCGTCCGAAGTTATGTCATGTTACCTGTACGTACTTCTTATTATCTCCGTCAATGTTACGTCCTTCCGCCACCTTTCATCATAACAAATTCTGGGAAATCGGTCCGGACGCGATTTTTAGCCGAAATCATGACCACCCATGACTTAAATCCAGTATGTGGGACCAAGGCTTCTCACCTGACTGGCACATATTCTTCCTAAGCTGAATAAAATCGTCTGAAGATAGCGAGAATAAACTGTCAAAACGTGTCATAATCCTCAAGGGGTTAATTGCTATACATTATAGAATATCAAAGGTAGGAAAAAGGCATAAACAACAATATGAGTATACCGATGGTGACTAAAGCCGGTATCCGACGAGCGCTTTTTCCCTCAACACTGGTCTGGCAGCTTATGAGGTCAAAATTTAGAATATTTCGGTCACTTAAATCCATCTATCATCAGTCTAGTTTCCGATACCAGTACACAATATTATAAATTCATCTACCATCAGTCTAGTTTCCGATACCAGTGCAATATATGCCAGAAATGTTACCAGAAAAATGTTGATCATTGAATGTTGACTATAAAAGCTCTCGTGTGATACCGGCTTAACTTTCCTTTACTACCATCACCGGTATCTTTAAGGTCAGATATCCACTTGAGGGACTATTTTCTGAACCCCTTTCTCCCTCATGTTTAGCCCCATTGCTTTTTTGAGATTTTCAGACGTTCGCCCCATTATTTTGTCGATTTTAAGAACTTTCACCTAATTTCTGTCAATTTTAAGACCTTTCGTGCCATTTAGGTGTCAATTTTTTTCCTGGCGAGCGATAGCGAGCCTGTTATTTAAGAGGGACATTTCTCTACCGAAAAATTTACAAATTCATCTTGAAAGAGTGTAATTTTAAGCTTGATGGAGGTGTAGGGAACAAACTAAAAACCTCCCCTTAACCCCATTCAGCACTGGGGACGTCTGCTTTGCCTTGTTTTAGCCATATTCTAACGATTTTATGCAGCTTAAGATTGGTCTGTGAGAGTTAAAAGGGATAAACGAGAGAGAGTGTGAGTGAGAGTGAGAGTTAGAGGTGTTTTAATTACTTGTGGTCCTTCCTAAACTGAATACAAATCGTCAAATAGTTGTCAGAATATAATATAAAGGACGTGACCGGTACTAACAGGGGTAACGGGTTGGCTATGGACACCTTAATTACTCTTTTCATGCCCATTATTGTCTACGGTGTAGTCTGGCGTTACGATACATGTCAATCATTTATTAACCCCTTCTGTACCGGCTACGTCTTTTACACTTTATTCTAGCTATATTTAGACGATTTTGTGCAGTTTGAGAAGGATCTGTGGTAGTAAAAAGAGTCAAGTAAGATATTTCGAGGCCTGTTTATTGTTGGAGGCCCTTTTTAAACTTAGTAAAATCGTCTACTAGTAGCCATAATAAATTAAAAAGGACGGCGCCGGTACAGAAGGGGTTAAATGTTTATTGTTATTAGAAACTTGACTTTATCACTAATTATCATTCATTCTTCCTTTCAGAATGTGTGGGTTTTGGTACTTACCGGTTAACTGGCAACACTACCACCACAACTACGACTACTGCCAACACCGCTACCACAACTACGACTACTGCCAACACCGCTACCACCATAGATATCACAACTAGTGCCACGGCTACCATTACTGCCACGGGTACCACGACTACCACCACAGCTACCACAACTACCACCACAGCTACCACCACAGCTACCACAACTGCCACCACAGCTACCACAACTACTACCACGGCTACAACCAGATACCACAACTACCATCACTAGTACTACTACCACGGCTGCCACGAATACTACCATGAATACTACCTCTACGACTACCACAATTCCCGCCAATACCATTATAACCACCACGGCTATCACCACCAAAATGGTTACCACTATAACCACCACTACTACGACCACCACAACTATGACCACGGCTACCACAACTATGACCACGGCTACCACAACTATGACTACCTCCACCACCACTACTATACCACGGCTGCCACCACCACCACGACTACCACCAATACCACAACTACCAGCAGAACATCCCGAACACAACTACCACCATTAGGCCAACTACCACCACCACCATCATTACCACAACTACCAACAGAACATCACGACCACAACTACCACCAGTACGATCTCCACCACTACGACCACCACTACCACAACTAACCCAAGGTAAATTATTGATCCCTTGATATACTGTAAGGCTAAATCAAATTTAACCCTTTGAAGATTATGACGCATTTTAGCAGTTTTTCTGGCTATTAAGAGACGATTTTATACAGCTTAGGAAGGATCTGTTGGAATTAGGTAAAAGACTATCTCAACCTTCTTAACTTACGCAGAGTTGATAAATAGATAATCACACACATTAACTTAAACAATCAAGGTTTAGAGTGCGTGGATAGTCAGTACATTAATATTATATTCATCTTTTATATTACGTTTTTCGTTTGTTATAGATTAATCTGAGACAGAATGCATAAATATGTAGGACATTGCGTAAATACAAAATAATGTTACCAATTACCGGTACTAAGTTACAAATGGACTTTCAAATTTGCGACTGAAAATTTCGATTCTTGGCTCAGGGAAAGCGAATTTCGAGAAACTGACACAAGTCCAGCAAATTAAAAGGTAGAGAAGGTAGGCTAAAATGATGTGGTAAATCGATTGGTGTAGGTTAGAAAGGTGTAGCGTTAATTTTGGGCGTAGTAAATTCGGGCGTTTTGGGAAGTTATTGGGCTGGACTTGGGCCAGCCAGACTGGGCCAGAGTGCGTGGATCACCAAGTCCTTTATTATTTGTATTATTCGGTTATTATTGAATATTATTTATTTTGTAAGGGTGTTTATGAAACGGACTATATTATTGAGTGCATATTTGTGTGAATAAACCACTAATTTCAACCACATTTACTTATAATTCACGTTTTATGAATAAAGCGGCACTAATTTATTCGTAACTTTCTTAAAATACAAAAATTTAAAAATCTGAAATATTTCATTTCTAGAAATAAATCGAACTACCTATTGTCAAAGTCTCAACCTTGTAACTCAAAAACTACAAAAGTTACTGGACTTTCAAATTTGTGACTGAAACTGTCGATTCTTGGCTCAGGGGAAGCGAATATAGAGAAACTGACACAAGTCCAGCAAAGAAAAAAGTATAGAAAGAAAGTCTACAATGATGCGGTACATCCATTGGTATAGGTTAGAATGCTGTAGCGTTATTTTGGGCGTGGTAATTTCGGCCGTTTTAGGCGTTTTTGGGCGACTCGGGCAGCCAGCCAGCCAGCCAGCCAGGACCAATCCGCGTGCTACCGTTTTCTATACAACCCAGTTCAGCAGAGACATTTATATGCAACTCGGTTCTTTGTACTGTCAACATATCCTGAAGTTTGTAAATACTTCAGTTTATTAACCCGTTCACACATTTATGACGCATAGGTTGCCAGATAAGCAATAAGAAATAGTTATCTCACTCTTATAATTACCTCTCCAAAATTAGTTTTCTGCCCACAGCTAACTCAAAGACAACTGCAGAGGTTGAAGTAACTAAACTAAAGGTTTCTAAATACCCCTGATGGTAACAAAGGCTTTAAAGTATCCCCAATAGGCTCAAAATCGCGTCATATGCGTGAAAGGGTTAGTCTTTATTTAATTAATTTTAAAGATCCGTACTTTTGTTAATGTTTCTCAGTCGCGTATTTTAGTGATTAATAGTCCTTATTACTAATATTTAGAACCTGTACTATTAAATATTTCGTAGTCGAATATTCTAATCTATTATTAATTATTTTTATTCTTCTCTTTTTCAGGATTTGAGTTGCTGCCAACACTGCGAGATAATGGACTCTGCCAACACATCCCAACCTAATTCTGCCAACAACAACCTACCAACTGCCTGGGGTGAGTTATTACAATATATATACTCTGTTCATGACAAGTAGGCCAATAATGAGTTTCTTTTCACAAATTGAATGTTCAACAAGTACAGAAATATGAAATATTATTATGTTTTTACACCAACCAACTGCACATCTAAGCTCAATTAATGAAGTCAACAAATACATGTGGCACTCCGAGGACTCGAACCCAGGACACTCACATCGAAATTCCGCGGACTATGCATTACGCTATCAAGACAGATATACAAATATAGGTAGCGCCAGCGAACTTGACAATAATTTTGACCCCTTAACTGCTTATAACTCGAAATTAATGAACGCAATCGGGCTGACGTTTCTATCATTTGGGAAGAGTCCACCAAGAAATAGGTGTGTGGATATTTACAGCCAGTTTGCTCTAGGCCCTTCTTAGTTACAGAGAGGTCAGAGATCAAGATTATTGTATAAGAATTCTGACTTGTTGAAAAAAGTGCGATTTGAGGACTTACGAATGGGGATAGAGAAAACCCGTGACAAGTTATATACAAAAAACGTTAAATTTAAGGGTTAAATTATGCGGTAAATCGAATGGCATAAGTTAGAAAAGTGTAGGTTAATTTGGGCGTGGTGAATTAGGGCGTTTTTAGCTGGACTTTGCACCAGGCAACCAGAGTGCGTGGATCACCAAGTACTTCAATATCTACATTATTCAGTTATTACAGTTTCTTACTTTTGTGAATTTTCATATAGAACGGAATATATAATTAAGTGCATAATTGTGTGAAGGAACAACTGCTTTCAACCACATTTACTTATAGTTCACGTTTTATTAATAAAGCTGCACTAATTTATTCATATCTCTCGAACAAAATACAAATTGAAAAATCTGAGAAAGTTCATTTCTCTGAACAACTAGAACTACCCATTGTCAAAGTCTCAGCCTTGTAACTTAATAATTGCAAAGGTTATTCAACTTTCAAATTTGTGACTGAAAATTTCGATTCTTGGCTCAGGGGAAGCGAATATAGAGAAACTGACAAGTCCAACAAATAAAAAAGTATATAAAGAAAGTCTAATAAAGACAACACTAATTACTGGCCTACTTGTCGTGAACAAAGTATTGTTTAATTTATTATATATGATCTCAGCGCTTGTCAATCTATTGCCCAAATTAATGTTTTGTTTCTTGTTTTTCAGGATTGGGGTGGCTGCCTGTGGACTCTGCCGATTGCCGCCTGTGGATTCTGCCGGTTGCTGCCTGTGGACTCTGCTGCCTGTGGACTCTGCTGCCTGTGGACTCTGCCGGTTGCTGCCTTAGACTACCGCCGCTGCTAGAGACTGCCCACGCCACTACGATTCAAGGGGAGTGATAGTTGTGTTTTGTTTGTAGTAGTCGTAGTATGTAGTCGTAGTATGTAGTCGTAGTATGTAGTCGTAGTGGTGGTGGTGTAGGTTAGGTTAGGAGGGGAGGGTAGGGTAGGTTGTAGTCGTAGTCTGTAGTCGTAGTCTGTAGTCGTAGTCTGTAGTCGTAGTCTGTAGTCGTAGTCTGTAGTCGTAGTCTGTAGTCGTAGTATGTAGTCGTAGTATGTAGTCGTAGTCTGTAGTCTTAGTCTGTAGTCGTAGTATGTAGTCGTAGTTGCATGGTATGAATGGTGTGTGTTAGGTTAGGCTAATCTATTTTTCCCTTTCAGATGAGATAGGTTTTATTACCTTTACTCTAATCTTTGCTATTTTTCTTATTACTTCACAGTTTTGTTGCTTTGATGATGTCCCCTCTCCCCCCCTTCTTCCCCGAGTTGGTTCCCTCCTTCAGCTTCAATATTTTGCTTTGCTTTAATTTCAATAATGATTGTATTTGCCTTAAATGTAACTTATGATATATTTATCACTTGAATTCATAACTCTGTATTTGCTATTAAATTCACTTGATATAAAATTGTTATATATCGTCTTTGTCACGCGAACTTTACTTAATAAAAAAATTAAACGAACTTCTTTCTTTTATTGATCACTATATTATAAGCTATGACTTTTATAACTGATAAAAACTTAGAAGTTCTCAATTATAAATAAAGTTCCAATATATGGACTTAGAAAGAAAAAAATTAAAAGAGAACTTAGAAAAAAACTAGTTCTCAATTATAAATAAAATTCCAATATATGGACTTAGAAACAAAAAAATAAAATATACTGAATATGAAAAGAGAACTTAGAAAAAAATAGTTCTCAATTATAAATTAAGTTCCAATATATGGACTTAGAAAATATACTGAATATGAAAAGAACTTAGAAAAACTATACTTTAATAACTTAAAGTAATAATTATATAGAACTTTAAAAAATATACTTGAACACGGACTATATAAACTTGTAATAACAGAAACAAATTATAATGGATATTAAAAAGAATATATCGACTTAGTATTTTATTGGTCAGTCACATACATTTGTATAATATCTTACAAAACAGTATATAAACTTCAAATAACAGGAGAAAAAATATAATGGATATTAAAAATATATAGACTTAGTATTTTATTGATCAGAGTCGGACATACATTTTTATATCATCTTACAAAAAATTATACTTTTAATACCGAGTTATTTTTGTATTACCCTTACTGGTTTTATATATCTTACAACAAATGAACAAAGTTTTGCTTTTATATTACGAACCTAAAGTACTTTATACCGAACTTGGCTTTGTGACCATAGTATAACTTTTGGTTCACTACTTTATGTCCAATATTAATGTGTACAGTAATTTTCTTTAAGTACATCTTTATAATTATTAATTTTCCAATAACCATTGGGCTTTCGGTAATTTTTCATAATTTATTTTGGATTTTAAGCTTATAATATAGTTTCATTGGCAATGCAGTTGGCATTTTTTATAATTCTTAATTATCGATTTCAGTTTAACTTTTGTTTAATAGCCAAGCTGTTAAGTAATACTTTTATAATCTTTTCAATGTTCTTAAGTGTGTTCTTATATAATTCTTCTCAGGTTCAATCTAGTTCATCAGCCAAGTTAAGATAAGCTAGTCTAGCCTACACCTGGACTATCTCCCTCTCCCACCAGGCAGTAATGAGGGAAGCCTGTGTTAACTAACTACGTTTGTAGCCCAACTCTAACCTATTCTGCTTATCAAGTAGTGTTTAATACTTTTGAAACTAGTGTGCAACTTTTGGGGGGGAGAGGTTCGTTTTCAGAATTAGTTTTTGGTCTTTCTGTGTAGTGTTATGTAAGGATGTTGGCAAAATGATTTCAGTTGGCATTGTGGTAAAGTGCATTGGAAATGTGATTTGTGGATGTTGGCAGAATACATGATCAAAGTAGGGTAGGTGTATTCATTACGCGACTTAAGTGTGTATGATTAGGTGTTAAAATTGTACAGTCAAATTAGGTAAGCTAGTGTTATGCCGATTAAATGCGTGTACGACTGTTGGCAAAGTAAAGTGTGGATTGTTGCCAGAGAGGTGTTGACAATTATTGCACTTAAATGTTAGCAGTGGGATTTAGTGTGTTGGTAATATTCAGTGGTCTTTGTAATTACGTGGAGTTGGCCAAGTGGTGTATAGGTTTTAGTTAATTTAATCATTGAAGGTAAAATGCCACTGGAGCCATGTACAATAAAGAAGCATATGTGTTGGCAGTGAAATTTGTTTAATAGGTAGGGTTATTGAAGTGTTGGCAGTGAAATTGGGTGTTGGTAGTGTACTTTGTGTGATGACGGTGGCATTTGGTGTGTTCTAATATTTGTTGTTTGTAGTGTTCGGTGTTCTCAATATGACATGGGAGTCTATCAAAGTATTACCTATGCCAAAGTTAATTATTTAAATACTAAAGTTATCCTGTGACTGGAGCTATGTGCAAGTTAGGATTCAATCTCTCTTATCCCCATCTAATTGTTTTTACTGGCCGTATCCCATAGAGCTGTTAATGTTATTTTAGGTAATGTATATATTTAAGTATTATTAGGATGTGTTATGTAATCTGAAACTATTGTATATACGTAATTACTGGGGTCACTAAGCTATATATTGCTGAACTATATCTCTACTGATCTATTCTTCCCATGTAACAGGTGTATATCTACCAATGTAACTATCATGATCTATCCCATGCAACTATTGCTATTTGCCTGCTTATCCCAAACCCATATAGCTCTTCCTACCTACCTCTCCAAGAATCTAGATATATTAGGTATTGAAAGTCATCCCTCCTCACCGACATTTTATTTTGTAATTCGTTTGTGAATTTACAGTTTCTATTCTCTGGCAATGTATTCCAATATTTCAAAATTTAAATTTATAATAATTTGTAAATTATTTAAATTTATCTACGGTATTGGCGTGTAGTAATTTGTTCAAATATATTTTTCTATTCATTCCAAAATTAATATTAATTGCTATTAATGTTCGTTATCCAAAAATATTTGCGCTATTGGATTACAATAATAATGAGTTCAATTTTGTTCATTCAAAGTTAATATGAATAACTATCAGAAATATAGAAGATTGATCTACAATATTGGATTACATCAACAGGTTGGAATCAATAGTCAGGATTCAAATATTTCTTCTTTATTTTTTTTTAAACAAATAGGTGGTGTTGTCCATTGGTCCAGGTCCTTAGTCTGGTCACAGCAACACATCACATCTGTAAAAACAAGAAAATATTGAAGCACCAGAAATACAGGAGTTTCAAGGAGGCCCCAGGCCGTAGCTCGATTGGTAGAGCGTTCGCCTGCTAACCGTGAGGTTGGGCCAGCCAGTGTTATTGGCAGACTTCAGTGCTGTTGGTGAACGGTGCGGTCTAGCAATCTGTGGCAACTATTCACTTAAGTCCCTGATTCATCAGGGCACCCACCCTAGCCTTGCTATTCAGCAGGGAGTGTATGGTGGTAAAAACTGCATCATCATCAAGGAGGGGGTCGGGGTGGGGGTCCTGAGGTGGCTAAAGAGGGGGAGGGGGGTCCTGAGGGGGTCTAGGTGGGGGGATCCTGAAGGGGGGGGGAGGGGTCCTGAGGGGGGTAGAGGGGGGTCCTGAAGGGGGTAGAAGGGGGGTCCTGAGGGGGTAGGGGGGGTCCTGAGGGGGGTAGGGGGGGGGTCCTGAGGGGGTGGGGGTCCTGAGGGGGTAGGGGTCCTGAAGGGGTAGGGGGGGGTCCTGGAGGGGGGGTTCTAGTTTTTTTCTTATATTTTTCATTCAGTCTCCTACATAACCATTCCACACCCGCTACGAGTTTTTCCCTTTCCCTTCCCTGGTAGTTCATCCTATCCCCATCCCAGCTAGACCTTCCCTTCAGCCCTAGTTTGTTCTATTCTGTTCTATTGTGCACACTAGTTCTATTCTGTATTCTGGCTAAATCTATTCTGTCCTCCCTCCTTCCCTGGTACATCAATACCCTCCCTGCAACACGCCCCCAAACACACAAGAAAAGTCAGGAATATATTTGTAATGTATTTTTTATTGGCAGGATGCAGTCAAGAAGTCGTCGGTGTCAAGTATGGGATATGAGCAGACAGTATCAAGAAGGACAAACGGTAGGAGTAAAGCAGATGCAGCAGACAGCAGAAAAGGCTAGGCACAGCAGAACGGGTGACAGCAGACCGAGTACATAGACAACAGACAAGGAATTAACAATGAGGTAGGAGCTTGCTTGCTATGGTTGGTCAAACAAATTGATCTGTTTTGACCAAGATTTGTGTGGTATATTAACTGTCTTTATGAAGATGTTTATGTGTAGAATATATATATGGAGAGATATTGAGTGAGCTGGAGTATTCAGTATGAAGTTGTAGGTATTCCATTTGAGTTGGTAGGTAGTGAAGTGTGAGCATAATTTGGCGGATGGTGAAGAGTCTAGTTATTGAATGCGACTTTATTCAGGTTGAAAGGTGAGATTCAAACAAGATGTGGACAGACGAGAGCAAAGCGACGGTGATGTTCTATTAACGAAACTGTATGGGAAAAACAGGTCAGTCAGTCAGTCTACCTAACTTCATTAATAAGTCAACGGGAACAAGAGGCCCCTAAGAAAAGGAAAGAAATAAGATATAAAACAATGTGCCCATCAGAGTAGGCCACCCTTCATTCACTGATATATTCCAAATCAGTGCATCAACTTTATGATTGACATTTTACATTACAATTACAGTATAGATCTGTATTAATGGAATTATGAAAGCTAAACAAATCATTAACAGCTTAAATTTAAATAATAATTAACCAATGAAACTAATTATAACTAGTTAAATTAGATCGTAAAGTCTAAAATTATACCAAATTCCTGTAAAGTGCTTATCATATTGTTAATGCAATTATTGATACTATTTAAGACTTGGACAAACACTGAAGAATAATGGTTAAGAGTTTATATTTAATCTTCTAACAGGATTTCTTGTAGAATTTATGTGATATATGAAAACATTTATTTGATCACACTACAAACAAAACTATGCCAGCTGTAGAACAAATTTATCAAAGACTTTCAATATCGGTTATCAATATTTACCTAAACAAATTGACCTTTTAAGTAAAGCACTAGGACTGCTAGTATTCTAAAGACAGGAGTCATAATTCTAAAGTTATATCCGTTGTACGAATAGGCTTGAATACCTTTGAAGTAGTCATAAGGATATACTCCAATTTACAGTACAACAATTTACGCTTTTGAATATTTGAATATTTGAATATTTGAATATTTGAATATTGAATGTTTGCTTGGGAAACAGATTAACTTGCTCATGTAGTGATGTACACCCTATGTGGTGGATTGTGTTCTTTTATTTAATAATTTTCATTTTAGTAAACGTAGTTTCCACATAGCGATTTTGATAATTTAATTTGACTATATTGTCCTTGTCCCAATTTTGGTTTGTTTAGTTTGCAAGTTTTACATTTTAATTTATCATTAGGCATGTAGGCTTGACGTTAAGTATTTCAACAACTTATAAATTAAAAGTCCTTAGCCATGGGGGGGGGGGGGACTGATATTTGCAGATATTTTGATAGAATCATGGAGATATCTGCTTAAAACGAGGCATAAGTGCTCATAAAAACTATCTAAATGCTTACAGAGTCCACCTTGGATTAACATTAACAAATCAAACTTTGGATGGACCTCGGTAAAAAAAATTTAGTCAATGCAATGTTCGTAGTCAGTGACAATTGGGACAGTATCTGACAATATGAGCAGCCTGTTAACCCTTTCACGCACATATGACGCATAGGTTGTCAGATTAGCAATAAGAAATAGAGTTCTCTCACTCTTATAATTACCTCTCCAAAGTTAGTTTTCTGCACACAGCGAACTCAAAGACAACTGCAGAGGTTGAAGTAACTAAACTAAAGGTTTCTAAATACCCGATGGTAACAAAGGCTTTAAAGTATCCCTAATAGGCTCAAAATTGCGTCATATGTCCGAGAGGGTTAACATATTACACTAGAAGTCTATAATATGGTTCTTATGGATTTGAGTTATATGTTTATCTGGAGTTACCTTGGACATTTAAAAGGTCATACCGATATTGAGTTTCCTCTAAGCTGGTCTATGATAATCTTCATCTACAGTGGCATGTCAGCAGGTTAAGCAAGATTTATTCAGTTATATTGGTCACATAAGAGTGAAACAATGCAGTTCTATGGTAAATCTCAATTATATTATAACTTCCTTAGCCTCCAGTGTTTTGCTCATTAGTATAAAAGTTATTGTATAAGACCGAATTGACTACATACTAATATTAGCAAGGGTACAGTCAATATAAATAGTTCGCAGACACTTAGCCTATAGGACTTTAAACTAATCTTAATAGTCACAGGCTATTGGAAGCACATGAGAACTGTCAGACAAATTTATATTAACTTACAATTACACAGTATTTTGGGCGAACTATTTTTGTTTCGACTAACTGGCAGCATCTTTTCTATATCCAACTTAAGGTAAAATTCGTACATTTGGCAACACTTATTATAATAAAAAAATAATTTAAAGAACGTATGCATAGAGGAATAATTAAAGTGTGAGAATATACCTTTTTGGAAGCACATTAGTATTGATAAACCCATCTAAAGATAGAAAGGTATATCTAATAAACAAGGCGGGTGCCCAACCCCGAAAGAGGTTGAAATAGGGGAGCTATCCCCCCGCCAAGGCGGCTTTCTAGGGCCTTTCCTAGCTGATACTGAGAGGATTGGGTTCTAGTCATGTGGTGATGGGCTGGTCTATCAGAGTGAGCCCTGAGCGATCTCTGCCATACCCATAGCTTACTCTGACTGTTCCTTTTACTTATATATTTTCTAGATCTCAAGTGACTGCGTCTCTTGCGTGGATTGACCTAATCTATCAAGATTGGAAGCCAAAGCGTCACATCTTTCCTTTGCCCCTCAACTTTCTCTTCATAATTGCTGAGGGGCACAGGGCCCTGGGTGGGGCTTTGGTTTCCCGGGCGTTTCTGCACCCTCCTCCCCGCCATGGAGTGGCTTCGGTCACCCAGGCTTTATTGTGGTCGGCGGGGGGGGGGGGGGGGGGGGTGCTGTGGGGGTGCTCAGTTATGGCCTTGGCCTTGCTCGGGGCTGTTCGGCCAGGCAGCTTGGGGGAAAACAACAACAACAAGGCAAGATCTATCAATTATTATGTTTTTCCACCAACCAACTTCACCTCTAAACTCAATTAATGAAATCAACAAATACAGGTGGCACTCCAAGGACTAACCTAGGACACCCACACAGAGTTTAGTTAATTCAGCCTGTTTTCACCGTTCACCAATTTCCACAGATCTCAGTTTGGAAAGGATCTGTTTCGGGATAACTTAATTATCAGTGTTGCCATTTGTACGAAATCCTTAAAATTGGTTAGATAAAGCTGCAGCCTATACCCTGTCCACCACTTATGATAGTCTATGGAATATTTTGAAGTTTGTTAGGCAATACTAACCTGGTCTATTTAAGCCAATTTGTCATTCAAGTTTTTTGGCCAATGTAGGTAAAGTATATAATTATTATAGTCTTAAAGTAGTTTAATGCAAGAGTTTTGACAAATTAAAGTTATACACACTAGCTTAGATATTACATTATTCACACATTTAAACAAACCTTCCATAGTAGGAACTGAATTGAAAGTCACCAAATCCCATTTTGAGAATTATGATGAACATATCTAACTTAAATTTTAGGATTATCGGATATCGTCGACTACTCAAGATTAATATTTTAAACTGTACTCTGCAAAATTTATCCTACTTTGGGGGATAAGGCACAAAGTTAAGATCTGGGAGTTATATATGCCTACGTTCATAAAAGCACAAGTCAGCCGCCTGTGTGTACTCCAGGACAATTAGTCTTCAGGCCAAAAGGGCACCAAACATTAATTCAGTATCCATAGCCATTAAATTAGTTGTTTTATTGATTTAAACTGACTTGATAGACCAAACTTCAAAATATTACATTGCATAGATTTTCATAATAGATCGTATTAAAACATTTTAGAGAGACACCTGATATGATGGTTGTTGCCGAGTTGTGATGGAGAGGTGTTTGGCCACAAGTGTCCCATCCGTCTGTTGTGTTCCCCCCCCCCCCCCCCCAGGTTGGACGTCTACCATACATCTGAAACATTAGGTTAGTATTAGTTAACATCCTGATGTATAACGCTAATAGCTATAGTCACCACTGCATTAAAGCCTTTTTCTGGACCCCTTCGCCCTAATGTTTAGCTCGGTTTGAGATTTTGTGACCGTCTACTATTCGTTTTGACTATTGCAAGACTTATTGCCCCAATTTGTCAATTTTAGGACTTGTAATGCCATTTAAGTAGCTAATTTTTCCTCGCGAACGATAGCTAGTCATTTTGGAAGAAACTGCCTTCGACCACCGGGATATTTTTCTACCTAAAAATGTACACATTCATCTCTAAGGGGGGTGTTGATAGAAGTCTAGGGAGCAAACTAAAAACCTCCCATTAATCCATGACGTTTAGCAAATAATCAGTCATCAACTATATTGTCCAAAGTTCAGGTTTTAGTAACTATACATAAGCCTGCAGTGATAAGTTATATGCAGTATTAAAAAAAAAAAAAAAAAAAAAATTATCTGCAGTGTACTGTAGTTTATGAATATATACTTCTGAATTTGTTAAGGCAGGGGGAGATTTTAATGCAGTGGCGGGTACTGTTATTGACCCTTCATGATTAGAAGTCATGATCATAAGTTGTGTCCTACCTATAAAGAAGTTCAAAGTTTCTAATTTCTAGTAAAAATAAACCATCCACTGACTAAATTCCACAATATTATTATTAAACCTTTCACGCACAGGACGCGATTTGCGCCCTTTCTGTGATACTTAACCCTTTGTGACCATCAGGGGTCTTTAGAAACTAAGTTACTTCAACCTCTGCAGTTGTCTTTGAGTTAGCTGTGGGCATCAAACTAATTTTGGAGAGGTAATTATGAGATTGAGAACTATTTCTGAATACAAATATGGTATTTGTAATGAACCTATGTTTTAGTATTAATACAGTATATGGAACGCCAGAATTCGTTTAAGAGGACCATGCTCTAAATAAACAACTTAAAAAATAGGTGTTCATAATATAATGAATACAGTATATGGGAACTTTTACAACTATACACATGGTAACCTAAACTTTTAATATTGTTAAGGAGTAGGGTCATTTTTCTGGTGCCCCTTCATGTTTAGCCCCATTACTTTGCCGATTAGAAGACTTTCAGCCCATTACTTTGGCGATTTTAAGACCTTTCAACCTATTTGTGTCATTATCAAGACCTTTCGTGCTATTTAGTTTACTAATTTTCCTGGCGAGTGATACCAAGCCTGTGATTTAGGAGGAACCGGCCTTCGACCTGGACAATTTTCTACCGAAAAGTTTACAAATTTGTCTAAGGGGGTTTCTTAGAGATGTTTTTTAAGCTTGATTGATGTCTAGGGAGGAAACAAATTTACAAATAATTAAATCTATATACCAATGAATAAACCATTAGCCATTAACCCTATTAACCCTTTCAAGCTCCAATACGCGTTTCTGTTCTGTTCTGTTTTCTGGCTACTATTAGACGATTTTATTCAGTTTAGGAAGGGTATATGGAAGTCAGAGGTTGATTGAGATAGTCTTTACCCTTTTAATACCCACAGGTCCTTCCTAAGCGGCATAAAATCGTCTAGTAAGAGCAAGAATAGAATTTAAGTTGTGTTTAGTGACTTTTAAGGTTCTCAAATTTGGTGATCCTAGGTACCTTGCGGAGCTGCTCCGGCACACCATGGTGTAGTTGTGCGTCATGACAATGACACTTTTCGTCTTTATGAACCAAGGGCTTTCCAGCAGTCTTCTTTCTTTGAGAAGTCATTCTCCTACATGGCTTCGAGGTTGTATAACAGGTTGCCGCTGTCCATGAGACAACTGAGTTCTGTTGAATGCTTCAAGAGACAACTTAGCCTTTTCTCTTTGAGAGAAGCTATGATCTTGAGAGAGGGGTCATGACAGATGGCTATAGAGTTTAGGCTATTTTGCCACTGCTAGTGATTGTTAAATGTGTGTTATATATAAACTTTCTTTTGATGCATTGATTTTGTTCTTTTTTTCTTTCTCCGAGCGCAAGTGAATTCTTCGGAAAAATTGGCGCTTATGAGAAATAAGTAACATGCTTATTATTATTATTATTAATGAGAAGTCAAAATAAACTGCTAAAACGCGTCAGAGCTTCAAGGGATTAATATTGTTGTGTTCTTACCCTAGTTTGTTGGTGAAGATGGTTAAGGTTCCGTTTGTGTTTCTTAAGTTGGTCTTCAGCAGTGTTTTCCTCCGCCGAGCTTCAACTGTACTGCAGGCCCCTCCTCTCCCCCTCACATCTGTTAGAAAATCCAATATTAATATTGCAGCTTATGGATTTGACCACTTGCAAGTTCCAAGCTATAAGGAAGTTAGTTTTTATATTGACATTTAGCAGAATTAAGTGCTAAAATATGAGTTGTATTGCATATATAAGCACATGAGCTGTGGTGGTCAAGTGGTGAGCACGCTTGCGTGTGAATCTGAAAGACCCGGGATCGAATCCCTGCCACGGCGGACATTTAGTGGGTGCGGTAGTACGACCTAGCATGTTTCACATGCTTGCACCCAGTCAGGGGACATCCTGACGACGTATACAGACTAAAACACATAACAAAGCCACTCCAACACCTTCCTCTCTCTCCAACATCCCTTCTCCCCTCTCAACACTGAGTTAGTGCCGATAAAAATGGCATGGAGTCTTCCTGTAAAGAATCGTAAGATTCAGAGTCTTAAAGATTCCAGGACGAGCTCATTAGCGGCGGATCCCCAGATCGACCGTGGTGATTGTCGCCTAAACATCTACAACAGTACAAGTACATAAAACCAAATTCACCGTACTTTCTATCCATCAAAAACCTACATTACTGCATTTCTGTTTAATAACTTTGTATACGGCCCAAACTTCCTTATAGCCTGAAACTCACAAGTGGTCAATTAGGCCAATATTTCTGATGTAATGCAGATTTTAAAAATGTATCAATTCATAAATATTTTTGCAACAAAAACACATTATATCTCAACCATAGTCAAGGTGGTCGTGATGCCTGGAGTATCGGGTCGTCTTGGGTCGGGTAAGATCGCGACAGCCCTCCCATCTCTAACCTGTTGGGAAGATTTAAAATTACATTAGTCACAGTTTTTCTGTCATACCTTATTTCACCGTAGTTTCTCTTCCGTCGGCCCATCCAGCTCATTCCTGTTGATAAAATATTTAATTATTACAGGAGCGCCGTTCTGCCAGCAACAACATCGGTCTGCAAATCGGCCACAGCGGGTCTGCAAGCGCCACATCAGGTCTGCAAGCTGCCACATCGGGTCTGCAAGCTGCCACATCGGGTCTGCAAGCCGCCACATCATCTGAAAACTTGCAACCTTCACAACCAATGACCAGACAACCAGGATTTCACCGGCCGGATTTCAACCAACAAGAAAACAAACTAAAAACCCTATACTAACTAACTAACTAACTAACCAAACTAAGCCCAAGCCTCTAACAGACCAACAACCAACCTCTTCAGCGAACCGAATTGAGCAACGCCTAACCAATACTAACCTATAACAGACTCTCTACCTATCCCTACCCCTTGAACTAACTAAGAGCTACCTGCCCCCCCCCCCCCCACCCCCTTCCCTCTCGGCATCCCTACCAGAAACCTCTCCTAATTCGAAGCCAACGACGATAGGAGAAAAGGATTAGTGCATGGATTAATTATATTATATTTCATTATAAAATCATTATGTTACGTTATTGGAAATATTATAGTTATAGCAAATGTAAAAACTTATATATACCAGATTTATTCATATATAAATCATTGCAAAACAATAAGTATCATTTACACTGAAATTTATTAAAATAGAATCTTACCTTAAATTTGCCGCCTATCTAACGTAATGTCTATACACATGTTAGTAGAAGGGAGGTGGTTTAGGTGGTGACAAGGACAATGGAAGGAAAGGGGTGGGGGGATAGATGGTTAGGATTAAAGGGAAGTTTGCTCTAGCCCCTTTCTCCCTCATTATTATTTTGAGACTTAAGACTTTCAACCTCTAGTTTGGCACTAAAGACCTTATGTGCCGTATAGTGATCTATTTTGTTCCTGGCGAGCGCTAGCAAGCCCGAAATTAATGAGAAACTGGCCTTATTATTATTATTACGGCTGGGACATTTTTCTATCGAAAAACGTACAAAATTATCTCGAAGGGGAGTCTTCGAGGTATTTTATTTAAGCTTGACTGAAGATCTTGGGACGAAAAATATGTATATATATACAAAATCAAAATCAAAACTTCCCTTTACAGATATAGGAGGGAGAGGATGGTTAGGATTAAAGGATGCTAATTGTTGCCGTGGTAGTGGTAGTGGTAGACTGGTTGAGGTGGCTGGTTGGGGTTTCCATCACCGTTCGACACCTGTAAAAGAAAAAAATATATTGTTAAAATATATCTCAATCAGCCAAGTATACGGTATATATTTTGGGTAGAAATGTAAGTGACCCCGGACAGCCTTTTTACCTAACCTAACAAATCGACAAAAAATAACTAGTCTGGTTTTTTTCCAGTCTCTTCAATGTTTACCATAATGTGTTTGTGTTAGCATTATTATTATATTTGTGTATATTTAGAAACTGTCTTTTTCCCAGTGCGTAATGCATAAGTGCGCGGAATTTCGATGTGAGTATCCTAGGTTCGAGTCCTTGGAGTACCACATGTATTTGTTGATTTCATTGAGTTTAAATGTGAAGTTGGGGTATAATCCTGTGTAGCGGCCCTAGCGGGTGGACATGTATTTATACCTCAATAATTTGGTAATGTTACAATATATTTTTAAGTTTTACATTCATAAATAGTCCACTAATATACTAGGTTAGGTTGGGTTAAGGGGAGGTTTTTAGTTTGTTCCCTAGACCTCCATCAAGCTTAAAATGTCACCCCCTAAGCCCCCTTTCAAGATAAATTTATAAATTTTTCGGAAGGAAAATGTCCCGGCCGAAGCCGGATGCCGTACCTCTTAAATTACAGGCTCTCTTTCGCTCGCCAGGAAAAAATAGACACCTAAATGGCATGAAAAGTCTTAAAATTGACAGAAATGGGGCGAATGCTCTTAAAATCGCCAAACTAATGGGGCGAACTTCTTATAATCTCAAAAGCAATGGGACTAAACATGAGGGAGAAAGGGGTCCAGAAAATAAATCTCCCAAGTGGAACTCCCCCCTTAACGATATTGTTCAATGTAAATAGGCATCTCAAAAACAGTTCTACCCGCTACACAGGATCTTACCCTAATATGCTTCCAAAAAGGTATATTCTCTCACTTTAATTATTCCTTTGTATACTTTCTTTAAATTCATAAGTTGGTTGGTGTTAAAAACATAGTAATTCTGGCTATCATTAGACGATTACATGTACAGTGGCGCTAATAAGTGATGTGTCGGCACCAAGTATATTTTGATTAATAATTGGTATCAGCAATATCTAAGCTTTATTTATTAATTTCGATTGAGATATACAAACATGTTCCTACACTTACCCCCCCTATTCAACATCTGGCAGACATTAATACAGCACAGAGCGAGCCAAACTAAATGACAGCGGAGACGTGACTTATTAGCGCGACCGTACCTATCTAGATTATTCAGCTCTTACGAAGATTTGGTAGCTAAGCATGTTAATGATAAAACAATTAGCATTATTATGATCCAGAAGCATTGAGTACTTTCAAAATGGCATTAATTATCGATAACAAACTTTAAAGTCAGTCTTTTTTAACATTAGCAACATTCAACTAAGTAGATAGATTGGACGAGCTAAATGCACTATGAAGAAGTAATCCAACCTAAATTAATTGATTTGAAGAGCTAAATGCACTATGAAGAATTCATCCATAGTCCGTTATATTTCGGCCAGCGGTAAATTGTCATGCTCCCGTGTTCACTACTCGACAATTAAGATGTTAAAGCAAAATATGTTAACCCCTTCATTACCAGTGCGTCATTTTAGCTTTTTATGGCTACTACTAGAAGATTTTATTCAGCTTAAAAGGGGCCTCCATCAATTAATAGGCTTTGAACTATCTCACTTAACCCTGTTTACTGCCCCAGATCCTCCTTAAACTGCACAGATTCGTCTAAATATAGCTTGGATAAAATTATAAGAGGTCGCCGGTACAGCAGGGGTTAATTATGATAACTAGGTATTAATAGTATGCAAATCCACAACTAAGGCGCTAAGCATTGGTAATTTAGCGGCACAGGAATTTAATTTTCCGCCAGGTGCAAAATTAAACTGGCCTTACCGTTTAATAATATAACCTGCCATGTGGTTAATGGAGGCGCTGTGAGAGAACGGCCATCATTTTCCTTGGCCGCCATTTTGTTGTCCATTATCAAACAACGGGGCAATATTTAATTTGTGTAAATTATAGGCTATCCATGGAGTAAACTATAAT